>CAWUPM010000204.1:0-79633 GCA_963924295.1 Dioctria rufipes
AAGAAATAATTTTTTACTGTCGCAAATTTTAAATACGCCGAGGATTGCCTTTTCTATAGTAAATTTTCAAAAAATAATTTTTTACTGTCGCAAATTTTAAATACGCCGAGGATTGCCTTTTCTATAGTAAATTTTTCAAAAAATAATTTTTTACTGTCGCAAATTTTAAATACGCCGAGGATTGCCTTTTCTATAGTAAATTTTTCAAAAAATAATTTTTTACTGTCGCAAATTTTAAATACGCCGAGGATTGCCTTTTCTATAGTAAATGTTTCAAAAAATAATTTTTTATTGTCGCAAATTTTAAATACGCCGAGGATTGCCTTTTCTATAGCAAATTTTTCAAAAAATAATTTTTTACTGTCGCAAATTTTAAATACGCCGAGGATTGCCTTTTCTATGGTAAATTTTTCAAAAAATAATTTTTTACTCTCGCAAATTTTAAATACACCGAGGTTTGCCTTTTCTATAGTAAATTGTTCAAAATAAATTTTTTACTGTCGCAAATTTTAAATACGCCGAGGATTGCCTTTTCTATAGTAAATTTTTCAAAAAATAATTTTTTACTGTCGCAAATTTTAAATACGCCGAGGAATGCCTTTTCTATAGTAAATTTTTCAAAAAATAATTTTTTACTGCCGCAAATTTTAAATACGCCGAGGATTGCCTTTTCTATAGCAAATTTTCCAAAAAATAATTTTTTACTGTCGCAAATTTTAAATACGCCGAGGATTGCCTTTTCCATAGTAAATTTTTCAAAAAAATAATTTTTTACTGTCGCAAATTTTAAATACGCCGAGTATTGCCTTTTCTATAGTAAATTTTTCAAAAAATAATTTTTTACTGTCGCAAATTTTAAATACGCCGAGGATTGCCTTTTCTATAGCAAATTTTTCAAAAAATCATTTTTTACTGTCGCAAATTTTAAATACGCCGAGGATTGCCTTTTCTATAGTAAATTTTTCAAAAAATAATTTTTTACTGTCGCAAATTTTAAATACACCGAGGATTGCCTTTTCTATAGTAAATTTTTCAAAAAATTATTTTTTAATGTCGCAAATTTTAAATACACCGAGGATTGCCTTTTCTATAGTAAATTTTTTCAAAAAATAATTTTTTACTGTCGCAAATTTTAAATACACCGAGGATTGCCTTTTCTGTAGTAAATTTTTCAAAAATAATTTTTCACTGTCGCACATTTTAAATACACCGAGGATTGCCTTTTCTATAGTAAATTTTTCAAAAAATATTTTTTTACTGTCGCAAATTTTAAATACGCCGAGGATTGCCTTTTCTATAGTAAATTTTTCAAAAAATAATTTTTTACTGTCGCAAATTTTAAATACGCCCAGGATTGCCTTTTCTATAGTAAATTTTTCAAAAAATAATTTTTTACTGTCGCAAATTTTAAATACGCCAGGATTGCCTTTTCTATAGCAAATTTTTCAAAAAAATCATTTTTTACTGTCGCAAATTTTAAATACGCCGAGGATTGCCTTTTTCTATAGTAAATTTTTCAAAAAATAATTTTTACTGTCGCAAATTTTAAATACACCGAGGATTGCCTTTTCTATAGTAAATTTTTCAAAAAATAATTTTTTACTGTTGCAAATTTTAAATACGCCGAGGATTGCCTTTTCTATAGCAAATTTTTCAAAAAATCATTTTTTACTGTCGCAAATTTTAAATACGCCGAGGATTGCCTTTTCTATAGTAAATGTTTCAAAAAATAATTTTTTACTGTCGCAAATTTTAAATACACCGAGGATTGCCTTTTCTATAGTAAATTTTTCAAAAAATAATTTTTTACTGTCGCAAATTTTAAATACATCGAGGATTATCTTTTCTATAGTAAATTTTTCAAAAAATAATTTTTTTACTGTCGCAAATTTTAAATACACCGAGGATTGCCTTTTCTGTAGTAAATTTTTCAAAAAATAATTTTTTACTGTCGCAAATTTTAAATTCACCGAGGATTGCCTTTTCTATAGTAAATTTTTCAAAAAATATTTTTTTACTGTCGCAAATTTTAAATACGCCGAGGATTGCCTTTTCTATAGTAAATTTTTCAAAAAATAATTTTTTACTGTCGCAAATTTTAAATACGCCGAGGATTGCATTTTCTATAGTAAATTTTTCAAAAAATAATTTTTTACTGTCGCAAATTTTAAAATACGCCGAGGATTGCCTTTTCTATAGTAAATTTTTCAAAAAAATAATTTTTTACTGTCGCAAATTTTAAATACGCCGAGAATTGCCTTTTCTATAGTAAATTTTTCAAAAAATAATTTTTTACTGTCGCAAATTTTAAATACGCCGAGGATTGCCTTTTCTATAGTAAATTTTTCAAAAAATAATTTTTTACTGTCGCAAATTTTAAATACGCCGAGGATTGCCTTTTCAATAGTAGATTTTTCAAGAAATAATTTTTTACTGTCGCAAATTTTAAATACGCCGAGGATTGCCTTTTCTATAGTAAATTTTTCAAGAAATAATTTTTTACTGTCGCAAATTTTAAATACGCCGACGATTGCCTTTTCTGTAGTAAATTTTTCAAAAATAATTTTTTACTGTCGCAAATTTTAAATACGCCGAGGATTGCCTTTTCTATAGTAAATTTTTCAAAAAATAATTTTTTACTGTCGCAAAATTTAAATACGCCGAGGATTGCCTTTTCTATAGTAAATTTTTCAAAAATAATTTTTTACTGTCGCAAATTTTAAATACGCCGAGGATTGCCTTTTCTATAGTAAATTTTTCAAAAAATAATTTTTTACTGTCGCAAATTTTAAATACGCCGAGGATTGCCTTTTCTATAGTAAAATTTTCAAATAATAATTTTTTACTGTCGCAAATTTTAAATACGCCGAGGATTGACTTTTCAATAGTAAATTTTTCAAGAAATAATTTTTTACTGTCGCAAATTTTAAATACGCCGAGGATTGCCTTTTCTATAGTAAATTTTTCAAAAAATAATTTTTTACTGTCGCAAATTTTAAATACGCCGAGGATTGCCTTTTCATAGTAAATTTTTCAAAAAATTATTTTTTTACTGTCGCAAATTTTAAATACTCCGAGGATTGCCTTTTCTATAGTAAATTTTTCAAAAAATAATTTTTTACTGTCGCAAATTTTAAATACGCCGAGGATTGCCTTTTCTATAGTAAATTTTTCAAAAAATAATTTTTTATTGTCGCAAATTTTAAATACGCCGAGGATTGCCTTTTCTATAGCAAATTTTTCAAAAAATAATTTTTTACTGTCGCAAATTTTAAATACGCCGAGGATTGCCTTTTCTATGGTGAATTTTTCAAAAAATAATTTTTTACTGTCGCAAATTTTAAATACACCGAGGTTTGCCTTTTCTATAGTAAATTTTTCAAAATATAATTTTTTACTGTCGCAAATTTTAAATACGCCGAGGATTGCCTTTTCTATAGTAAATTTTTCAAAAAATAATTTTTTACTGTCGCAAATTTTAAATACGCCGAGGAATGCCTTTTCTATAGTAAATTTTTCAAAAAATAATTTTTTACTGCCGCAAATTTTAAATACGCCGAGGATTGCCTTTTCTATAGCAAATTTTCCAAAAAATAATTTTTTACTGTCGCAAATTTTAAATACGCCGAGGATTGCCTTTTCTATAGTAAATTTTTCAAAAAATAATTTTTTACTGTCGCAAATTTTAAATACGCCGAGTATTGCCTTTTCTATAGTAAATTTTTCAAAAAATAATTTTTTACTGTCGCAAATTTTAAATACGCCGAGGATTGCCTTTTCTATAGTAAATTTTTAAAAAAATTATTTTTTACTGTCCCAAATTTTAAATACGCCGAGGATTGCCTTTCCAATAGTAAATTTTTCAAAAAATAATTTTTTACTGTCGCAAATTTTAAATACACCGAGGATTGCCTTTTCTATAGTAAATTTTTCAAAAAATAATTTTTTACTGTAGCAAATTTTAAATACGCCGAGGATTGCCTTTTCTATAGTAAATTTTTCAAAAAATAATTTTTTACTGTCGCAAATTTTAAATATGCCGAGAATTGCCTTTTCTATAGTAAATTTTTCAAAAAATAATTTTTTACTGTCGCAAATTTTAAATACGCCGAGGATTGCCTTTTCTATAGCAAATTTTTCAAAAAATCATTTTTTACTGTCGCAAATTTTAAATACGCCGAGGATTGCCTTTTCTATAGTAAATTTTTCAAAAAATAATTTTTTACTGTCGCAAATTTTAAATACACCGAGGATTGCCTTTTCTATAGTAAATTTTTCAAAAAATTATTTTTTACTGTCGCAAATTTTAAATACACCGAGGATTGCCTTTTCTATAGTAAATTTTTCAAAAAATAATTTTTTACTGTCGCAAATTTTAAATACACCGAGGATTGCCTTTTCTGTAGTAAATTTTTCAAAAAATAATTTTTCACTGTCGCACATTTTAAATACACCGAGGATTGCCTTTTCTATAGTAAATTTTTCAAAAAATATTTTTTTACTGTCGCAAATTTTAAATACGCCGAGGATTGCCTTCTCTATAGTAAATTTTTCAAAAAATAATTTTTTACTGTCGCAAATTTTAAATACGCCGAGGATTGCCTTTTCTATAGTAAATTTTTCAAAAAATAATTTTTTACTGTCGCAAATTTTAAATACGCCGAGGATTGCCTTTTCTATAGCAAATTTTTCAAAAAATCATTTTTTACTGTCGCAAATTTTAAATACGCCGAGGATTGCCTTTTCTATAGTAAATTTTTCAAAAAATAATTTTTTACTGTCGCAAATTTTAAATACACCGAGGATTGCCTTTTCTATAGTAAATTTTTCAAAAAATTATTTTTTACTGTCGCAAATTTTAAATACACCGAGGATTGCCTTTTCTATAGTAAATTTTTCAAAAAATAATTTTTTACTGTCGCAAATTTTAAATACACCGAGGATTGCCTTTTCTGTAGAAAATTTTTCAAAAAATAATTTTTCACTGTCGCACATTTTAAATGCACCGAGGATTGCCTTTTCTATAGTAAATTTTTCAAAAAATATTTTTTTACTGTCGCAAATTTTAAATACGCCGAGGATTGCCTTCTCTATAGTAAATTTTTCAAAAAATAATTTTTTACTGTCGCAAATTTTAAATACGCCGAGGATTGCCTTTTCTGTAGTAAATTTTTCAAAAAATAATTTTTTACTGTCGCAAATTTTAAATACGCCGAGGATTGCCTTTTCTATAGCAAATTTTTCAAAAAATCATTTTTTACTGTCGCAAATTTTAAATACGCCGAGGATTGCCTTTTCAATAGTAAATTTTTCAAGAAATAATTTTTTACTGTCGCAAATTTTAAATACGCCGAGGATTGCCTTTTCTATAGTAAATTTTTCAAAAAATAATTTTTTACTGTCGCAAATTTTAAATACGCCGAGGATTGACTTTTCAATAGTAAATTTTTCAAGAAATAATTTTTTACTGTCGCAAATTTTAAATACGCCGAGGATTGCCTTTTCTATAGTAAATTTTTCAAAAAATAATTTTTTACTGTCGCAAATTTTAAATACGCCGAGGATTGCCTTTTCTGTAGTAAATTTTTCAAAAAATAATTTTTCACTGTCGCACATTTTAAATACACCGAGGATTGCCTTTTCTATAGTAAATTTTTCAAAAAATATTTTTTTACTGTCGCAAATTTTAAATACGCCGAGGATTGCCTTCTGTATAGTAAATTTTTCAAAAAATAATTTTTTACTGTCGCAAATTTTAAATACGACGAGGATTGCCTTTTCTGTAGTAAATTTTTCAAAAAATAATTTTTTACTGTCGCAAATTTTAAATACGCCGAGGATTGCCTTTTCTATAGCAAATTTTTCAACAAATCATTTTTTACTGTCGCAAATTTTAAATACGCCGAGGATTGCCTTTTCAATAGTAAATTTTTCAAGAAATAATTTTTTACTGTCGCAAATTTTAAATACGCCGAGGATTGCCTTTTCTATAGTAAATTTTTCAAAAAATAATTTTTTACTGTCGCAAATTTTAAATACGCCGAGGATTGACTTTTCAATAGTAAATTTTTCAAGAAATAATTTTTTACTGTCGCAAATTTTAAATACGCCGAGGATTGCCTTTTCTATAGTAAATTTTTCAAAAAATAATTTTTTACTGTCGCAAATTTTAAATACGCCGAGGATTGCCTTTTCTATAGTAAATTTTTAAAAAAATTATTTTTTACTGTCCCAAATTTTAAATACGCCGAGGATTGCCTTTCCAATAGTAAATTTTTCAAAAAATAATTTTTTACTGTCGCAAATTTTAAATACACCGAGGATTGCCTTTTCCATAGTAAATTTTTCAAAAAATAATTTTTTACTGTCGCAAATTTTAAATACGCCGAGGATTGCCTTTTCTATAGTAAATTTTTCAAAAAATAATTTTTTACTGTCGCAAATTTTAAATACGACGAGGATTGCCTTTTCTGTAGTAAATTTTTCAAAAATAATTTTTTACTGTCGCAAATTTTAAATACGCCGAGGATTGCCTTTTCTATAGCAAATTTTTCAAAAAATCATTTTTTACTGTCGCAAATTTTAAATACGCCGAGGATTGCCTTTTCAATAGTAAATTTTTCAAGAAATAATTTTTTACTGTCGCAAATTTTAAATACGCCGAGGATTGCCTTTTCTATAGTAAATTTTTCAAAAAATAATTTTTTACTGTCGCAAATTTTAAATACGCCGAGGATTGACTTTTCAATAGTAAATTTTTCAAGAAATAATTTTTTACTGTCGCAAATTTTAAATACGCCGAGGATTGCCTTTTCTATAGCAAATTTTCCAAAAAATAATTTTTTACTGTCGCAAATTTTAAATACGCCGAGGATTGCCTTTTCTATAGTAAATTTTTCAAAAAATAATTTTTTACTGTCGCAAATTTTAAATACGCCGAGGATTGCCTTTTCTATAGCAAATTTTTCAAAAAATCATTTTTTACTGTCGCAAATTTTAAATACGCCGAGGATTGCCTTTTCTATAGTAAATTTTTCAAAAAATAATTTTTTACTGTCGCAAATTTTAAATACACCGAGGATTGCCTTTTCTATAGTAAATTTTTCAAAAATTATTTTTTACTGTCGCAAATTTTAAATACACCGAGGATTGCCTTTTCTATAGTAAATTTTTCAAAAAAAAATTTTTTACTGTCGCAAATTTTAAATACACCGAGGATTGCCTTTTCTGTAGTAAATTTTTCAAAAAATAATTTTTCACTGTCGCACATTTTAAATACACCGGGGATTGCCTTTTCTATAGTAAATTTTTCAAAAAATATTTTTTTACTGTCGCAAATTTTAAATACGCCGAGGATTGCCTTCTCTATAGTAAATTTTTCAAAAAATAATTTTTTACTGTCGCAAATTTTAAATACGCCGAGGATTGCCTTTTCTATAGTAAATTTTTCAAAAAATAATTTTTTACTGTCGCATATTTTAAATACCCCGAGGATTGCCTTTTCTATAGCAAATTTTTCAAAAAATCATTTTTTACTGTCGCAAATTTTAAATACGCCGAGGATTGCCTTTCCTATGGTAAATTTTTCAAAAAATAATTTTTTACTGTCGCAAATTTTAAATACACCGAGGATTGCCTTTTCTATAGTAAATTTTTCAAAAAATTATCTTTTACTGTCGCAAATTTTAAATACACCGAGGATTGCCTTTTCTATAGTAAATTTTTCAAAAAATAATTTTTTACTGTCGCAAATTTTAAATACACCGAGGATTGCCTTTTCTGTAGTAAATTTTTCAAAAAATAATTTTTCACTGTCGCACATTTTAAATACACCGAGGATTGCCTTTTCTATAGTAAATTTTTCAAAAAATATTTTTTTACTGTCGCAAATTTTAAATACGCCGAGGATTGCCTTCTCTATAGTAAATTTTTCAAAAAATAATTTTTTACTGTCGCAAATTTTAAATACGCCGAGGATTGCCTTTTCTGTAGTAAATTTTTCAAAAAATAATTTTTTACTGTCGCAAATTTTAAATACGCCGAGGATTGCCTTTTCTATAGCAAATTTTTCAAAAAATCATTTTTTACTGTCGCAAATTTTAAATACGCCGAGGATTGCCTTTTCAATAGTAAATTTTTCAAGAAATAATTTTTTACTGTCGCAAATTTTAAATACGCCGAGGATTGCCTTTTCTATAGTAAATTTTTCAAAAAATAATTTTTTACTGTCGCAAATTTTAAATACGCCGAGGATTGACTTTTCAATAGTAAATTTTTCAAGAAATAATTTTTTACTGTCGCAAATTTTAAATACGCCGAGGATTGCCTTTTCTATAGTAAATTTTTCAAAAAATAATTTTTTACTGTCGCAAATTTTAAATACGCCGAGGATTGCCTTTTCTATAGTAAATTTTTCAAAAAATAATTTTTTACTGTCGCAAATTTTAAATAGGCCGAGGATTGCCTTTTCTATAGTAAATTTTTCAAAAAATAATTTTTTATTGTCGCAAATTTTAAATACGCCGAGGATTGCCTTTTCTATAGCAAATTTTTCAAAAAATAATTTTTTACTGTCGCAAATTTTAAATACGCCGAGGATTGCCTTTTCTATGGTGAATTTTTCAAAAAATAATTGTTTACTGTCGCAAATTTTAAATACACCGAGGTTTGCCTTTTCTATAGTAAATTTTTCAAAATATAATTTTTTACTGTCGCAAATTTTAAATACGCCGAGGATTGCCTTTTCTATAGTAAATTTTTCAAAAAATAATTTTTTACTGTCGCAAATTTTAAATACGCCGAGGAATGCCTTTTCTATAGTAAATTTTTCAAAAAATAATTTTTTACTGCCGCAAATTTTAAATACGCCGAGGATTGCCTTTTCTATAGCAAATTTTCCAAAAACTAATTTTTTACTGTCGCAAATTTTAAATACGCCGAGGATTGCCTTTTCTATAGTAAATTTTTCAAAAAATAATTTTTTACTGTCGTAAATTTTAAATACGCCGAGTATTGCCTTTTCTATAGTAAATTTTTCAAAAAATAATTTTTTACTGTCGCAAATTTTAAATACGCCGAGGGTTGCCTTTTCTATAGTAAATTTTTAAAAAAATTATTTTTTACTGTCCCAAATTTTAAATACGCCGAGGATTGCCTTTCCAATAGTAAATTTTTCAAAAAATAATTTTTTACTGTCGCAAATTTTAAATACACCGAGGATTGCCTTTTCTATAGTAAATTTTTCAAAAAATAATTTTTTACTGTCGCAAATTTTAAATATGCCGAGGATTGAATTTTCTATAGCAAATTTTTCAAAAAATCATTTTTTACTGTCGCAAATTTTAAATACGCCTAGGATTGCCTTTTCTATAGTAAATGTTTCAAAAAATAATTTTTTACTGTCGCAAATTTTAAATACACCGAGGATTGCCTTTTCTATAGTAAATTTTTCAAAAAATAATTTTTTACTGTCGCAAATTTTAAATACACCGAGGATTACCTTTTCTATAGTAAATTTTTCAAAAAATAATTTTTTACTGTCGCAAATTTTAAATACACCGAGGATTGCCTTTTCTGTAGTAAATTTTTCAAAAAATAATTTTTTACTGTCGCAAATTTTAAATACACCGAGGATTGCCTTTTCTATAGTAAATTTTTCAAAAAATATTTTTTTACTGTCGCAAATTTTAAATACGCCGAGGATTGCCTTTTCTATAGTAAATTTTTCAAAAAATAATTTTTTACTGTCGCAAATTTTAAATACGCCGAGGATTGCATTTTCTATAGTAAATTTTTCAAAAAATAATTTTTTACTGTCGCAAATTTTAAATACGCCGAGGATTGCCTTTTCTATAGTAAATTTTTCAAAAAATAATTTTTTACTGTCGCAAATTTTAAATACGCCGAGAATTGCCTTTTCTATAGTAAATTTTTCAAAAAATAATTTTTTACTGTCGCAAATTTTAAATACGCCGAGGATTGCCTTTTCTATAGTAAATTTTTCAAAAAATAATTTTTTACTGTCGCAAATTTTAAATACGCCGAGGATTGCCTTTTCAATAGTAGATTTTTCAAGAAATAATTTTTTACTGTCGCAAATTTTAAATACGCCGAGGATTGCCTTTTCTATAGTAAATTTTTCAAGAAATAATTTTTTACTGTCGCAAATTTTAAATACGCCGACGATTGCCTTTTCTGTAGTAAATTTTTCAAAAAATAATTTTTTACTGTCGCAAATTTTAAATACGCCGAGGATTGCCTTTTCTATAGTAAATTTTTCAAAAAATAATTTTTTACTGTCGCAAATTTTAAATACGCCGAGGATTGCCTTTTCTATAGTAAATTTTTCAAAAAATAATTTTTTACTGTCGCAAATTTTAAATACGCCGAGGATTGCCTTTTCTATAGTAAATTTTTCAAAAAATAATTTTTTACTGTCGTAAATTTTAAATTCGCCGACGATTGCCTTTTCTATAGTAAATTTTTCAAAAAATAATTTTTTACTGTCGCAAATTTTAAATACGCCGCGGATTGACTTTTCAATAGTAAATTTTTCAAGAAATAATTTTTTACTGTCGCAAATTTTAAATACGCCGAGGATTGCCTTTTCTATAGTAAATTTTTCAAAAAATAATTTTTTACTGTCGCAAATTTTAAATACGCCGAGGATTGCCTTTTCTATAGTAAATTTTTCAAAAAATAATTTTTTACTGTCGCAAATTTTAAATACGCCGAGGATTGCCTTTTCTATAGTAATTTTTCAAAAAATAATTTTTTACTGTCGCCAATTTTAAATACGCCGAGGATTGCCTTTTCTATAGTAAATTTTTCAAAAAATAATTTTTTATTGTCGCAAATTTTAAATACTCCGAGGATTGCCTTTTCTATAGCAAATTTTTCAAAAAATAATTTTTTACTGTCGCAAATTTTAAATACGCCGAAGATTGCCTTTTCTATGGTGAATTTTTCAAAAAATAATTTTTTACTGTCGCAAATTTTAAATACACCGAGGTTTGCCTTTTCTATAGTAAATTTTTCAAAATATAATTTTTTACTGTCGCAAATTTTAAATACGCCGAGGATTGCCTTTTCTATAGTAAATTTTTCAAAAAATAATTTTTTACTGTCGCAAATTTTAAATACGCCGAGGAATGCCTTTTCTATAGTAAATTTTTCAAAAAATAATTTTTTACTGTCGCAAATTTTAAATACGCTGAGGATTGCCTTTTCTATAGCAAATTTTCCAAAAAATAATTTTTTACTCTCGCAAATTTTAAATACGCCGAGGATTGCCTTTTCTATAGTAAATTTTTCAAAAAATAATTTTTTACTGTCGCAAATTTTAAATACGCCGAGTATTGCCTTTTCTATAGTAAATTTTTCAAAAACTAACTTTTTACTGTCGCAAATTTTAAATACGCCGAGGATTGCCTTTTTATAGTAAATTTTTAAAAAAATTATTTTTTACTGTCCCAAATTTTAAATACGCCGAGGATTGCCTTTCCAATAGTAAATTTTTCAAAAAATAATTTTTTACTGTCGCAAATTTTAAATACACCGAGGATTGCCTTTTCTATAGTAAATTTTTCAAAAAATAATTTTTTACTGTCGCAAATTTTAAATACGCCGAGGATTGCCTTTTCTATAGTAAATTTTTCAAAAAATAATTTTTTACTGTCGCAAATTTTAAATATGCCGAGGATTGCCTTTTCTATAGTAAATTTTTCAAAAAATAATTTTTTACTGTCGCAAATTTTAAATACGCCGAGGATTGCCTTTTCTATAGCAAATTTTTCAAAAAATCATTTTTTACTGTCGCAAATTTTAAATACGCCGAGGATTGCCTTTTCTATAGTAAATTTTTCAAAAAATAATTTTTTATTGTCGCAAATTTTAAATACTCCGAGGATTGCCTTTTCTATAGCAAATTTTTCAAAAAATAATTTTTTACTGTCGCAAATTTTAAATACGCCGAAGATTGCCTTTTCTATGGTGAATTTTTCAAAAAATAATTTTTTACTGTCGCAAATTTTAAATACGCCGAGGATTGCCTTTTCTATAGTAAATTTTTCAAAAAATAATTTTTTACTGTCGCAAATTTTAAATACACCGAGGATTGCCTTTTCTATAGTAAATTTTTCAAAAAATAATTTTTTACTGTCGCAAATTTTAAATACGCCGAGGATTGCCTTTTCTATAGTAAATTTTTCAAAAAATAATTTTTTACTGTCGCAAATTTTAAATACGCCGAGGATTGCCTTTTCTATAGTAAATTTTTCAAAAAATATTTTTTTACTGTCGCAAATTTTAAACACGCCGAGGATTGCCTTTTCTATAGTAAATTTTTCAAAAAATAATTTTTTACTGTCGCAAATTTTAAATACGCCGAGGATTGCCTTTTCTATAGCAAATTTTTCAAAAAATCATTTTTTACTGTCGCAAATTTTAAATACGCCGAGGATTGCCTTTTCTATAGCAAATTTTTCAAAAAATCATTTTTTACTGTCGCAAATTTTAAATACGCCGAGGATTGCCTTTTCTATAGCAAATTTTTCAAAAAATCATTTTTTACTGTCGCAAATTTTAAATACGCCGAGGATTGCCTTTTCTATAGTAAATTTTTCAAAAAATAATTTTTTACTGTCGCAAATTTTAAATACACCGAGGATTGCCTTTTCTATAGTAAATTTTTCAAAAAATAATTTTTTACTGTCGCAAATTTTAAATACGCCGAGGATTGCCTTTTCTATAGTAAATTTTTCAAAAAATAATTTTTTACTGTCGCAAATTTTAAATACGCCGAGGATTGCCTTTTCAATAGTAAATGTTTCAAGAAATAATTTTTTACTGTCGCAAATTTTAAATACGCCAAGGATTGCCTTTTCTATAGTAAATTTTTCAAAAAATAATTTTTTACTCTCGCAAATTTTAAATACGCCGAGGATTGCTTTTTCAATAGTAAATTTTTCAAGAAATAATTTTTTACTGTCGCAAATTTTAAATACGCCGAGGATTGCCTTTTCTATAGCAAATTTTTCAAAAAATAATTTTTTACTGTCGCAAATTTTAAATACGCCGAGGATTGCCTTTTCTATAGTAAATTTTTCAAAAAATAATTTTTTACTGTCGCAAATTTTAAATACGCCGAGGTTTGCCTTTTCTATAGTAAATTTTTCAAAATATAATTTTTCACTGTCTCAAATTTTAAATACGCCGAGGATTGCCTTTTCTATAGTAAATTTGTCAAAAAATAATTTTTTACTGTCGCAAATTTTAAATACGCCGAGGAATGCCTTTTCTATAGTAAATTTTTCAAAAAATAATTTTTTACTGCCGCAAATTTTAAATACGCCGAGGATTGCCTTTTCTATAGTAAATTTTTCAAAAAATAATTTTTTACTGTCGCAAATTTTAAATACGCCGAGGATTGCCTTTTCTATAATAAATTTTTCAAAAAATAATTTTTTACTGTCGCAAATTTTAAATACGCCGAGGATTGCCTTTTCAATAGTAAATTTTTCAAGAAATAATTTTTTACTGTCGCAAATTTTTAATGCGCCGAGGATTGCCTTTTCTATAGCAAATTTTTCAAAAAATAATTTTTTACTGTCGCAAATTTTAAATACGCCGAGGATTGCCTTTTCTATAGTAAATTTTTCAAAAAATAATTTTTTACTGTCGCAAATTTTAAATACGCCGAGGTTTGCCTTTTCTATAGTAAATTTTTCAAAATATAATTTTTTACTGTCGCAAATTTTAAATACGCCGAGGATTGCCTTTTCTATAGTAAATTTTTCAAAAAATAATTTTTTACTGTCGCAAATTTTAAATACCCCCAGGAATGCCTTTTCTATAGTAAATGTTTCAAAAAATTATTTTTTACTGCCGCAAATTTTAAATACGCCGAGGATTGCCTTTTCTATAGCAAATTTTCCAAAAAATAATTTTTTGCTGTCGCAAATTTTAAATACGCCGAGGATTGCCTTTTCTATAGTAAATTTTTCAAAAAATAATTTTTTACTGTCGCAAATTTTAAATACGCCGAGTATTGCCTTTTCTATAGTAAATTTTTCAAAAAATAATTTTTTACTGTCGCAAATTTTAAATACGCCGAGGATTGCCTTTTCTATAGTAAATTTTTAAAAAAATTATTTTTTACAGTCGCAAATTTTAAATACGCCGAGGATTGCCTTTCCAATAGTAAATTTTTCACGAAATAATTTTTTATTGTCGCAAATTTTAAATACGCCGAGGATTGCCTTTTCTATAGTAAATTTTTCAAAAAATAATTTTTTACTGTCGCAAATTTTAAATACACCGAGGATTGCCTTTTCTATAGTAAATTTTTCAAAAAATAATTTTTTACTGTCGCAAATTTTAAATACGCCGAGGACTGCGTTTTCTAAAGTAAATTTTTCAAAAAATAATTTTTTACTGTCGCAAATTTTAAATACGCCGAGGATTGCCTTTTCTATAGTAAATTTTTCAAAAAATAATTTTTTACTGTCGCAAATTTTAAATACGCCGAGGATTGCCTTTTCTATAGCAAATTTTTCAAAAAATCATTTTATACTGTCGCAAATTTTAAATACGCCGAGGATTGCCTTTTCTATAGTACATTTTTCAAAAAATAATTTTTTGCTGTCGCAAATTTTAAATACGCCGAGGATTGCCTTTTCTATAGCAAATTTTTCAAAAAATAATTTTTTACTGTCGCAAATTTTAAATACGCCGAGGATTGCCTTTTCTATAGTAAATTTTTCAAAAAATAATTTTTTACTGTCGCAAATTTTAAATACGCCGAGGATTGCCTTTTCTATAGCAAATTTTTCAAAAAATAATTTTTTACTGTCGCAAATTTTAAATACGCCGAGGATTGCCTTTTCTATAGTAAATTTTTCAAAAAATAATTTTTTACTGTCGCAAATTTTAAATACGCCGAGGATTGCCTTTTCTATAGTAAATTTTTCAAAAAATAATTTTTTACTGTCGCAAATTGTAAATACGCCGAGGATTGCCTTTTCTATGGTAAATTTTTCAAGAAATAATTTTTTACTGTCGCAAATTTTAAATACGCCGAGGATTGCGTTTTCTATAGTAAATTTTTCAAAGAATAATTTTTTACTGTCGCAAATTTTAAATACGCCGAGGTTTGCCTTTTCTATAGTAAATTTTTCAAAATATAATTTTTTACTGTCGCAAATTTTAAATACGCCGAGGATTGCCTTTTCTATAGTAAATTTTTCAAAAAATAATTTTTTACTATCGCAAATTTTAAATACGCCGAGGAATGCCTTTTCTATAGTAAATTTTTCAAAAAATAATTTTTTACTGCCGCAAATTTTAAATACGCCGAGGATTGCCTTTTCTATAGCAAATTTTCCAAAAAATAATTTTTTACTGTCGCAAATTTTAAATACGCCGAGGATTGCCTTTTCTATAGTAAATTTTTCAAAAAATAATTTTTTACTGTCGCAAATTTTAAATACGCCGAGTATTGCCTTTTCTATAGTAAATTTTTCAAAAAATAATTTTTTACTGTCGCAAATTTTAAATACGCCGAGGATTGCCTTTTCTATAGTAAATTTTTAAAAAAATTATTTTTTACTGTCGCAAATTTTAAATACGCCGAGGATTGCCTTTCCAATAGTAAATTTTTCAAGAAATAATTTTTTATTGTCGCAAATTTTAAATACGCCGAGGATTGCCTTTTCTATAGTAAATTTTTCAAAAAATAATTTTTTACTGTCGCAAATTTTAAATACGCCGAGGATTGCCTTTTCTATAGCAAATTTTTCAAAAAATAATTTTTTACTGTCGCAAATTTTAAATACGCCGAGGATTGCCTTTTCTATAGTAAATTTTTCAAAAAATAATTTTTTACTTTCGCAAATTTTAAATACGCCGACGATTGCCTTTTCTATAGTAAATTTTTCAAAAAATAATTTTTTATTGTCGCAAATTTTAAATACGCCGAGGATTGCCTTTTCTATAGTAAATTTTTCAAAAAATAATTTTTTACTGTCGCAAATTTTAAATACGCCGAGGATTGCCTTTTCTATAGTAAATTTTTCAAAGAATAATTTTTTACTGTCGCAAATTTTAAATACGCCGAGGATTGCCTTTTCTATAATAAATTTTTCAAAAAATAATTTTTTACTGTCGCAAATTTTAAATACGCCGAGGATTGCCTTTTCTATAGTAAATTTTTCAAAAAATAATTTTTTACTGTCGCAAATTTTAAATACGCCGAGGATTGCCTTTTCTATAGTAAATTTTTCAAAAAATAATTTTTTACTGTCGCAAATTTTAAATACGCCGAGGATTGCCTTTTCTATAGTAAATTTTTCAAAAAATAATTTTTTACTGTTGCAAATTTTAAATACGCCGAGGATTGCCTTTTCTATACTAAATTTTTCAAAAAATAATTTTTTACTGTCGCAAAATTTAAATACGCCGAGGATTGCCTTTTCTATAGTAAATTTTTCAAAAAATAATTTTTTACTGTCGCAAATTTTAAATACGCCGAGATTGCCTTTTCTATAGCAAATTTTTCAAAAAATAATTTTTTATTCTAACAAATTTTAAATACGCCGAGGATTACCTTTTCTATAGTAAATTTTTCAAAAAATAATTTTTTACTGTCGCAAATTTTAAATACGCCGAGGATTGCCTTTTCTATAGCAAATTTTTCAAAAAATAATTTTTTACTCTCGCAAATTTTAAATACGCCTAGGATTGCCTTTTCTATAGTAAATTTTTCAAAAAATAATTTTTTACTGTCGCAAATTTTAAATACCCCGAGGATTGCCTTTTCTATAGTAAATTTTTCAAAAAATAATTTTTTACTGTCGCAAATTTTAAATACGCCGAGGATTGCCTTTTCTATAGTAAATTTTTCAAGAAATAATTTTTTACTGTCGCAAATTTTAAATACGCCGAGGATTGCCTTTTCTATAGAATTTTTTTCAAAAAATAATTTTTTACTGTCGCAAATTTTAAATACGCCGAGGATTGCCTTTTCTATAGTAAATTTTTCAAAAAATAATTTTTTACTGTCGCAAATTTTAAATACGCCGAGGATTGCCTTTTCTATAGTAAATTTTTCAAAAAATTATTTTTTACTGTCGCAAATTTTAAATACGCCGAGGATTGCCTTTTCTATAGCAAATTTTTCAAAAAATAATTTTTTACTGTCGCAAATTTTAAATACGCCGAGGATTGCCTTTTATATAGTAAATTTTTCAAAAAATAACTTTTTACTGTCGCAAATTTTAAATACGCCGAGGATTGCCTTTTCTATAGTAAATTTTTCAAAAAATAATTTTTACTGTCGCAAATTTTAAATACGCCGAGGATTGCCTTTTCTATAGTAAATTTTTCAAAAAATAATTTTTTACTGTCGCAAATTTTAAATACGCCGAGGATTGCCTTTTCAATAGTAAATTTTTCATGAAATAATTTTTTACTGTCGCAAATTTTAAATACGCCGAGGATTGCCTTTTCTATAGTAAATTTTTCAAAAAATAATTTTTTACTGTCGCAAATTTTAAATACGCCGAGGATTGCCTTTTCTATAGTAAATTTTTCAACAAATTATTTTTTACTGTCGCAAATTTTAAATACGCCGAGGATCGCCTTTTCTATAGTAAATTTTTCAAAAAATAATTTTTTACTGTCGCAAATTTTAAATACGCCGAGGATTGCCTTTTCTATAGTAAATTTTTCAAAAAATAATTTTTTACTGTCGCAAATTTTAAATACGCCGAGGATTGCCTTTTCTATAGTAAATTTTTCAAAAAATAATTTTTTACTGTCGCAAATTTTAAATACGCCGAGGATTGCCTTTTCTATAGTAAATTTTTCAAAAAATAATTTTTTACTGTCGCAAATTTTAAATACGCCGAGGATTGCCTTTTCTATAGTAAATTTTTCAAAAAATAATTTTTGCTGTAGCAAATTTTAAATACGCTGAGGATTGCCTTTTCTATAGTATATTTTTCAAAAAATAATTTTTTACTGTCGCAAATTTTAAATACGCCGAGGATTGCCTTTTCTATAGCAAATTTTTCAAAAAATAATTTTTTACTGTCGCAAATTTTAAATACGCCGAGGATTGCCTTTTCTATAGTAAATTTTTCAAGAAATAATTTTTTACTGTCGCAAATTTTAAATACGCCGAGGATTGCCTTTTCTATAGTATTTTTTTCAAAAAATAATTTTTTACTGTCGCAAATTTTAAATACGCCGAGGATTGCCTTTTCTATAGTAAATTTTTCAAAAAATAATTTTTTACTGTCGCAAATTTTAAATACGCCGAGGATTGCCTCTTTATAGTAAATTTTTAAAAAAATTATTTTTTACTGTCCCAAATTTTAAATACGCCGAGGATTGCCTTTCCAATAGTAAATTTTTCAAAAAATAATTTTTTACTGTCGCAAATTTTAAATACACCGAGGATTGCCTTTTCTATAGTAAATTTTTCAAAAAATAATTTTTTACTGTCGCAAATTTTAAATACGCCGAGGATTGCCTTTTCTATAGTAAATTTTTCAAAAAATAATTTTTTACTGTCGCAAATTTTAAATATGCCGAGGATTGCCTTTTCTATAGTAAATTTTTCAAAAAATAATTTTTTACTGTCGCAAATTTTAAATACGCCGAGGATTGCCTTTTCTATAGCAAATTTTTCAAAAAATCATTTTTTACTGTCGCAAATTTTAAATACGCCGAGGATTGCCTTTTCTATAGTAAATTTTTCAAAAAATAATTTTTTACTGTCGCAAATTTTAAATACACCGAGGATTGCCTTTTCTATAGTAAATTTTTCAAAAAATTATTTTTTACTGTCGCAAATTTTAAATACACCGAGGATTGCCTTTTCTATAGTAAATTTTTCAAAAAATAATTTTTTACTGTCGCAAATTTTAAATACACCGAGGATTGCCTTTTCTGTAGTAAATTTTTCAAAAAATAATTTTTCACTGTCGCACATTTTAAATACACCGAGGATTGCCTTTTCTATAGTAAATTTTTCAAAAAATATTTTTTTACTGTCGCAAATTTTAAACACGCCGAGGATTGCCTTTTCTATAGTAAATTTTTCAAAAAATAATTTTTTACTGTCGCAAATTTTAAATACGCCGAGGATTGCCTTTTCTATAGTAAATTTTTCAAAAAATAATTTTTTACTGTCGCAAATTTTAAATACGCCGAGGATTGCCTTTTCTATAGTAAATTTTTCAAAATATAATTTTTTACTGTCGCAAATTTTAAATACGCCGAGGATTGCCTTTTCTATAGTAAATTTTTCAAAAAATAATTTTTTACTATCGCAAATTTTAAATACGCCGAGGAATGCCTTTTCTATAGTAAATTTTTCAAAAAATAATTTTTTACTGCCGCAAATTTTAAATACGCCGAGGTTTGCCTTTTCTATAGTAAATTTTTCAAAATATAATTTTTTACTGTCGCAAATTTTAAATACGCCGAGGATTGCCTTTTCTATAGTAAATTTTTCAAAAAATAATTTTTTACTATCGCAAATTTTAAATACGCCGAGGAATGCCTTTTCTATAGTAAATTTTTCAAAAAATAATTTTTTACTGCCGCAAATTTTAAATACGCCGAGGATTGCCTTTTCTATAGCAAATTTTCCAAAAAATAATTTTTTACTGTCGCAAATTTTAAATACGCCGAGGATTGCCTTTTCTATAGTAAATTTTTCAAAAAATAATTTTTTACTGTCGCAAATTTTAAATACGCCGAGTATTGCCTTTTCTATAGTAAATTTTTCAAAAAATAATTTTTTACTGTCGCAAATTTTAAATACGCCGAGGATTGCCTTTTCTATAGTAAATTTTTAAAAAAATTATTTTTTACTGTCGCAAATTTTAAATACGCCGAGGATTGCCTTTCCAATAGTAAATTTTTCAAGAAATAATTTTTTATTGTCGCAAATTTTAAATACGCCGAGGATTGCCTTTTCTATAGTAAATTTTTCAAAAAATAATTTTTTACTGTCGCAAATTTTAAATACGCCGAGGATTGCCTTTTCTATAGCAAATTTTTCAAAAAATAATTTTTTACTGTCGCAAATTTTAAATACGCCGAGGATTGCCTTTTCTATAGTAAATTTTTCAAAAAATAATTTTTTACTTTCGCAAATTTTAAATACGCCGACGATTGCCTTTTCTATAGTAAATTTTTCAAAAAATAATTTTTTATTGTCGCAAATTTTAAATACGCCGAGGATTGCCTTTTCTATAGTAAATTTTTCAAAAAATAATTTTTTACTGTCGCAAATTTTAAATACGCCGAGGATTGCCTTTTCTATAGTAAATTTTTCAAAGAATAATTTTTTACTGTCGCAAATTTTAAATACGCCGAGGATTGCCTTTTCTATAATAAATTTTTCAAAAAATAATTTTTTACTGTCGCAAATTTTAAATACGCCGAGGATTGCCTTTTCTATAGTAAATTTTTCAAAAAATAATTTTTTACTGTCGCAAATTTTAAATACGCCGAGGATTGCCTTTTCTATAGTAAATTTTTCAAAAAATAATTTTTTACTGTCGCAAATTTTAAATACGCCGAGGATTGCCTTTTCTATAGTAAATTTTTCAAAAAATAATTTTTTACTGTTGCAAATTTTAAATACGCCGAGGATTGCCTTTTCTATACTAAATTTTTCAAAAAATAATTTTTTACTGTCGCAAAATTTAAATACGCCGAGGATTGCCTTTTCTATAGTAAATTTTTCAAAAAATAATTTTTTACTGTCGCAAATTTTAAATACGCCGAGATTGCCTTTTCTATAGCAAATTTTTCAAAAAATAATTTTTTACTCTAACAAATTTTAAATACGCCGAGGATTACCTTTTCTATAGTAAATTTTTCAAAAAATAATTTTTTACTGTCGCAAATTTTAAATACGCCGAGGATTGCCTTTTCTATAGCAAATTTTTCAAAAAATAATTTTTTACTCTCGCAAATTTTAAATACGCCTAGGATTGCCTTTTCTATAGTAAATTTTTCAAAAAATAATTTTTTACTGTCGCAAATTTTAAATACCCCGAGGATTGCCTTTTCTATAGTAAATTTTTCAAAAAATAATTTTTTACTGTCGCAAATTTTAAATACGCCGAGGATTGCCTTTTCTATAGTAAATTTTTCAAGAAATAATTTTTTACTGTCGCAAATTTTAAATACGCCGAGGATTGCCTTTTCTATAGAATTTTTTTCAAAAAATAATTTTTTACTGTCGCAAATTTTAAATACGCCGAGGATTGCCTTTTCTATAGTAAATTTTTCAAAAAATAATTTTTTACTGTCGCAAATTTTAAATACGCCGAGGATTGCCTTTTCTATAGTAAATTTTTCAAAAAATTATTTTTTACTGTCGCAAATTTTAAATACGCCGAGGATTGCCTTTTCTATAGCAAATTTTTCAAAAAATAATTTTTTACTGTCGCAAATTTTAAATACGCCGAGGATTGCCTTTTATATAGTAAATTTTTCAAAAAATAACTTTTTACTGTCGCAAATTTTAAATACGCCGAGGATTGCCTTTTCTATAGTAAATTTTTCAAAAAATAATTTTTACTGTCGCAAATTTTAAATACGCCGAGGATTGCCTTTTCTATAGTAAATTTTTCAAAAAATAATTTTTTACTGTCGCAAATTTTAAATACGCCGAGGATTGCCTTTTCTATAGTAAATTTTTCAAAAAATAATTTTTACTGTCGCAAATTTTAAATACGCCGAGGATTGCCTTTTCTATAGTAAATTTTTCAAAAAATAATTTTTTACTGTCGCAAATTTTAAATACGCCGAGGATTGCCTTTTCTATAGTAAATTTTTCAAAAAATTATTTTTTACTGTCGCAAATTTTAAATACGCCGAGGATTGCCTTTTCTATAGCAAATTTTTCAAAAAATAATTTTTTACTGTCGCAAATTTTAAATACGCCGAGGATTGCCTTTTATATAGTAAATTTTTCAAAAAATAACTTTTTACTGTCGCAAATTTTAAATACGCCGAGGATTGCCTTTTCTATAGTAAATTTTTCAAAAAATAATTTTTACTGTCGCAAATTTTAAATACGCCGAGGATTGCCTTTTCTATAGTAAATTTTTCAAAAAATAATTTTTTACTGTCGCAAATTTTAAATACGCCGAGGATTGCCTTTTCTATAGTAAATTTTTCAAAAAATAATTTTTTACTGTCGCAAATTTTAAATACGCCGAGGATTGCCTTTTCTATAGTAAATTTTTCAAAAAATAATTTTTTACTGTCGCAAATTTTAAATACGCCGAGGATTGCCTTTTCTATAGTAAATTTTTCAAAAAATAATTTTTTACTGTCGCAAATTTTAAATACGCCGAGGATTGCCTTTTCTATAGTAAATTTTTCAAAAAATAATTTTTTACTGTCGCAAATTTTAAATACGCCGAGGATTGCCTTTTCTATAGTAAATTTTTCAAAAAATAATTTTTGCTGTAGCAAATTTTAAATACGCTGAGGTTTGCCTTTTCTATAGTATATTTTTCAAAAAATAATTTTTTACTGTCGCAAATTTTAAATACGCCGAGGATTGCCTTTTCTATAGCAAATTTTTCAAAAAATAATTTTTTACTGTCGCAAATTTTAAATACGCCGAGGATTGCCTTTTCTATAGTAAATTTTTCAAGAAATAATTTTTTACTGTCGCAAATTTTAAATACGCCGAGGATTGCCTTTTCTATAGTATTTTTTTCAAAAAATAATTTTTTACTGTCGCAAATTTTAAATACGCCGAGGATTGCCTTTTCTATAGTAAATTTTTCAAAAAATAATTTTTTACTGTCGCAAATTTTAAATACGCCGAGGATTGCCTCTTTATAGTAAATTTTTAAAAAAATTATTTTTTACTGTCCCAAATTTTAAATACGCCGAGGATTGCCTTTCCAATAGTAAATTTTTCAAAAATAATTTTTTACTGTCGCAAATTTTAAATACACCGAGGATTGCCTTTTCTATAGTAAATATTTCAAAAAATAATTTTTTACTGTCGCAAATTTTAAATACGCCGAGGATTGCCTTTTCTATAGTAAATTTTTCAAAAAATAATTTTTTACTGTCGCAAATTTTAAATATGCCGAGGATTGCCTTTTCTATAGTAAATTTTTCAAAAAATAATTTTTTACTGTCGCAAATTTTAAATACGCCGAGGATTGCCTTTTCTATAGCAAATTTTTCAAAAAATCATTTTTTACTGTCGCAAATTTTAAATACGCCGAGGATTGCCTTTTCTATAGTAAATTTTTCAAAAAATAATTTTTTACTGTCGCAAATTTTAAATACACCGAGGATTGCCTTTTCTATAGTAAATTTTTCAAAAAATTATTTTTTACTGTCGCAAATTTTAAATACACCGAGGATTGCCTTTTCTATAGTAAATTTTTCAAAAAATAATTTTTTACTGTCGCAAATTTTAAATACACCGAGGATTGCCTTTTCTGTAGTAAATTTTTCAAAAAATAATTTTTCACTGTCGCACATTTTAAATACACCGAGGATTGCCTTTTCTATAGTAAATTTTTCAAAAAATATTTTTTTACTGTCGCAAATTTTAAACACGCCGAGGATTGCCTTTTCTATAGTAAATTTTTCAAAAAATAATTTTTTACTGTCGCAAATTTTAAATACGCCGAGGATTGCCTTTTCTATAGTAAATTTTTCAAAAAATAATTTTTTACTGTCGCAAATTTTAAATACGCCGAGGATTGCCTTTTCTATAGCAAATTTTTCAAAAAATCATTTTTTACTGTCGCAAATTTTAAATACGCCGAGGATTGCCTTTTCTATAGTAAATTTTTCAAAAAATAATTTTTTACTGTCGCAAATTTTAAATACACCGAGGATTGCCTTTTCTATAGTAAATTTTTCAAAAAATAATTTTTTACTGTCGCAAATTTTAAATACGCCGAGGATTGCCTTTTCTATAGTAAATTTTTCAAAAAATAATTTTTTACTGTCGCAAATTTTAAATACGCCGAGGATTGCCTTTTCAATAGTAAATGTTTCAAGAAATAATTTTTTACTGTCGCAAATTTTAAATACGCCGAGGATTGCCTTTTCTATAGTAAATTTTTCAAAAAATAATTTTTTACTCTCGCAAATTTTAAATACGCCGAGGATTGCCTTTTGAATAGTAAATTTTTCAAGAAATAATTTTTTACTGTCGCAAATTTTAAATACGCCGAGGATTGCCTTTTCTATAGCAAATTTTTCAAAAAATAATTTTTTACTGTCGCAAATTTTAAATACGCCGAGGATTGCCTTCTCTATAGTAAATTTTTCAAAAAATAATTTTTTACTGTCGCAAATTTTAAATACGCCGAGGTTTGCCTTTTCTATAGTAAATTTTTCAAAATATAATTTTTCACTGTCTCAAATTTTAAATACGCCGAGGATTGCCTTTTCTATAGTAAATTTGTCAAAAAATAATTTTTTACTGTCGCAAATTTTAAATACGCCGAGGAATGCCTTTTCTATAGTAAATTTTTCAAAAAACAATTTTTTACTGCCGCAAATTTTAAATACGCCGAGGATTGCCTTTTCTATAGTAAATTTTTCAAAAAATAATTTTTTACTGTCGCAAATTTTAAATACCCCGAGGATTGCCTTTTCTATAATAAATTTTTCAAAAAATAATTTTTTACTGTCGCAAATTTTAAATACGCCGAGGATTGCCTTTTCAATAGTAAATTTTTCAAGAAATAATTTTTTACTGTCGCAAATTTTTAATACGCCGAGGATTGCCTTTTCTATAGCAAATTTTTCAAAAAATAATTTTTTACTGTCGCAAATTTTAAATACGCCGAGGATTGCCTTTTCTATAGTAAATTTTTCAAAAAATAATTTTTTACTGTCGCAAATTTTAAATACGCCGAGGTTTGCCTTTTCTATAGTAAATTTTTCAAAATATAATTTTTTACTGTCGCAAATTTTAAATACGCCGAGGATTGCCTTTTCTATAGTAAATTTTTCAAAAAATAATTTTTTACTGTCGCAAATTTTAAATACCCCCAGGAATGCCTTTTCTATAGTAAATGTTTCAAAAAATTATTTTTTACTGCCGCAAATTTTAAATACGCCGAGGATTGCCTTTTCTATAGCAAATTTTCCAAAAAATAATTTTTTGCTGTCGCAAATTTTAAATACGCCGAGGATTGCCTTTTCTATAGTAAATTTTTCAAAAAATTATTTTTTACTGTCGCAAATTTTAAATACGCCGAGTATTGCCTTTTCTATAGTAAATTTTTCAAAAAATAATTTTTTACTGTCGCAAATTTTAAATACGCCGAGGATTGCCTTTCCTATAGTAAATTTTTAAAAAAATTATTTTTTACAGTCGCAAATTTTAAATACGCCGAGGATTGCCTTTCCAATAGTAAATTTTTCAAGAAATAATTTTTTATTGTCGCAAATTTTAAATACGCCGAGGATTGCCTTTTCTATAGTAAATTTTTCAAAAAATAATTTTTTACTGTCGCAAATTTTAAATACACCGAGGATTGCCTTTTCTATAGTAAATTTTTCAAAAAATAATTTTTTACTGTCGCAAATTTTAAATACGCCGAGGAATGCCTTTTCTATAGTAAATTTTTCAAAAAATAATTTTTTACTGCCGCAAATTTTAAATACGCCGAGGATTGCCTTTTCTATAGTAAATTTTTCAAAAAATAATTTTTTACTGTCGCAAATTTTAAATACGCCGAGGATTGCCTTTTCTATAATAAATTTTTCAAAAAATAATTTTTTACTGTCGCAAATTTTAAATACGCCGAGGATTGCCTTTTCAATAGTAAATTTTTCAAGAAATAATTTTTTACTGTCGCAAATTTTAAATACGCCGCGGATTGACTTTTCAATAGTAAATTTTTCAAGAAATAATTTTTTACTGTCGCAAATTTTAAATACGCCGAGGATTGCCTTTTCTATAGTAAATTTTTCAAAAAATAATTTTTTACTGTCGCAAATTTTAAATACGCCGAGGATTGCCTTTTCTATAGTAAATTTTTCAAAAAATAATTTTTTACTGTCGCAAATTTTAAATACGCCGAGGATTGCCTTTTCTATAGTAAATTTTTCAAAAAATAATTTTTTACTGTCGCCAATTTTAAATACGCCGAGGATTGCCTTTTCTATAGTAAATTTTTCAAAAAATAATTTTTTATTGTCGCAAATTTTAAATACTCCGAGGATTGCCTTTTCTATAGCAAATTTTTCAAAAAATAATTTTTTACTATCGCAAATTTTAAATACGCCGAAGATAGCCTTTTCTATGGTGAATTTTTCAAAAAATAATTTTTTACTGTCGCAAATTTTAAATACACCGAGGTTTGCCTTTTCTATAGTAAATTTTTCAAAATATAATTTTTTACTGTCGCAAATTTTAAATACGCCGAGGATTGCCTTTTCTATAGTAAATTTTTCAAAAAATAATTTTTTACTGTCGCAAATTTTAAATACGCCGAGGAATGCCTTTTCTATAGTAAATTTTTCAAAAAATAATTTTTTACTGTCGCAAATTTTAAATACGCCGAGGATTGCCTTTTCTATAGCAAATTTTCCAAAAAATAATTTTTTACTCTCGCAAATTTTAAATACGCCGAGGATTGCCTTTTCTATAGTAAATTTTTCAAAAAATAATTTTTTACTGTCGCAAATTTTAAATACGCCGAGTATTGCCTTTTCTATAGTAAATTTTTCAAAAAATAACTTTTTACTGTCGCAAATTTTAAATACGCCGAGGATTGCCTTTTTATAGTAAATTTTTAAAAAAATTATTTTTTACTGTCCCAAATTTTAAATACGCCGAGGATTGCCTTTCCAATAGTAAATTTTTCAAAAAATAATTTTTTACTGTCGCAAATTTTAAATACACCGAGGATTGCCTTTTCTATAGTAAATTTTTCAAAAAATAATTTTTTACTGTCGCAAATTTTAAATACGCCGAGGATTGCCTTTTCTATAGTAAATTTTTCAAAAAATAATTTTTTACTGTCGCAAATTTTAAATATGCCGAGGATTGCCTTTTCTATAGTAAATTTTTCAAAAAATAGTTTTTTACTTTCGCAAATTTTAAATACGCCGAGGATTGCCTTTTCTATAGCAAATTTTTCAAAAAATCATTTTTTACTGTCGCAAATTTTAAATACGCCGAGGATTGCCTTTTCTATAGTAAATTTTTCAAAAAATAATTTTTTACTGTCGCAAATTTTAAATACACCGAGGATTGCCTTTTCTATAGTAAATTTTTCAAAAAATTATTTTTTACTGTCGCAAATTTTAAATACACCGAGGATTGCCTTTTCTATAGTAAATTTTTCAAAAAATAATTTTTTACTGTCGCAAATTTTAAATACACCGAGGATTGCCTTTTCTGTAGTAAATTTTTCAAAAAATAATTTTTCACTGTCGCACATTTTAAATACACCGAGGATTGCCTTTTCTATAGTAAATTTTTCAAAAAATATTTTTTTACTGTCGCAAATTTTAAACACGCCGAGGATTGCCTTTTCTATAGTAAATTTTTCAAAAAATAATTTTTTACTGTCGCAAATTTTAAATACGCCGAGGATTGCCTTTTCTATAGCAAATTTTTCAAAAAATCATTTTTTACTGTCGCAAATTTTAAATACGCCGAGGATTGCCTTTTCTATAGCAAATTTTTCAAAAAATCATTTTTTACTGTCGCAAATTTTAAATACGCCGAGGATTGCCTTTTCTATAGTAAATTTTTCAAAAAATAATTTTTTACTGTCGCAAATTTTAAATACACCGAGGATTGCCTTTTCTATAGTAAATTTTTCAAAAAATAATTTTTTACTGTCGCAAATTTTAAATACGCCGAGGATTGCCTTTTCTATAGTAAATTTTTCAAAAAATAATTTTTTACTGTCGCAAATTTTAAATACGCCGAGGATTGCCTTTTCAATAGTAAATGTTTCAAGAAATAATTTTTTACTGTCGCAAATTTTAAATACGCCGAGGATTGCCTTTTCTATAGTAAATTTTTCAAAAAATAATTTTTTACTCTCGCAAATTTTAAATACGCCGAGGATTGCCTTTTCAATAGTAAATTTTTCAAGAAATAATTTTTTACTGTCGCAAATTTTAAATACGCCGAGGATTGCCTTTTCTATAGCAAATTTTTCAAAAAAATAATTTTTTACTGTCGCAAATTTTAAATACGCCGAGGATTGCCTTTTCTATAGTAAATTTTTCAAAAAATAATCTTTTACTGTCGCAAATTTTAAATACGCCGAGGTTTGCCTTTTCTATAGTAAATTTTTCAAAATATAATTTTTCACTGTCTCAAATTTTAAATACGCCGAGGATTGCCTTTTCTATAGTAAATTTGTCAAAAAATAATTTTTTACTGTCGCAAATTTTAAATACGCCGAGGAATGCCTTTCTATAGTAAATTTTTCAAAAATAATTTTTTACTGCCGCAAATTTTAAATACGCCGAGGATTGCCTTTTCTATAGTAAATTTTTCAAAAAATAATTTTTTACTGTCGCAAATTTTAAATACGCCGAGGATTGCCTTTTCTATAATAAATTTTCAAAAAATAATTTTTTACTGTCGCAAATTTTAAATACGCCGAGGATTGCCTTTTCAATAGTAAATTTTTCAAGAAATAATTTTTTACTGTCGCAAATTTTTAATGCGCCGAGGATTGCCTTTTCTATAGCAAATTTTTCAAAAAATAATTTTTTACTGTCGCAAATTTTAAATACGCCGAGGATTGCCTTTTCTATAGCAAATTTTTCAAAAAATAATTTTTACTGTCGCAAATTTTAAATACGCCGAGGTTTGCCTTTTCTATAGTAAATTTTTCAAAATATAATTTTTTACTGTCGCAAATTTTAAATACGCCGAGGATTGCCTTTTATATAGTAAATTTTTCAAAAAATAATTTTTTACTGTCGCAAATTTTAAATACCCCCAAGAATGCCTTTTCTATAGTAAATGTTTCAAAAAATTATTCTTCACTGCCGCAAATTTTAAATACGCCGAGGATTGCCTTTTCTATAGCAAATTTTCCAAAAATAATTTTTTGCTGTCGCAAATTTTAAATACGCCGAGGATTGCCTTTTCTATAGTAAATTTTTCAAAAAATAATTTTTTACTGTCGCAAATTTTAAATACGCCGAGTATTGCCTTTTCTATAGTAAATTTTTCAAAAAATAATTTTTTACTGTCGCAAATTTTAAATACGCCGAGGATTGCCTTTTCTATAGTAAATTTTTAAAAAATTATTTTTTACAGTCGCAAATTTTAAATACGCCGAGGATTGCCTTTCCAATAGTAAATTTTTCACGAAATAATTTTTTATTGTCGCAAATTTTAAATACGCCGAGGATTGCCTTTTCTATAGTAAATTTTTCAAAAAATAATTTTTTACTGTCGCAAATTTTAAATACACCGAGGATTGCCTTTTCTATAGTAAATTTTTCAAAAAATAATTTTTTACTGTCGCAAATTTTAAATACGCCGAGGACTGCCTTTTCTAAAGTAAATTTTTCAAAAAATAATTTTTTACTGTCGCAAATTTTAAATACGCCGAGGATTGCCTTTTCTATAGTAAATTTTTCAAAAAATAATTTTTTACTGTCGCAAATTTTAAATACGCCGAGGATTGCCTTTTCTATAGCAAATTTTTCAAAAAATCATTTTTACTGTCGCAAATTTTAAATACGCCGAGGATTGCCTTTTCTATAGTACATTTTTCAAAAAATAATTTTTTGCTGTCGCAAATTTTAAATACGCCGAGGATTGCCTTTTCTATAGCAAATTTTTCAAAAAATAATTTTTTACTGTCGCAAATTTTAAATACGCCGAGGATTGCCTTTTCTATAGTAAATTTTTCAAAAAATAATTTTTTACTGTCGCAAATTTTAAATACGCCGAGGATTGCCTTTTCTATAGCAAATTTTTCAAAAAATAATTTTTTACTGTCGCAAATTTTAAATACGCCGAGGATTGCCTTTTCTATAGTAAATTTTTCAAAAAATAATTTTTTACTGTCGCAAATTTTAAATACGCCGAGGATTGCCTTTTCTATAGTAAATTTTTCAAAAAATAATTTTTTACTGTCGCAAATTGTAAATACGCCGAGGATTGCCTTTTCTATGGTAAATTTTTCAAAAATAATTTTTTACTGTCGCAAATTTTAAATACGCCGAGGATTGCGTTTTCTATAGTAAATTTTTCAAAGAATAATTTTTTACTGTCGCAAATTTTAAATACGCCGAGGTTTGCCTTTTCTATAGTAAATTTTTCAAAATATAATTTTTTACTGTCGCAAATTTTAAATACGCCGAGGATTGCCTTTTCTATAGTAAATTTTTCAAAAATAATTTTTTACTATCGCAAATTTTAAATACGCCGAGGAATGCCTTTTCTATAGTAAATTTTTCGAAAAATAATTTTTTACTGCCGCAAATTTTAAATACGCCGAGGATTGCCTTTTCTATAGCAAATTTTCCAAAAAATAATTTTTACTGTCGCAAATTTTAAATACGCCGAGGATTGCCTTTTCTATAGTAAATTTTTCAAAAAATAATTTTTTACTGTCGCAAATTTTAAATACGCCGAGTATTGCCTTTTCTATAGTAAATTTTTCAAAAAATAATTTTTTACTGTCGCAAATTTTAAATACGCCGAGGATTGCCTTTTCTATAGTAAATTTTTAAAAAAATTATTTTTTACTGTCGCAAATTTTAAATACGCCGAGGATTGCCTTTTCCAATAGTAAATTTTTCAAGAAATAATTTTTTATTGTCGCAAATTTTAAATACGCCGAGGATTGCCTTTTCTATAGTAAATTTTTCAAAAAATAATTTTTTACTGTCGCAAATTTTAAATACGCCGAGGATTGCCTTTTCTATAGTAAATTTTTCAAAAAATAATTTTTTACTGTCGCAAATTTTAAATACGCCGAGGATTGCCTTTTCTATAGCAAATTTTTCAAAAAATCATTTTTTAACTGTCGCAAGTTTTAAATACGCCAGAGGATTGCCTTTTCTATAGTAAATTTTTCAAAAATAATTTTTTACTGTCGCAAGTTTTAAATACGCCGAGGATTGCCTTTTCTATAGCAAATTTTTCAAAAAATAATTTTTTACTGTCGCAAATTTTAAATACGTCGAGGATTGCCTTTTCTATAGTAAATTTTTCAAAAAATAATTTTTTACTGTCGCAAATTTTAAATACGCCGAGGATTGCCTTTTCTATAGCAAATTTTTCAAAAAATAATTTTTTACTGTCGCAAATTTTAAATACGCCGAGGATTGCCTTTTCTATAGTAAATTTTTCAAAAAATAATTTTTTACTGTCGCAAATTTTAAATACGCCGAGGATTGCCTTTTCTATAGTAAATTTTTCAAAAAATAATTTTTTACTGTCGCAAATTTTAAATACGCCGAGGATTGCCTTTTCTATAGTAAATTTTTCAAAAAATAATTTTTTACTGTCGCAAATTTTAAATACGCCGAGGATTGCCTTTTCTATAGTAAATTTTTCAAAGAATAATTTTTTTACTGTCGCAAATTTAAATACGCCGAGGATTGCCTTTTCTATAATAAATTTTTCAAAAAAATAATTTTTTACTGTCGCAAATTTTAAATACGCCGAGGATTGCCTTTTCTATAGTAAATTTTTCAAAAAATAATTTTTTACTGTCGCAAATTTTAAATACGCCGAGGATTGCCTTTTCTATAGTAAATTTTCCAAAAATTATTTTTTACTGTCGCAAATTTTAAATACGCCGAGGATTGCCTTTTCTATAGTAATTTTTCAAAAAATAATTTTTTACTGTTGCAAATTTTAAATACGCCGAGGATTGCCTTTTCTATACTAATTTTCAAAAAATAATTTTTTACTGTCGCAAAATTTACATACGCCGAGGATTGCCTTTTCTATAGTAAATTTTTCAAAAAATAATTTTTTACTGTCGCAAATTTTAAATACGCCGAGATTGCCTTTTCTATAGCAAATCTTTCAAAAAACAATTTTTTACTCTCACAAATTTTAAATACGCGAGGATTACCTTTCTATAGTAAATTTTTCAAAAAATAATTTTTTACTGTCGCAAATTTTAAATACGCCGAGGATTGCCTTTTCTATAGCACATTTTTCAAAAAATAATTTTTTACTCTCGCAAATTTTAAATACGCCGAGGATTGCCTTTTCTATAGTAAATTTTTCAAAAAATAATTTTTTACTGTCGCAAATTTTAAATACGCCGAGGATTGCCTTTTCTATAGTAAATTTTTCAAAAAATAATTTTTTACTGTCGCAAATTTTAAATACGCCGAGGATTGCCTTTTCTATAGTAAATTTTTCAAGAAATAATTTTTTACTGTCGCAAATTTTAAATACGCGAGGATTGCCTTTTCTATAGTATTTTTTTCAAAAAATAATTTTTTACTGTCGCAAATTTTAAATACGCCGAGGATTCCCTTTCCTATAGTAAATTTTTCAAAAAATAATTTTTTACTGTCGCAAATTTTAAATACGCCGAGGGATTGCCTTTTCTATAGTAAATTTTCAAAAAATTATTTTTTACTGTCGCAAATTTTAAATACGCCGAGGATTGCCTTTTCTATCGCAAATTTTTCAAAAAATAATTTTTTACTGTCGCAAAATTTTAAATACGCCGAGGATTGCCTTTTCTATAGTAAATTTTTCAACAAATTATTTTTTACTGTCGCAAATTTTAAATACGCCGAGGATCGCCTTTTCTATAGTAAATTTTTCAAAAAATAATTTTTTACTGTCGCAAATTTTAAATACGCCGAGGATTGCCTTTTCTATAGTAAATTTTTCAAAAAATAATTTTTTACTGTCGCAAATTTTAAATACGCCGAGGATTGCCTTTTCTATAGTAAATTTTCCAAAAAATTATTTTTTTACTGTCGCAAATTTTAAATACGCCGAGGATGCCTTTTCTATAGTAAATTTTTCAAAAATAATTTTTTAACTGTTGCAAATTTTAAATACGCCGAGGATTGCCTTTCTATAGTAAATTTTTCAAAAAATAATTTTTTACTGTCGCAAATTTTAAATTACGCCGAGATTGCCTTTTCTAATAGCAAATTTTTCAAAAAACAATTTTTTAACTCTCACAAATTTTAAATACGCCGAGGATTACCTTTTCTATAGTAAATTTTCAAAAAATAATTTTTTACTGTCGCAAATTTTAATACGCCGAGGATTGCCTTTTCTATAGCAAATTTTTCAAAAAATAATTTTTTACTCTCGCAAATTTTAAATACGCCGAGGATTGCCTTTTCTATAGTAAAATTTTTCAAAAAATAATTTTTTACTGTCGCAAATTTTAAATACGCCGAGGATTGCCTTTTCTATAGTAAATTTTTCAAAAATAATTTTTTACTGTCGCAAATTTTAAATACGCCGAGGATTGCCTTTTCTATAGTAAATTTTTCAAGAAATAATTTTTTACTGTCGCAAATTTTAAATACCGCCGAGGATTGCCTTTTCTATAGTATATTTTTCAAAAAATAATTTTTTACTGTCGCAAATTTTAAATACGCCGAGGATTGCCTTTTCTATAGTAAATTTTTCAAAAAATAATTTTTTATACTGTCGCAAATTTTAAATACGCCGAGGATTGCCTTTTCTATAGTAAATTTTTCAAAAAATTATTTTTTACTGTCGCAAATTTTAAATACGCCGAGGATTGCCTTTTCTATCGCAAATTTTCAAAAAATAATTTTTTACTGTCGCAAATTTTAAATACGCCGAGGATTGCCTTTTCTATAGTAAATTTTTCAACAAATTATTTTTTACTGTCGCAAATTTTAAATACGCCGAGGATCGCCTTTTCTATAGTAAATTTTTCAAAAAATAATTTTTTACTGTCGCAAATTTTAAATACGCCGAGGATTGCCTTTTCTATAGTAAATTTTTCAAAAAATAATTTTTTACTGTCGCAAATTTTTAAATACGCCGAGGATTGCCTTTTCTATAGTAATTTTTCAAAAAATAATTTTTTACTGTCGCAAATTTTAACTACGCCGAGGATTGCCTTTTCTATAGTAAATTTTTCAAAAAATAATTTTTTACTGTCGCAAATTTTAAATACGCCGAGGATTGCCTTTTCTATAGTAAATTTTTCAAAAAATTATTTTTGCTGTAGCAAATTTTAAATACGCCGAGGATTGCCTTTTCTATAGTATATTTTTCAAAAAATAATTTTTTACTGTCGCAAATTTTAAATACGCCGAGGATTGCCTTTTCTATAGCAAATTTTTCAAAAAATAATTTTTTACTGTGGCAAATTTTAAATACGCCGAGGATTGCCTTTTCTATAGTAAATTTTTCAAAAAATAATTTTTTACTGTCACAAATTTTAAATACGCCGAGGATTGCCTTTTCTATAGTAAATTTTTCAAAAAATAATTTTTTACTGTCGCAAATTTTAAATACGCCGAGGATTGCCTTTTCTATAGTAAATTTTTCAACAAATTATTTTTTACTGTCGCAAATTTTAAATACGCCGAGGATCGCCTTTTCTATAGTAAATATTTCAAAAAATAATTTTTTACTGTCGCAAATTTTAAATACGCCGAGGATTGCCTTTTCTATAGTAAATTTTTCAAAAAATAATTTTTTACTGTCGCAAATTTTAAATACGCCGAGGATTGCCTTTTCTATAGCAAATTTTCCAAAAAATAATTTTTTACTGTCGCAAATTTTAAATACCCCGAGGATTGCCTTTTCTATAGTAAATTTTTCAAAAAATAATTTTTTACTGTCGCAAATTTTAAATACGCCGAGTATTGCCTTTTCTATAGTAAATTTTTCAAAAAATAATTTTTTACTGTCGCAAATTTTAAATACGCCGAGGATTGCCTTTTCTATAGTAAATTTTTAAAAAAATTATTTTTTACTGTCCCAAATTTTAAATACGCCGAGGATTGCCTTTCCAATTTTCAAAAAATAATTTTTTACTGTCGCAAATTTTAAATACGCCGAGGATTGCCTTTTCTATAGTAAATTTTTCAAAAAATAATTTTTTACTGTCGCAAATTTTAAATACGCCGAGGATTGCCTTTTCTATAGTAAATTTTTCAAAAAATAATTTTTTACTGTCGCAAATTTTAAATACGCCGAGGATTGCCTTTTCTATAGCAAATTTTTCAAAAAATCATTTTTTACTGTCGCAAATTTTAAATACGCCGAGGATTGCCTTTTCTATAGTAAATTTTTCAAAAAATAATTTTTTACTGTCGCAAATTTTAAATACACCGAGGATTGCCTTTTCTATAGTAAATTTTTCAAAAAATTATTTTTTACTGTCGCAAATTTTAAATACGCCGAGGATTGCCTTTTCAATAGTAAATTTTTCAAGAAATAATTTTTTACTGTCGCAAATTTTAAATACGCCGAGGATTGCCTTTTCTATAGTAAATTTTTCAAAAAATTATTTTTTACTGTCGCAAATTTTAAATACGCCGAGGATTGCCTTTTCAATAGTAAATTTTTCAAGAAATAATTTTTTACTGTCGCAAATTTTAAATACGCCGAGGATTGCCTTTTCTATAGTAAATTTTTCAAAAAATAATTTTTTACTGTCGCAAATTTTAAATACGCCGAGGATTGCCTTTTCTATAGTAAATTTTTCAAAAAATAATTTTTCACTGTCTCAAATTTTAAATACGCCGAGGATTGCCTTTTCTATAGTAAATTTGTCAAAAAATGATTTTTTACTGTCGCAAATTTTAAATACGCCGAGGATTGCCTTTTCTATAGTAAATTTTTCAAAAAATAATTTTTTACTGTCGCAAATTTTAAATACGCCGAGGATTGCCTTTTCTATAGCAAATTTTTCAAAAAATAATTTTTTACTCTCGCAAATTTTAAATACGCCGAGGATTGCCTTTTCTATAGTAAATTTTTCAAAAAATAATTTTTTACTGTCGCAAATTTTAAATACGCCGAGGATTGCCTTTTCTATAGTAAATTTTTCAAAAAATAATTTTTTACTGTCGCAAATTTTAAATACGCCGAGGATTGCCTTTTCAATAGTAAATTTTTCAAGAAATAATTTTTTACTGTCGCAAATTTTAAATACGCCGAGGATTGCCTTTTCTATAGTAAATTTGTCAAAAAATAATTTTTTACTGTCGCAAATTTTAAATACGCCGAGGATTGCCTTTTCTATAGTAAATTTTTCAAAAAATAATTTTTTACTGTCGCAAATTTTAAATACACCGAGGATTGCCTATTCTGTAGTAAATTTTTCAAAAAATAATTTTTCACTGTCGCACATTTTAAATACACCGAGGATTGCCTTTTCTATAGTAAATTTTTCAAAAAATATTTTTTTACTGTCGCAAATTTTAAATACGCTGAGGATTGCCTTTTCTATAGTAAATTTTTCAAAAAATAATTTTTTACTGTCGCAAATTTTAAATACGCCGAGATTGCCTTTTCTATAGCAAATTTTTCAAAAAACAATTTTTTACTCTCACAAATTTTAAATACGCCGAGGATTACCTTTTCTATAGTAAATTTTTCAAAAAATAATTTTTTACTGTCGCAAATTTTAAATACGCCGAGGATTGCCTTTTCTATAGCAAATTTTTCAAAAAATAATTTTTTACTCTCGCAAATTTTAAATACGCCGAGGATTGCCTTTTCTATAGTAAATTTTTCAAAAAATAATTTTTTACTGTCGCAAATTTTAAATACGCCGAGGATTGCCTTTTCTATAGTAAATTTTTCAAAAAATAATTTTTTACTGTCGCAAATTTTAAATACGCCGAGGATTGCCTTTTCTATAGTAAATTTTTCAAGAAATAATTTTTTACTGTCGCAAATTTTAAATACGCCGAGGATTGCCTTTTCTATAGTATTTTTTTCAAAAAATAATTTTTTACTGTCGCAAATTTTAAATACGCCGAGGATTGCCTTTTCTATAGTAAATTTTTCAAAAAATAATTTTTTACTGTCGCAAATTTTAAATACGCCGAGGATTGCCTTTTCTATAGTAAATTTTTCAAAAAATTATTTTTTACTGTCGCAAATTTTAAATACGCCGAGGATTGCCTTTTCTATCGCAAATTTTTCAAAAAATAATTTTTTACTGTCGCAAATTTTAAATACGCCGAGGATTGCCTTTTCTATAGTAAATTTTTCAACAAATTATTTTTTACTGTCGCAAATTTTAAATACGCCGAGGATCGCCTTTTCTATAGTAAATTTTTCAAAAAATAATTTTTTACTGTCGCAAATTTTAAATACGCCGAGGATTGCCTTTTCTATAGTAAATTTTTCAAAAAATAATTTTTTACTGTCGCAAATTTTAAATACGCCGAGGATTGCCTTTTCTATAGTAAATTTTTCAAAAAATAATTTTTTACTGTCGCAAATTTTAACTACGCCGAGGATTGCCTTTTCTATAGTAAATTTTTCAAAAAATAATTTTTTACTGTCGCAAATTTTAAATACGCCGAGGATTGCCTTTTCTATAGTAAATTTTTCAAAAAATTATTTTTGCTGTAGCAAATTTTAAATACGCCGAGGATTGCCTTTTCTATAGTATATTTTTCAAAAAATAATTTTTTACTGTCGCAAATTTTAAATACGCCGAGGATTGCCTTTTCTATAGCAAATTTTTCAAAAAATAATTTTTTACTGTGGCAAATTTTAAATACGCCGAGGATTGCCTTTTCTATAGTAAATTTTTCAAAAAATAATTTTTTACTGTCACAAATTTTAAATACGCCGAGGATTGCCTTTTCTATAGTAAATTTTTCAAAAAATAATTTTTTACTGTCGCAAATTTTAAATACGCCGAGGATTGCCTTTTCTATAGTAAATTTTTCAACAAATTATTTTTTACTGTCGCAAATTTTAAATACGCCGAGGATCGCCTTTTCTATAGTAAATATTTCAAAAAATAATTTTTTACTGTCGCAAATTTTAAATACGCCGAGGATTGCCTTTTCTATAGTAAATTTTTCAAAAAATAATTTTTTACTGTCGCAAATTTTAAATACGCCGAGGATTGCCTTTTCTATAGCAAATTTTCCAAAAAATAATTTTTTACTGTCGCAAATTTTAAATACCCCGAGGATTGCCTTTTCTATAGTAAATTTTTCAAAAAATAATTTTTTACTGTCGCAAATTTTAAATACGCCGAGTATTGCCTTTTCTATAGTAAATTTTTCAAAAAATAATTTTTTACTGTCGCAAATTTTAAATACGCCGAGGATTGCCTTTTCTATAGTAAATTTTTAAAAAAATTATTTTTTACTGTCCCAAATTTTAAATACGCCGAGGATTGCCTTTCCAATTTTCAAAAAATAATTTTTTACTGTCGCAAATTTTAAATACGCCGAGGATTGCCTTTTCTATAGTAAATTTTTCAAAAAATAATTTTTTACTGTCGCAAATTTTAAATACGCCGAGGATTGCCTTTTCTATAGTAAATTTTTCAAAAAATAATTTTTTACTGTCGCAAATTTTAAATACGCCGAGGATTGCCTTTTCTATAGCAAATTTTTCAAAAAATCATTTTTTACTGTCGCAAATTTTAAATACGCCGAGGATTGCCTTTTCTATAGTAAATTTTTCAAAAAATAATTTTTTACTGTCGCAAATTTTAAATACACCGAGGATTGCCTTTTCTATAGTAAATTTTTCAAAAAATTATTTTTTACTGTCGCAAATTTTAAATACGCCGAGGATTGCCTTTTCAATAGTAAATTTTTCAAGAAATAATTTTTTACTGTCGCAAATTTTAAATACGCCGAGGATTGCCTTTTCTATAGTAAATTTTTCAAAAAATTATTTTTTACTGTCGCAAATTTTAAATACGCCGAGGATTGCCTTTTCAATAGTAAATTTTTCAAGAAATAATTTTTTACTGTCGCAAATTTTAAATACGCCGAGGATTGCCTTTTCTATAGTAAATTTTTCAAAAAATAATTTTTTACTGTCGCAAATTTTAAATACGCCGAGGATTGCCTTTTCTATAGTAAATTTTTCAAAAAATAATTTTTCACTGTCTCAAATTTTAAATACGCCGAGGATTGCCTTTTCTATAGTAAATTTGTCAAAAAATGATTTTTTACTGTCGCAAATTTTAAATACGCCGAGGATTGCCTTTTCTATAGTAAATTTTTCAAAAAATAATTTTTTACTGTCGCAAATTTTAAATACGCCGAGGATTGCCTTTTCTATAGCAAATTTTTCAAAAAATAATTTTTTACTCTCGCAAATTTTAAATACGCCGAGGATTGCCTTTTCTATAGTAAATTTTTCAAAAAATAATTTTTTACTGTCGCAAATTTTAAATACGCCGAGGATTGCCTTTTCTATAGTAAATTTTTCAAAAAATAATTTTTTACTGTCGCAAATTTTAAATACGCCGAGGATTGCCTTTTCAATAGTAAATTTTTCAAGAAATAATTTTTTACTGTCGCAAATTTTAAATACGCCGAGGATTGCCTTTTCTATAGTAAATTTGTCAAAAAATAATTTTTTACTGTCGCAAATTTTAAATACGCCGAGGATTGCCTTTTCTATAGTAAATTTTTCAAAAAATAATTTTTTACTGTCGCAAATTTTAAATACACCGAGGATTGCCTATTCTGTAGTAAATTTTTCAAAAAATAATTTTTCACTGTCGCACATTTTAAATACACCGAGGATTGCCTTTTCTATAGTAAATTTTTCAAAAAATATTTTTTTACTGTCGCAAATTTTAAATACGCTGAGGATTGCCTTTTCTATAGTAAATTTTCAAAAAATAATTTTTTACTGTCGCAAATTTTAAATACGCCGAGGATTGCCTTTTCTATAGTAAATTTTTCAAAAAATAATTTTTTACTGTCGCAAATTTTAAATACGCCGAGGATTGCCTTTTCTATAGCAAATTTTTCAAAAAATCATTTTTTACTGTCGCAAATTTTAAATACGCCGAGGATTGCCTTTTCTATAGTAAATTTTTCAAAAAATAATTTTTTACTGTCGCAAATTTTAAATACACCGAGGATTGCCTTTTCTATAGTAAATTTTTCAAAAAATAATTTTTTACTGTCGCAAATTTTAAATACGCCGAGGATTGCCTTTTCTATAGTAAATTTTTCAAAAAATAATTTTTTACTGTCGCAAATTTTAAATACGCCGAGGATTGCCTTTTCAATAGTAAATTTTTCAAGAAATAATTTTTTACTGTCGCAAATTTTAAATACGCCGAGGATTGCCTTTTCTATAGTAAATTTTTCAAAAAATAATTTTTTACTGTCGCAAATTTTAAATACGCCGAGGATTGCCTTTTCAATAGTAAATTTTTCAAGAAATAATTTTTTACTGTCGCAAATTTTAAATACGCCGAGGATTGCCTTTTCTATAGCAAATTTTTCAAAAAATAATTTTTTACTGTCGCAAATTTTAAATACGCCGAGGATTGCCTTTTCTATAGTAAATTTTTCAAAAAATAATTTTTTACTGTCGCAAATTTTAAATACGCCGAGGATTGCCTTTTCTATAGTAAATTTTTCAAAAAATAATTTTTTACTGTCGCAAATTTTAAATACGCCGAGGATTGCCTTTTCAATAGTAAATTTTTCAAGAAATAATTTTTTACTGTCGCAAATTTTAAATACGCCGAGGATTGCCTTTTCTAAAGTAAATTTTTCAAAAAATAATTTTTTACTGTCGCAAATTTTAAATACGCCGATGATTGCCTTTTCTATAGTAAATTTTTCAACAAATTATTTTTTACTGTCGCAAATTTTAAATACGCCGAGGATCGCCTTTTCTATAGTAAATATTTCAAAAAATAATTTTTTACTGTCGCAAATTTTAAATACGCCGAGGATTGCCTTTTCTATAGTAAATTTTTCAAAAAATAATTTTTTACTGTCGCAAATTTTAAATACGCCGAGGATTGCCTTTTCTATAGCAAATTTTCCAAAAAATAATTTTTTACTGTCGCAAATTTTAAATACGCCGAGGATTGCCTTTTCTATAGTAAATTTTTCAAAAAATAATTTTTTACTGTCGCAAATTTTAAATACGCCGAGTATTGCCTTTTCTATAGTAAATTTTTCAAAAAATAATTTTTTACTGTCGCAAATTTTAAATACGCCGAGGATTGCCTTTTCTATAGTAAATTTTTAAAAAAATTATTTTTTACTGTCCCAAATTTTAAATACGCCGAGGATTGCCTTTCCAATAGTAAATTTTTCAAAAAATAATTTTTTACTGTCGCAAATTTTAAATACACCGAGGATTGCCTTTTCTATAGTAAATTTTTCAAAAAATAATTTTTTACTGTCGCAAATTTTAAATACGCCGAGGATTGCCTTTTCTATAGTAAATTTTTCAAAAAATAATTTTTTACTGTCGCAAATTTTAAATACGCCGAAGTTTGCCTTTTCTATAGTAAATTTTTCAAAAAATAATTTTTTACTGTCGCAAATTTTAAATACGCCGAGGATTGCCTTTTCTATAGCAAATTTTTCAAAAAATCATTTTTTACTGTCGCAAATTATAAATACGCCGAGGATTGCCTTTTCTATAGTAAATTTTTCAAAAAATAATTTTTTACTGTCGCAAATTTTAAATACGCCGAGGATTGCCTTTTCTATAGTAAATTTTTCAAAAAATAATTTTTCACTGTCGCACATTTTAAATACACCGAGGATTGCCTTTTCTATAGTAAATTTTTCAAAAAATATTTTTTTACTGTCGCAAATTTTAAATACGCCGAGGATTGCCTTTTCTATAGTAAATTTTTCAAAAAATAATTTTTTACTGTCGCAAATTTTAAATACGCCGAGGATTGCCTTTTCTATAGTAAATTTTTCAAAAAATAATTTTTTACTGTCGCAAATTTTAAATACGCCGAGGATTGCCTTTTCTAAAGCAAATTTTTCAAAAAATCATTTTTTACTGTCGCAAATTTTAAATACGCCGAGGATTGCCTTTTCTATAGTAAATTTTTCAAAAAATAATTTTTTACTGTCGCAAATTTTAAATACACCGAGGATTGCCTTTTCTATAGTAAATTTTTCAAAAAATTATTTTTTACTGTCGCAAATTTTAAATACACCGAGGATTGCCTTTTCTGTAGTAAATTTTTCAAAAAATAATTTTTCACTGTCGCACATTTTAAATACACCGAGGATTGCCTTTTCTATAGTAAATTTTTCAAAAAATATTTTTTCACTGTCTCAAATTTTAAATACGCCGAGGATTGCCTTTTCTATAGTAAATTTTTCAAAAAATTATTTTTTACTGTCCCAAATTTTAAATACGCCGAGGATTGCCTTTCCAATAGTAAATTTTTCAAAAAATAATTTTTTACTGTCGCAAATTTTAAATACACCGAGGATTGCCTTTTCTATAGTAAATTTTTCAAAAAATAATTTTTTACTGTCGCAAATTTTAAATACGCCGAGGATTGCCTTTTCTATAGTAAATTTTTCAAAAAATAATTTTTTACTGTCGCAAATTTTAAATACGCCGAAGTTTGCCTTTTCTATAGTAAATTTTTCAAAAAATAATTTTTTACTGTCGCAAATTTTAAATACACCGAGGATTGCCTTTTCTATAGTAAATTTTTCAAAAAATTATTTTTTACTGTCGCAAATTTTAAATACACCGAGGATTGCCTTTTCTGTAGTAAATTTTTCAAAAAATAATTTTTCACTGTCGCACATTTTAAATACGCCGAGTATTGCCTTTTCTATAGTAAATTTTTCAAAAAATAATTTTTTACTGTCGCAAATTTTAAATACGCCGAGGATTGCCTTTTCTATAGTAAATTTTTAAAAAAATTATTTTTTACTGTCCCAAATTTTAAATACGCCGAGGATTGCCTTTCCAATAGTAAATTTTTCAAAAAATAATTTTTTACTGTCGCAAATTTTAAATACGCCGAGGATTGCCTTTTCTATAGTAAATTTTTCAAAAAATAATTTTTTACTGTCGCAAATTTTAAATACGCCGAGGATTGCCTTTTCTAAAGCAAATTTTTCAAAAAATCATTTTTTACTGTCGCAAATTTTAAATACGCCGAGGATTGCCTTTTCTATAGTAAATTTTTCAAAAAATAATTTTTTACTGTCGCAAATTTTAAATACACCGAGGATTGCCTTTTCTATAGTAAATTTTTCAAAAAATTATTTTTTACTGTCGCAAATTTTAAATACACCGAGGATTGCCTTTTCTGTAGTAAATTTTTCAAAAAATAATTTTTCACTGTCGCACATTTTAAATACACCGAGGATTGCCTTTTCTATAGTAAATTTTTCAAAAAATATTTTTTCACTGTCTCAAATTTTAAATACGCCGAGGATTGCCTTTTCTATAGTAAATTTTTCAAAAAATTATTTTTTACTGTCCCAAATTTTAAATACGCCGAGGATTGCCTTTCCAATAGTAAATTTTTCAAAAAATAATTTTTTACTGTCGCAAATTTTAAATACGCCGAGGATTGCCTTTTCTATAGTAAATTTTTCAAAAAATAATTTTTTACTGTCGCAAATTTTAAATACGCCGAGGATTGCCTTTTCTAAAGCAAATTTTTCAAAAAATCATTTTTTACTGTCGCAAATTTTAAATACGCCGAGGATTGCCTTTTCTATAGTAAATTTTTCAAAAAATAATTTTTTACTGTCGCAAATTTTAAATACACCGAGGATTGCCTTTTCTATAGTAAATTTTTCAAAAAATTATTTTTTACTGTCGCAAATTTTAAATACACCGAGGATTGCCTTTTCTGTAGTAAATTTTTCAAAAAATAATTTTTCACTGTCGCACATTTTAAATACGCCGAGTATTGCCTTTTCTATAGTAAATTTTTCAAAAAATAATTTTTTACTGTCGCAAATTTTAAATACGCCGAGGATTGCCTTTTCTATAGTAAATTTTTAAAAAAATTATTTTTTACTGTCCCAAATTTTAAATACGCCGAGGATTGCCTTTCCAATAGTAAATTTTTCAAAAAATAATTTTTTACTGTCGCAAATTTTAAATACACCGAGGATTGCCTTTTCTATAGTAAATTTTTCAAAAAATAATTTTTTACTGTCGCAAATTTTAAATACGCCGAGGATTGCCTTTTCTATAGTAAATTTTTCAAAAAATAATTTTTTACTGTCGCAAATTTTAAATACGCCGAAGTTTGCCTTTTCTATAGTAAATTTTTCAAAAAATAATTTTTTACTGTCGCAAATTTTAAATACACCGAGGATTGCCTTTTCTATAGTAAATTTTTCAAAAAATTATTTTTTACTGTCGCAAATTTTAAATACACCGAGGATTGCCTTTTCTATAGTAAATTTTTCAAAAAATAATTTTTTACTGTCGCAAATTTTAAATACACCGAGGATTGCCTTTTCTGTAGTAAATTTTTCAAAAAATAATTTTTCACTGTCGCACATTTTAAATACACCGAGGATTGCCTTTTCTATAGTAAATTTTTCAAAAAATATTTTTTTACTGTCGCAAATTTTAAATACGCCGAGGATTGCCTTTTCTATAGTAAATTTTTCAAAAAATAATTTTTTACTGTCGCAAATTTTAAATACGCCGAGGATTGCCTTTTCTATAGTAAATTTTTCAAAAAATAATTTTTTACTGTCGCAAATTTTAAATACGCCGAGGATTGCCTTTTCTAAAGCAAATTTTTCAAAAAATCATTTTTTACTGTCGCAAATTTTAAATACGCCGAGGATTGCCTTTTCTATAGTAAATTTTTCAAAAAATAATTTTTTACTGTCGCAAATTTTAAATACACCGAGGATTGCCTTTTCTATAGTAAATTTTTCAAAAAATAATTTTTTACTGTCGCAAATTTTAAATACGCCGAGGATTGCCTTTTCTATAGTAAATTTTTCAAAAAATACTTTTTTTACTGTCGCAAATTTTAAATACGCCGAGGATTGCCTTTTCAATAGTAAATTTTTCAAGAAATAATTTTTTACTGTCGCAAATTTTAAATACGCCGAGGATTGCCTTTTCTATAGTAAATTTTTCAAAAAATAATTTTTTACTGTCGCAAATTTTAAATACGCCGAGGATTGCCTTTTCAATAGTAAATTTTTCAAGAAATAATTTTTTACTGTCGCAAATTTTAAATACGCCGAGGATTGCCTTTTCTATAGCAAATTTTTCAAAAAATAATTTTTTACTGTCGCAAATTTTAAATACGCCGAGGATTGCCTTTTCTATAGTAAATTTTTCAAAAAATAATTTTTTACTGTCGCAAATTTTAAATACGCCGCGGTTTGCCTTTTCTATAGTAAATTGTTCAAAATATAATTTTTCACTGTCTCAAATTTTAAATACGCCGAGGATTGCCTTTTCTATAGTAAATTTGTCAAAAAATAATTTTTTACTGTCGCAAATTTTAAATACGCCGAGGATTGCCTTTTCAATAGTAAATTTTTCAAGAAATAATTTTTTACTGTCGCAAATTTTAAATACGCCGAGGATTGCCTTTTCTATAGCAAATTTTTCAAAAAATAATTTTTTACTGTCGCAAATTTTAAATACGCCGAGGATTGCCTTTTCTATAGTAAATTTTTCAAAAAATAATTTTTTACTGTCGCAAATTTTAAATACGCCGAGGTTTGCCTTTTCTATAGTAAATTTTTCAAAATATAATTTTTCACTGTCTCAAATTTTAAATACGATGAGGATTGCCTTTTCTATAGTAAATTTGTCAAAAAATAATTTTTTACTGTCGCAAATTTTAAATACGCCGAGGAATGCCTTTTCTACAGTAAATTTTTCAAAAAATAATTTTTTACTGCCGCAAATTTTAAATACGCCGAGGATTGCCTTTCCAATAGTAAATTTTTCAAAAAATAATTTTTTACTGTCGCAAATTTTAAATACACCGAGGATTGCCTTTTCTATAGTAAATTTTTCAAAAAATAATTTTTTACTGTCGCAAATTTTAAATACGCCGAGGTTTGCCTTTTCTATAGTAAATTTTTCAAAATATAATTTTTCACTGTCTCAAATTTTAAATACGCCGAGGATTGCCTTTTCTATAGTAAATTTTTCAAAAAATTATTTTTTACTGCCGCAAATTTTAAATACGCCGAGGATTGCCTTTCCAATAGTAAATTTTTCAAAAAATAATTTTTTACTGTCGCAAATTTTAAATACATCGAGGATTGCCTTTTCTATAGTAAATTTTTCAAAAAATAATTTTTTACTGTCGCAAATTTTAAATACGCCGAGGATTGCCTTTTCTATAGTAAATTTTTCAAAAAATAATTTTTTACTGTCGCAAATTTTAAATACGCCGAGGGTTGCCTTTTCTATAATAAATTTTTCAAAAAATAATTTTTTACTGTCGCAAATTTTAAATACGCCGAGGATTGCCTTTTCTATAGTAAATTTTTCAAAAAATAATTTTTTACTGTCGCAAATTTTAAATACGCCGAGGTTTGCCTTTTCTATAGTAAATTTTTCAAAATATAATTTTTCACTGTCTCAAATTTTAAATACGCCGAGGATTGCCTTTTCTATAGTAAATTTGTCAAAAAATAATTTTTTACTGTCGCAAATTTTAAATACGCCGAGGATTGCCTTTTCTATAGTAAATTTTTCAAAAAATAATTTTTTACTGTCGCAAATTTTAAATACGCCGAGGATTTCCTTTTCTATAGCAAATTTTTCAAAAAATAATTTTTTACTCTCGCAAATTTTAAATACGCCGAGGATTGCCTTTTCTATAGTAAATTTTTCAAAAAATAATTTTTTACTGTCGCAAATTTTAAATACGCCGAGGATTGCCTTTTCTATAGTAAATTTTTCCAAAAATAATTTTTTACTGTCGCAAATTTTAAATACGCCGAGGATTGCCTTTTCTGTAGTAAATTTTTCAAAAAATAATTTTTTACTGTCGCAAATTTTAAATACGCCGAGGATTGCCTTTTCAATAGTAAATTTTTCAAGAAATAATTTTTTACTGTCGCAAATTTTAAATACGCCGAGGATTGCCTTTTCTATAGTAAATTTTTCAAAAAATAATTTTTTACTGTCGCAAATTTTAAATACGCCGAGGATTGCCTTTTCTATAGTAAATTTTTCAACAAATTATTTTTTACTGTCGCAAATTTTAAATACGCCGAGGATCGCCTTTTCTATAGTAAATATTTCAAAAAATAATTTTTTACTGTCGCAAATTTTAAATACGCCGAGGATTGCCTTTTCTATAGTAAATTTTTCAAAAAATAATTTTTTACTGTCGCAAATTTTAAATACGCCGAGGATTGCCTTTTCTATAGCAAATTTTCCAAAAAATAATTTTTTACTGTCGCAAATTTTAAATACGCCGAGGATTGCCTTTTCTATAGTAAATTTTTCAAAAAATTATTTTTTACTGTCGCAAATTTTAAATACGCCGAGTATTGCCTTTTCTATAGTAAATTTTTCAAAAAATAATTTTTTACTGTCGCAAATTTTAAATACGCCGAGGATTGCCTTTTCTATAGTAAATTTTTAAAAAAATTATTTTTTACTGTCCCAAATTTTAAATACGCCGAGGATTGCCTTTCAAATAGTAAATTTTTCAAAAAATAATTTTTTACTGTCGCAAATTTTAAATACACCGAGGATTGCCTTTTCTATAGTAAATTTTTCAAAAAATAATTTTTTACTGTCGCAAATTTTAAATACGCCGAGGATTGCCTTTTCTATAGTAAATTTTTCAAAAAATAATTTTTTACTGTCGCAAATTTTAAATACGCCGAGGATTGCCTTTTCTATAGTAAATGTTTCAAAAAATAATTTTTTACTGTCGCAAATTTTAAATACGCCGAGGATTGCCTTTTCTATAGCAAATTTTTCAAAAAATCATTTTTTACTGTCGCAAATTTTAAATACGCCGAGGATTGCCTTTTCTATAGTAAATTTTTCAAAAAATAATTTTTTACTGTCGCAAATTTTAAATACACCGAGGATTGCCTTTTCTATAGTAAATTTTTCAAAAAATTATTTTTTACTGTCGCAAATTTTAAATACACCGAGGATTGCCTTTTCTATAGTAAATTTTTCAAAAAATAATTTTTTACTGTCGCAAATTTTAAATACACCGAGGATTGCCTTTTCTGTAGTAAATTTTTCAAAAAATAATTTTTCACTGTCGCACATTTTAAATACACCGAGTATTGCCTTTTCTATAGTAAATTTTTCAAAAAATATTTTTTTACTGTCGCAAATTTTAAATACGCCGAGGATTGCCTTTTCTATAGTAAATTTTTCAAAAAATTATTTTTTACTGTCGCAAATTTTAAATACGCCGAGGATTGCCTTTTCTATAGTAAATTTTTCAAAAAATAATTTTTTACTGTCGCAAATTTTAAATACGCCGAGGATTGCCTTTTCTATAGCAAATTTTTCAAAAAATCATTTTTTACTGTCGCAAATTTTAAATACGCCGAGGATTGCCTTTTCTATAGTAAATTTTTCAAAAAATAATTTTTTACTGTCGCAAATTTTAAATACACCGAGGATTGCCTTTTCTATAGTAAATTTTTCAAAAAATAATTTTTTACTGTCGCAAATTTTAAATACGCCGAGGATTGCCTTTTCTATAGTAAATTTTTCAAAAAATAATTTTTTACTGTCGCAAATTTTAAATACGCCGAGGATTGCCTTTTCTATAGCAAATTTTTCAAAAAATCATTTTTTACTGTCGCAAATTTTAAATACGCCGAGGATTGCCTTTTCTATAGTAAATTTTTCAAAAAATTATTTTTTACTGTCGCAAATTTTAAATACACCGAGGATTGCCTTTTCTATAGTAAATTTTTCAAAAAATTATTTTTTACTGTCGCAAATTTTAAATACACCGAGGATTGCCTTTTCTATAGTAAATTTTTCAAAAAATAATTTTTTACTGTCGCAAATTTTAAATACACCGAGGATTGCCTTTTCTGTAGTAAATTTTTCAAAAAATAATTTTTCACTGTCGCACATTTTAAATACACCGAGGATTGCCTTTTCTATAGTAAATTTTTCAAAAAATATTTTTTTACTGTCGCAAATTTTAAATACGCCGAGGATTGCCTTTTCTATAGTAAATTTTTCAAAAAATTATTTTTTACTGTCGCAAATTTTAAATACGCCGAGGATTGCCTTTTCTATAGTAAATTTTTCAAAAAATAATTTTTTACTGTCGCAAATTTTAAATACGCCGAGGATTGCCTTTTCTATAGCAAATTTTTCAAAAAATCATTTTTTACTGTCGCAAATTTTAAATACGCCGAGGATTGCCTTTTCTATAGTAAATTTTTCAAAAAATAATTTTTTACTGTCGCAAATTTTAAATACACCGAGGATTGCCTTTTCTATAGTAAATTTTTCAAAAAATAATTTTTTACTGTCGCAAATTTTAAATACGCCGAGGATTGCCTTTTCTATAGTAAATTTTTCAAAAAATAATTTTTTACTGTCGCAAATTTTAAATACGCCGAGGATTGCCTTTTCAATAGTAAATTTTTCAAGAAATAATTTTTTACTGTCGCAAATTTTAAATACGCCGAGGATTGCCTTTTCTATAGTAAATTTTTCAAAAAATAATTTTTTACTGTCGCAAATTTTAAATACGCCGAGGATTGCCTTTTGAATAGTAAATTTTTCAAGAAATAATTTTTTACTGTCGCAAATTTTAAATACGCCGAGGATTGCCTTTTCTATAGCAAATTTTTCAAAAAATAATTTTTTACTGTCGCAAATTTTAAATACGCCGAGGATTGCCTTTTCTATAGTAAATTTTTCAAAAAATAATTTTTTACTGTCGCAAATTTTAAATACGCCGAGGTTTGCCTTTTCTATAGTAAATTTTTCAAAATATAATTTTTCACTGTCTCAAATTTTAAATACGCCGAGGATTACCTTTTCTATAGTAAATTTGTCAAAAAATAATTTTTTACTGTCGCAAATTTTAAATACGCCGAGGAATGCCTTTTCTATAGTAAATTTTTCAAAAAATAATTTTTTACTGCCGCAAATTTTAAATACGCCGAGGATTGCCTTTTCTATAGTAAATTTTTCAAAAAAATAATTTTTTACTGTCGCAATTTTAAATACGCCGAGGATTGCCTTTTCTATAATAAATTTTTCAAAAAATAATTTTTTACTGTAGCAAATTTTAAATACGCCGAGGATTGCCTTTTCAATAGTAAATTTTTCAAGAAATAATTTTTTACTGTCGCAAATTTTAAATACGCCGAGGATTGCCTTTTCTATAGCAAATTTTTTCAAAAAATAATTTTTACTGTCGCAAATTTTAAATACGCCGAGGATTGCCTTTTCTATAGTAAATTTTTCAAAAAATAATTTTTTACTGTCGCAAATTTTAAATACGCCGAGGTTTGCCTTTTCTATAGTAAATTTTTCAAAATATAATTTTTTACTGTCGCAAATTTTAAATACGCGAGGATTGCCTTTTCTATAGTAAATTTTTCAAAAAATAATTTTTACTGTCGCAAATTTTAAATACCCCCAGGAATGCCTTTTCTATAGTAAATGTTTCAAAAAATTATTTTTTACTGCCGCAAATTTTAAATACGCCGAGGATTGCCTTTTCTATAGCAAATTTTCCAAAAAATAATTTTTACTGTCGCAAATTTTAAATACGCCGAGGATTGCCTTTTCTATAGTAAATTTTTCAAAAATAATTTTTTACTGTCGCAAATTTTAAATACGCCGAGTATCGCCTTTTCTATAGTAAATTTTTCAAAAAATAATTTTTTACTGTCGCAAATTTTAAATACGCCGAGGATTACCTTTTCTATAGTAAATTTTAAAAAAATTATTTTTACAGTCGCAAATTTTAAATACGCGAGGATTGCCTTTCCAATAGTAAATTTTTCAAGAAATAATTTTTTATTGTCGCAAATTTTAAATACGCCGAGGATTGCCTTTTCTATAGTAAATTTTTCAAAAAATAATTTTTTACTGTCGCAAATTTTAAATACACCGAGGATTGCCTTTTCTATAGTAAATTTTTCAAAAAATAATTTTTTACTGTCGCAAATTTTAAATACGCCGAGGACTGCCTTTTCTAAGTAAATTTTTCAAAAAATTATTTTTTACTGTCGCAAATTTTAAATACGCCGAGGATTGCCTTTTCTATAGTAAAATTTTTCAAAAAATAATTTTTTACTGTCGCAAATTTTAAATACGCCGAGGATTGCCTTTTCTATAGCAAATTTTTCAAAAAAATCATTTTTACTGTCGCAAATTTTAAATACGCCGAGGATTGCCTTTTCTATAGTACATTTTTCAAAAAATAATTTTTTACTGTCGCAAATTTTAAATACGCCGAGGATTGCCTTTTCTATAGCAAATTTTTCAAAAAATAATTTTTTACTGTCGCAAATTTTAAATACGCCGAGGATTGCCTTTTCTATAGTAAATTTTTCAAAAAATAATTTTTTACTGTCGCAAATTTTAAATACGCCGAGGATTGCCTTTTCTATAGCAAATTTTTCAAAAAATAATTTTTTACTGTCGCAAATTTTAATACGCCGAGGATTGCCTTTTCTATAGTAAATTTTTCAAAAAATTATTTTTTACTGTCGCAAATTTTAAATACGCCGAGGATTGCCTTTTCTATAGTAAATTTTTCAAAAATAATTTTTTACTGTCGCAAATTGTAAATACGCCGAGGATTGCCTTTTCTATAGTAAATTTTTCAAAAAATAATTTTTTACTGTCGCAAATTTTAAATACGCCGAGGATTGCCTTTTCTATAGTAAATTTTTCAAAGAATAATTTTTTACTGTCGCAAATTTTAAATACGCCGAGGTTTGCCTTTTCTATAGTAAATTTTTCAAAATATAATTTTTTACTGACGCAAATTTTAAATACGCCGAGGATTGCCTTTTCTATAGTAAATTTTTCAAAAAATAATTTTTTACTGTCGCAAATTTTAAATACGCCGAGGAATGCCTTTTCTATAGTAAATTTTTCAAAAAATAATTTTTTACTGCCGCAAATTTTAAATACGCCGAGGATTGCCTTTTCTATAGCAAATTTTCCAAAAAATAATTTTTTACTGTCGCAAATTTTAAATACGCCGAGGATTGCCTTTTCTATAGAAAATTTTTCAAAAAATAATTTTTTACTGTCGCAAATTTTAAATACGCCGAGTATTGCCTTTTCTATAGTAAATTTTTCAAAAAATAATTTTTTACTGTCGCAAATTTTAAATACGCAGAGGATTGCCTTTTCTATAGTAAATTTTTAAAAAAATTATTTTTTACTGTCGCAAATTTTAAATACGCCGAGTATTGCCTTTCCAATAGTAACTTTTTCAAGAAATAATTTTTTTATTGTCGCAAATTTTAAATACGCCGAGGATTGCCTTTTTCTATAGTAAATTTCTCAAAAATTAATTTTTTACTGTCGCAAATTTTAAATACGCCGAGGATTGCCTTTTCTATAGTAAATTTTTCAAAAAATAATTTTTTACTGTCGCAAATTTTAAATACGCCGAGGATTGCCTTTTCTATAGCAAATTTTTCAAAAAAATCATTTTTTACTGTCGCAAATTTTAAATACGCCAGAGGATTGCCTTTTCTATAGTAAATTTTTCAAAAAATAATTTTTTACTGTCGCAAGTTTTAAATACGCCGAGGATTGCCTTTTCTATAGCAAATTTTTCAAAAAATAATTTTTTACTGTCGCAAATTTTAAATACGTCGAGGATTGCCTTTTCTATAGTAAATTTTTCAAAAAATAATTTTTTACTGTCGCAAATTTTAAATACGCCGAGGATTGCCTTTTCTATAGCAAATTTTTCAAAAAATAATTTTTTACTGTCGCAAATTTTAAATACGCCGAGGATTGCCTTTTCTATAGTAAATTTTTCAAAAAATAATTTTTTACTGTCGCAAATTTTAAATACGCCGAGGATTGCCTTTTCTATAGTAAATTTTTTCAAAAAATAATTTTTTTACTGTCGCAAATTTTAAATACGCCGAGGATTGCCTTTTCTATAGTAAATTTTTCAAAATATAATTTTTTACTGTCGCAAATTTTAAATACGCCGAGGATTGCCTTTTCAATAGTAAATTTTCAAAAAATAATTTTTTACTGTCGCAAATTTTAAATACGCCGAGGATTGCCTTTTCTATAGCAAATTTTTCAAAAAATAATTTTTTACTGTCGCAAATTTTAAATACGCCGAGGATTGCCTTTTCTATAGTAAATTTTTCAAAGAGTAATTTTTTACTGTCGCAAATTTTAAATACGCCGAGGATTGCCTTTTCTATAATAAATTTTTCAAAAAATAATTTTTTACTGTCGCAAATTTTAAATACGCCGAGGATTGCCTTTTCAATAGTAAATTTCTCAAGAACTAATTTTACTGTCGCAAATTTTAAATACGCCGAGGATTGCCTTTTCTATAGTAAATTTTTCAAAAAATAATTTTTTACTGTCGCAAATTTTAAATACGCCGAGGATTGCCTTTTCTATAGTAAATTTTTCAAAAAAATAATTTTTTTACTGTCGCAAATTTTAAATACGCCGAGGATTGCCTTTTCAATAGTAAATTTTTCAAAAAATTATTTTTTACTGTCGCAAATTTTAAATACGCCGAGGATTGCCTTTTCTATAGTAAATTTTTCAAAAAATAATTTTTTACTGTCGCAAATTTTAAATACGCCGAGGATTGCCTTTTCAATAGTAAATTTTTCAAGAAATAATTTTTTACTGTCGCAAATTTTAAATACGCCGAGGATTGCCTTCTCAATAGTAAATTTTTCAAAAGTAATTTTTTACTGTCGCAAATTTAAATACGCCGAGGATTGCCTTTTCTATAGCAAATTTTTCAAAAATAATTTTTTACTGTCGCAAATTTTAAATACGCCGAGGATTGCCTTTTCTATAGTAAATTTTTCAAAAAATAATTTTTTACTGTCGCAAATTTTAAATACGCCGAGGATTGCCTTTTCTATAGTAAATTTTTCAAAAAATAATTTTTTTACTGTCGCAAATTGTAAATACGCCGAGGATTGCCTTTTCTATAGTAAATTTTTCAAAAAATAATTTTTACTGTCGCAAATTTTAAATACCCCGAGGATTGCCTTTTCTATAGTAAATTTTCAAAGAATAATTTTTTACTGTCGCAAATTTTAAATACGCCGAGGATTGCCTTTTCTATAGTAAATTTTTCAAAATATAATTTTTACTGTCGCAAATTTTAAATACGCCGAGGATTGCCTTTTCTATAGTAAATTTTTCAAAAAATAATTTTTACTGTCGCAAATTTTAAATACGCCGAGGGAGGTATTGCCTTTTCTATAGTAAATTTTTCAAAAAATAATTTTTAACTGTCGCAAATTTTAAATACGCCGAGGATTGCCTTTTCTATAGTAAATTTTTAAAAAAATTATTTTTTACTGTCGCAAATTTTAAATACGCCGAGGATTGCCTTTCCAATAGTAAATTTTTCAAGAAATAATTTTTTATTGTCGCAAATTTTAAATACGCCGAGGATTGCCTTTTCTATAGTAAATTTTTCAAAAAATAATTTTTTACTGTCGCAAATTTTAAATACGCCGAGGATTGCCTTTTCTATAGTAAATTTTTCAAAAAATAATTTTTTACTGTCGCAAATTTTAAATACGCCGAGGATTGCCTTTTCTATAGCAAATTTTTCAAAAAATCATTTTTTACTGTCGCAAATTTTAAATACGCCAGAGGATTGCCTTTTCTATAGTAAATTTTTCAAAAAATAATTTTTTACTGTCGCAAGTTTTAAATACGCCGAGGATTGCCTTTTCTATAGCAAATTTTTCAAAAAATAATTTTTTACTGTCGCAAATTTTAAATACGTCGAGGATTGCCTTTTCTATAGTAAATTTTTCAAAAAATAATTTTTTACTGTCGCAAATTTTAAATACGCCGAGAATTGCCTTTTCTATAGCAAATTTTTCAAAAAATAATTTTTTACTGTCGCAAATTTTAAATACGCCGAGGATTGCCTTTTCTATAGCAAATTTTTCAAAAAATAATTTTTTACTGTCGCAAATTTTAAATACGCCGAGGATTGCCTTTTCTATAGTAAATTTTTCAAAAAATAATTTTTTACTGTCGCAAATTTTAAATACGCCGAGGATTGCCTTTTCTATAGTAAATTTTTCAAAAAATTAATTTTTTACTGTCGCAAATTTTAAATACGCCGAGGATTGCCTTTTCTATAGTAAATTTTTCAAAGAATAATTTTTTACTGTCGCAAATTTTAAATACGCCGAGGATTGCCTTTTCTATAATAAATTTTTCAAAAAATAATTTTTTACTGTCGCAAATTTTAAATACGCCGAGGATTGCCTTTTCTATAGTAAATTTTTCAAAAAATAATTTTTTACTGTCGCAAATTTTAAATACGCCGAGGATTGCCTTTTCTATAGTAAATTTTTCAAAAAATAATTTTTTACTGTCGCAAATTTTAAATACGCCGAGGATTGCCCTTTCAATAGTAAATTTTTCAAGAAATAATTTTTTACTGTCGCAAATTTTAAATACGCCGAGGATTGCCTTTTCTATAGTAAATTTTTCAAAAAATAATTTTTTACTGTCGCAAATTTTAAATACGCCGGGGATTGCCTTTTCAATAGTAAATTTTTCAAGAAATAATTTTTTACTGTCGCAAATTTTAAATACGCCGAGGATTGCCTTTTCTATAGTAAATTTTTCAAAAAATAATTTTTTACTGTCGCAAATTTTAAATACGCCGAGGATTGCCTTTTCAATAGTAAATTTTTCAAGAAATAATTTTTTGCTGTCGCAAATTTTAAATACGCCGAGGATTGCCTTTTCTATAGTAAATTTTTCAAAAAATAATTTTTTACTGTCGCAAATTTTAAATACGCCGAGGATTGCCTTTTCAATAGTAAATTTTTCAAGAACTAATTTTTACTGTCGCGAATTTTAAATACGCCGAGGATTGCCTTTTCTATAGTAAATTTTCAAAAAATAATTTTTACTGTCGCAAATTTTAAATACGCCGAGGATTGCCTTTTCTATAGTAAATTTTTCAAAAAATAATTTTTTACTGTCGCAAATTTTAAATACGCCGAGGATTGCCTTTTCAATAGTAAATTTTTCAAGAAATAATTTTTTACTGTCGCAAAATTTAAATACGCCGAGGATTGCCTTTTCTATAGTAAATTTTTCAAAAAATAATTTTTTACTGTCGCAAATTTTAAATACGCCGAGGATTGCCTTTTCAATAGTAAATTTTTCAAGAAATAATTTTTTACTGTCGCAAATTTTAAATACGCCGAGGATTGCCTTTTCAATAGTAAATTTTTCAAGAAATAATTTTTTACTGTCGCAAATTTTAAATACGCCGAGGATTGCCTTTTCTATAGTAAATTTTTCAAAAAATAATTTTTTACTGTCGCAAATTTTAAATACGCCGAGGATTGCCTTTTCAATAGTAAATTTTTCAAGAAATAATTTTTTACTGTCGCAAATTTTACATACGCCGAGGATTGCCTTTTCTATAGTAAATTTTTCAAAAAATAATTTTTTACTGTCGCAAATTTTAAATACGCCGAGGATTGCCTTTTCTATAGTAAATTTTTCAAAAATAATTTTTTACTGTCGCAAATTTTAAATACGCCGAGGATTGCCTTTTCAATAGTAAATTTTTCAAGAAATAATTTTTTACTGTCGCAAATTTTAAATACGCCGAGGATTGCCTTTTCTATAGTAAATTTTTCAAAAAATAATTTTTTACTGTCGCAAATTTTAAATACGCCGAGGATTGCCTTTTCAATAGTAAATTTTTCAAGAAATAATTTTTTACTGTCGCAAATTTTAAATACGCCGAGGATTGCCTTTTCAATAGTAAATTTTTCAAGAAAAAATTTTTTACTGTCGCAAATTTTAAATACGCCGAGGATTGCCTTTTCTATAGTAAATTTTTCAAAAAATAATTTTTTACTGTCGCAAATTTTAAATACGCCGAGGATTGCCTTTTCAATAGTAAATTTTTCAAGAAATAATTTTTTACTGTCGCAAATTTTAAATACGCCGAGGATTGCCTTTTCTATATTAAATTTTTCAAAAAATAATTTTTTACTGTCGCAAATTTTAAATACGCCGAGGATTGCCTTTTCTATAGTAAATTTTTCAAAAAATAATTTTTTACTGTCGCAAATTTTAAATACGCCGAGGATTGCCTTTTCAATAGTAAATTTTTCAAGAAATAATTTTTTACTGTCGCAAATTTTAAATACGCCGAGGATTGCCTTTTCTATAGTAAATTTTTCAAAAAATAATTTTTTACTGTCGCAAATTTTAAATACGCCGAGGATTGCCTTTTCTATAGTAAATTTTTCAACAAATTATTTTTTACTGTCGCAAATTTTAAATACGCCGAGGATCGCCTTTTCTATAGTAAATATTTCAAAAAATAATTTTTTACTGTCGCAAATTTTAAATACGCCGAGGATTGCCTTTTCTATAGTAAATTTTTCAAAAAATAATTTTTTATTGTCGCAAATTTTAAATACGCCGAGGATTGCCTTTTCTATAGTAAATTTTTCAAAAAATAATTTTTTACTGTCGCAAATTTTAAATACGCCGAGGATTGCCTTTTCAATAGTAAATTTTTCAAGAAATAATTTTTTACTGTCGCAAATTTTAAATACGCCGAGGATTGCCTTTTCTATAGTAAATTTTTCAAAAAATAATTTTTTACTGTCGCAAATTTTAAATACGCCGAGGATTGCCTTTTCAATAGTAAATTTTTCAAGAAATAATTTTTTACTGTCGCAAATTTTAAATACGCCGAGGATTGCCTTTTCTATAGTAAATTTTTCAAAAAATAATTTTTTACTGTCGCAAATTTTAAATACGCCGAGGATTGCCTTTTCAATAGTAAATTTTTCAAGAAATAATTTTTTGCTGTCGCAAATTTTAAATACGCCGAGGATTGCCTTTTCTATAGTAAATTTTTCAAAAAATAATTTTTTACTGTCGCAAATTTTAAATACGCCGAGGATTGCCTTTCAATAGTAAATTTTTCAAGAACTAATTTTTACTGTCGCAAATTTTAAATACGCCGAGGATTGCCTTTTCTATAGTAAATTTTTCAAAAAATAATTTTTTACTGTCGCAAATTTTAAATACGCCGAGGATTGCCTTTTCTATAGTAAATTTTTCAAAAAATAATTTTTTACTGTCGCAAATTTTAAATACGCCGAGGATTGCCTTTTCAATAGTAAATTTTTCAAGAAATAATTTTTTACTGTCGCAAATTTTAAATACGCCGAGGATTGCCTTTTCTATAGTAAATTTTTCAAAAAATAATTTTTTACTGTCGCAAATTTTAAATACGCCGAGGATTGCCTTTTCAATAGTAAATTTTTCAAGAAATAATTTTTTACTGTCGCAAATTTTAAATACGCCGAGGACTGCCTTTTCAATAGTAAATTTTTCAAGAAATAATTTTTTACTGTCGCAAATTTTTAATACGCCGAGGATTGCCTTTTCTATAGTAAATTTTTCAAAAAATAATTTTTTACTGTCGCAAATTTTAAATACGCCGAGGATTGCCTTTTCAATAGTAAATTTTTCAAGAAATAATTTTTTACTGTCGCAAATTTTACATACGCCGAGGATTGCCTTTTCTATAGTAAATTTTTCAAAAAATAATTTTTTACTGTCGCAAATTTTAAATACGCCGAGGATTGCCTTTTCTATAGTAAATTTTTCAAAAATAATTTTTTACTGTCGCAAATTTTAAATACGCCGAGGATTGCCTTTTCAATAGTAAATTTTTCAAGAAATAATTTTTTACTGTCGCAAATTTTAAATACGCCGAGGATTGCCTTTTCTATAGTAAATTTTTCCAAAAATAATTTTTTACTGTCGCAAATTTTAAATACGCCGAGGATTGCCTTTTCAATAGTAAATTTTTCAAGAAATAATTTTTTACTGTCGCAAATTTTAAATACGCCGAGGATTGCCTTTTCAATAGTAAATTTTTCAAGAAATAATTTTTTACTGTCGCAAATTTTAAATACGCCGAGGATTGCCTTTTCTATAGTAAATTTTTCAAAAATAATTTTTTTACTGTCGCAAATTTTAAATACGCCGAGGATTGCCTTTTCAATAGTAAATTTTTCAAGAAATAATTTTTACTGTCGCAAATTTTAAATACGCCGAGGATTGCCTTTTCTATAGTAAATTTTTCAAAAAATAATTTTTTACTGTCGCAAATTTTAAATACGCCGAGGATTGCCTTTTCTATAGTAAATTTTTCAAAAAATAATTTTTTACTGTCGCAAATTTTAAATACGCCGAGGATTGCCTTTTCAATAGTAAATTTTTCAAGAAATAATTTTTTACTGTCGCAAATTTTAAATACGCCGAGGATTGCCTTTTCTATAGTAAATTTTTCAAAAAATAATTTTTTACTGTCGCAAATTTTAAATACGCCGAGGATTGCCTTTTCTATAGTAAATTTTTCAACAAATTATTTTTTACTGTCGCAAATTTTAAATACGCCGAGGATCGCCTTTTCTATAGTAAATATTTCAAAAAATAATTTTTTACTGTCGCAAATTTTAAATACGCCGAGGATTGCCTTTTCTATAGTAAATTTTTCAAAAAATAATTTTTTACTGTCGCAAATTTTAAATACGCCGAGGATTGCCTTTTCTATAGTAAATTTTTCAAAAAATTATTTTTTACTGTCGCAAATTTTAAATACGCCGAGGATTGCCTTTTCAATAGTAAATTTTTCAAGAAATAATTTTTTACTGTCGCAAATTTTAAATACGCCGAGGATTGCCTTTTCTATAGTAAATTTTTCAAAAAATAATTTTTTACTGTCGCAAATTTTAAATACGCCGAGGATTGCCTTTTCAATAGTAAATTTTTCAAGAAATAATTTTTTACTGTCGCAAATTTTAAATACGCCGAGGATTGCCTTTTCTATAGTAAATTTTTCAAAAAATAATTTTTTACTGTCGCAAATTTTAAATACGCCGAGGATTGCCTTTTCTATAGTAAATTTTTCAACAAATTATTTTTTACTGTCGCAAATTTTAAATACGCCGAGGATCGCCTTTTCTATAGTAAATATTTCAAAAAATAATTTTTTACTGTCGCAAATTTTAAATACGCCGAGGATTGCCTTTTCTATAGTAAATTTTTCAAAAAATAATTTTTTACTGTCGCAAATTTTAAATACGCCGAGGATTGCATTTTCTATAGTAAATTTTTCAAAAAATAATATTTTACTGTCGCAAATTTTAAATACGCCGAGGATTGCCTTTTCAATAGTAAATTTTTCAAGAAATAATTTTTTACTGTCGCAAATTTTAAATACGCCGAGGATTGCCTTTTCTATAGTAAATTTTTCAAAAAATAATTTTTTACTGTCGCAAATTTTAAATACGCCGAGGATTGCCTTTTCTATAGTAAATTTATCAACAAATTATTTTTTACTGTCGCAAATTTTAAATACGCCGAGGATCGCCTTTTCTATAGTAAATATTTCAAAAAATAATTTTTTACTGTCGCAAATTTTAAATACGCCGAGGATTGCCTTTTCTATAGTAAATTTTTCAAAAAATAATTTTTTACTGTCGCAAATTTTAAATACGACGAGGATTGCCTTTTCTATTGTAAATTTTTCAAAAAATAATTTTTTACTGTCGCAAATTTTAAATACGCCGAGGATTGCCTTTTCAATAGTAAATTTTTCAAGAAATAATTTTTTACTGTCGCAAATTTTAAATACGCCGAGGATTGCCTTTTCTATAGTAAATTTTTCAAAAAATAATTTTTTACTGTCGCAAATTTTAAATACGCCGAGGATTGCCTTTTCAATAGTAAATTTTTCAAGAAATAATTTTTTACTGTCGCAAATTTTAAATACGCCGAGGATTGCCTTTTCTATAGTAAATTTTTCAAAAAATAATTTTTTACTGTCGCAAATTTTAAATACGCCGAGGATTGCCTTTTCTATAGTAAATTTTTCAACAAATCATTTTTTACTGTCGCAAATTTTAAATACGCCGAGGATCGCCTTTTCTATAGTAAATATTTCAAAAAATAATTTTTTACTGTCGCAAATTTTAAATACGCCGAGGATTGCCTTTTCTATAGTAAATTTTTCAAAAAATAATTTTTAACTGTCGCAAATTTTAAATACGCCGAGGATTGCCTTTTCTATAGTAAATTTTTCAAAAAATAATTTTTTACTGTCGCAAATTTTAAATACGCCGAGGATTGCCTTTTCTATAGTAAATTTTTCAACAAATTATTTTTTACTGCCGCAAATTTTAAATACGCCGAGGATCGCCTTTTCTATAGTAAATATTTCAAAAAATAATTTTTTACTGTCGCAAATTTTAAATACGCCGAGGATTGCCTTTTCTATAGTAAATTTTTCAAAAAATAATTTTTTACTGTCGCAAATTTTAAATACGCCGAGGATTGCCTTTTCTATAGCAAATTTTTCAAAAAATAATTTTTTACTGTCGCAAATTTTAAATACGCCGAGGATTGCCTTTTCAATAGTAAATTTTTCAAGAAATAATTTTTTACTGTCGCAAATTTTAAATACGCCGAGGATTGCCTTTTCTATAGTAAATTTTTCAAAAAATAATTTTTTACTGTCGCAAATTTTAAATACGCCGAGGATTGCCTTTTCAATAGTAAATTTTTCAAGAAATAATTTTTTGCTGTCGCAAATTTTAAATACGCCGAGGATTGCCTTTTCTATAGTAAATTTTTCAAAAAATAATTTTTTACTGTCGCAAATTTTAAATACGCCGAGGATTGCCTTTTCAATAGTAAATTTTTCAAGAACTAATTTTTTACTGTCCCAAATTTTAAATACGCCGAGGATTGCCTTTTCTATAGTAAATTTTTCAAAAAATTATTTTTTACTGTCGCAAATTTTAAATACGCCGAGGATTGCCTTTTCTATAGTAAATTTTTCAAAAAATAATTTTTTACTGTCGCAAATTTTAAATACGCCGAGGATTGCCTTTTCAATAGTAAATTTTTCAAGAAATAATTTTTTACTGTCGCAAATTTTAAATACGCCGAGGATTGCCTTTTCTATAGTAAATTTTTCAAAAAATAATTTTTTACTGTCGCAAATTTTAAATACGCCGAGGATTGCCTTTCCAATAATAAATTTTTCAAGAAATAATTTTTTACTGTCGCAAATTTTAAATACGCCGAGGATTGCCTTTTCAATAGTAAATTTTTCAAGAAATAATTTTTTACTGTCGCAAATTTTAAATACGCCGAGGGTTGCCTTTTCTATAGTAAATTTTTCAAAAAATAATTTTTTACTGTCGCAAATTTTAAATACGCCGAGGATTGCCTTTTCTATAGTAAATTTTTCAAAAAATAATTTTTTACTGTCGCAAATTTTAAATACGCCGAGGATTGCCTTTTCTATAGTAAATTTTTCAAAAAATAATTTTTTACTGTCGCAAATTTTAAATACGCCGAGGATTGCCTTTTCAATAGTAAATTTTTCAAGAAATAATTTTTTACTGTCGCAAATTTTAAATACGCCGAGGATTGCCTTTTCTATAGTAAATTTTTCAAAAAATAATTTTTTACTGTCGCAAATTTTAAATACGCCGAGGATTGCCTTTTCAATAGTAAATTTTTCAAGAAATAATTTTTTACTGTCGCAAATTTTAAATACGCCGAGGATTGCCTTTTCAATAGTAAATTTTTCAAGAAATAATCTTTTACTGTCGCAAATTTTAAATACGCCGAGGGTTGCCTTTTCTATAGTAAATTTTTCAAAAAATAATTTTTTACTGTCGCAAATTTTAAATACGCCGAGGATTGCCTTTTCTATAGTAAATTTTTCAACAAATTATTTTTTACTGTCGCAAATTTTAAATACGCCGAGGATCGCCTTTTCTATAGTAAATATTTCAAAAAATAATTTTTTACTGTCGCAAATTTTAAATACGCCGAGGATTGCCTTTTCTATAGTAAATTTTTCAAAAAATAATTTTTTACTGTCGCAAATTTTAAATACGCCGAGGATTGCCTTTTCTATAGTAAATTTTTCAAAAAATAATTTTTTACTGTCGCAAATTTTAAATACGCCGAGGATTGCCTTTTCAATAGTAAATTTTTCAAGAAATAATTTTTTACTGTCGCAAATTTTAAATACGCCGAGGATTGCCTTTTCTATAGTAAATTTTTCAAAAAATAATTTTTTACTGTCCCAAATTTTAATACGCCGAGGATTGCCTTTTCAATAGTAAATTTTTCAAGAAATAATTTTTTACTGTCGCAAATTTTAAATACGCCGAGGATTGCCTTTTCTATAGTAAATTTTTCAAAAAATAATTTTTTACTGTCGCAAATTTTAAATACGCCGAGGATTGCCTTTTCTATAGTAAATTTTTCAACAAATTATTTTTTACTGTCGCAAATTTTAAATACGCCGAGGATCGCCTTTTCTATAGTAAATATTTCAAAAAATAATTTTTTACTGTCGCAAATTTTAAATACGCCGAGGATTGCCTTTTCTGTAGTAAATTTTTCAAAAAATAATTTTTTACTGTCGCAAATTTTAAATACGCCGAGGATTGCCTTTTCTATAGTATATTTTTCAAAAAATAATTTTTTACTGTGGCAAATTTTAAATACGCCGAGGATTGCCTTTTCAATAGTAAATTTTTCAAGAAATAATTTTTTACTTTCGCAAATTTTAAATACGCCGAGGATTGCCTTTTCTATAGTAAATTTTTCAAAAAATAATTTTTTACTGTCGCAAATTTTAAATACGCCGAGGATTGCCTTTTCTATAGTAAATTTTTCAACAAATTATTTTTTACTGCCGCAAATTTTAAATACGCCGAGGATCGCCTTTTCTATAGTAAATATTTCAAAAAATAATTTTTTACTGTCGCAAATTTTAAATACGCCGAGGATTGCCTTTTCTATAGTAAATTTTTCAAAAAATAATTTTTTACTGTCGCAAATTTTAAATACGCCGAGGATTGCCTTTTCTATAGCAAATTTTTCAAAAAATAATTTTTTACTGTCGCAAATTTTAAATACGCCGAGGATTGCCTTTTCAATAGTAAATTTTTCAAGAAATAATTTTTTACTGTCGCAAATTTTAAATACGCCGAGGATTGCCTTTTCTATAGTAAATTTTTCAAAAAATAATTTTTTACTGTCGCAAATTTTAAATACGCCGAGGATTGCCTTTTCAATAGTAAATTTTTCAAGAAATAATTTTTTACTGTCGCAAATTTTAAATACGCCGAGGATTGCCTTTTCTATAGTAAATTTTTCAAAAAATAATTTTTTACTGTCGCAAATTTTAAATACGCCGAGGATTGCCTTTTCAATAGTAAATTTTTCAAGAAATAATTTTTTGCTGTCGCAAATTTTAAATACGCCGAGGATTGCCTTTTCTATAGTAAATTTTTCAAAAAATAATTTTTTACTGTCGCAAATTTTAAATACGCCGAGGATTGCCTTTTCAATAGTAAATTTTTCAAGAACTAATTTTTTACTGTCGCAAATTTTAAATACGCCGAGGATTGCCTTTTCTATAGTAAATTTTTCAAAAAATAATTTTTTACTGTCGCAAATTTTAAATACGCCGAGGATTGCCTTTTCTATAGTAAATTTTTCAAAAAATAATTTTTTACTGTCGCAAATTTTAAATACGCCGAGGATTGCCTTTTCAATAGTAAATTTTTCAAGAAATAATTTTTTGCTGTCGCAAATTTTAAATACGCCGAGGATTGCCTTTTCTATAGTAAATTTTTCAAAAAATAATTTTTTACTGTCGCAAATTTTAAATACGCCGAGGATTGCCTTTTCAATAGTAAATTTTTCAAGAACTAATTTTTTACTGTCGCAAATTTTAAATACGCCGAGGATTGCCTTTTCTATAGTAAATTTTCCAAAAAATAATTTTTTACTGTCGCAAATTTTAAATACGACGAGGATTGCCTTTTCTATAGTAAATTTTTCAAAAAATAATTTTTTACTGTCGCAAATTTTAAATACGCCGAGGATTGCCTTTTCAATAGTAAATTTTTCAAGAAATAATTTTTTACTGTCGCAAATTTTAAATACGCCGAGGATTGCCTTTTCTATAGTAAATTTTTCAAGAAATAATTTTTTACTGTCGCAAATTTTAAATACGCCGAGGATTGCCTTTTCTATAGTAAATTTTTCAAAAAATAATTTTTTACTGTCGCAAATTTTAAATACGCCGAGGATTGCCTTTTCTATAGTATATTTTTCAAAAAATAATTTTTTACTGTGGCAAATTTTAAATACGCCGAGGATTGCCTTTTCAATAGTAAATTTTTCAAGAAATAATTTTTTACTTTCGCAAATTTTAAATACGCCGAGGATTGCCTTTTCTATAGTAAATTTTTCAAAAAATAATTTTTTACTGTCGCAAATTTTAAATACGCCGAGGATTGCCTTTTCTATAGTAAATTTTTCAACAAATTATTTTTTACTGCCGCAAATTTTAAATACGCCGAGGATCGCCTTTTCTATAGTAAATATTTCAAAAAATAATTTTTTACTGTCGCAAATTTTAAATACGCCGAGGATTGCCTTTTCTATAGTAAATTTTTCAAAAAATAATTTTTTACTGTCGCAAATTTTAAATACGCCGAGGATTGCCTTTTCTATAGCAAATTTTTCAAAAAATAATTTTTTACTGTCGCAAATTTTAAATACGCCGAGGATTGCCTTTTCAATAGTAAATTTTTCAAGAAATAATTTTTTACTGTCGCAAATTTTAAATACGCCGAGGATTGCCTTTTCTATAGTAAATTTTTCAAAAAATAATTTTTTACTGTCGCAAATTTTAAATACGCCGAGGATTGCCTTTTCAATAGTAAATTTTTCAAGAAATAATTTTTTACTGTCGCAAATTTTAAATACGCCGAGGATTGCCTTTTCTATAGTAAATTTTTCAAAAAATAATTTTTTACTGTCGCAAATTTTAAATACGCCGAGGATTGCCTTTTCAATAGTAAATTTTTCAAGAAATAATTTTTTGCTGTCGCAAATTTTAAATACGCCGAGGATTGCCTTTTCTATAGTAAATTTTTAAAAAAATAATTTTTTACTGTCGCAAATTTTAAATACGCCGAGGATTGCCTTTTCAATAGTAAATTTTTCAAGAACTAATTTTTTACTGTCGCAAATTTTAAATACGCCGAGGATTGCCTTTTCTATAGTAAATTTTTCAAAAAATAATTTTTTACTGTCGCAAATTTTAAATACGCCGAGGATTGCCTTTTCTATAGTAAATTTTTCAAAAAATAATTTTTTACTGTCGCAAATTTTAAATACGCCGAGGATTGCCTTTTCAATAGTAAATTTTTCAAGAAATAATTTTTTACTGTCGCAAATTTTAAATACGCCGAGGATTGCCTTTTCTATAGTAAATTTTTCAAAAAATAATTTTTTACTGTCGCAAATTTTAAATACGCCGAGGATTGCCTTTTCAATAGTAAATTTTTCAAGAAATAATTTTTTACTGTCGCAAATTTTAAATACGCCGAGGATTGCCTTTTCAATAGTAAATTTTTCAAGAAATAATTTTTTACTGTCGCAAATTTTAAATACGCCGAGGGTTGCCTTTTCTATAGTAAATTTTTCAAAAAATAATTTTTTACTGTCGCAAATTTTAAATACGCCGAGGATTGCCTTTTCTATAGTAAATTTTTCAAAAAATAATTTTTTACTGTCGCAAATTTTAAATACGCCGAGGATTGCCTTTTCAATAGTAAATTTTTTGCTATCGCAAATTTTAAATACGCCGAGGATTGCCTTTTCTATAGTAAATTTTTCAAAAAATAATTTTTTACTGTCGCAAATTTTAAACACGCCGAGGATTGCCTTTTCAATAGTAAATTTTTCAAGAAATAATTTTTTACTGTCGCAAATTTTAAATACGCCGAGGATTGCCTTTTCTATAGTAAATTTTTCAAAAAATAATTTTTTACTGTCGCAAATTTTAAATACGCCGAGGATTGCCTTTTCAATAGTAAATTTTTCAAGAAATAATTTTTTGCTGTCGCAAATTTTAAATACGCCGAGGATTGCCTTTTCTATAGTAAATTTTTCAAAAAATAATTTTTTACTGTCGCAAATTTTAAATACGCCGAGGATTGCCTTTTCAATAGTAAATTTTTCAAGAACTAATTTTTTACTGTCGCAAATTTTAAATACGCCGAGGATTGCCTTTTCTATAGTAAATTTTTCAAAAAATAATTTTTTACTGTCGCAAATTTTAAATACGACGAGGATTGCCTTTTCTATAGTAAATTTTTCAAAAAATAATTTTTTACTGTCGCAAATTTTAAATACGCCGAGGATTGCCTTTTCAATAGTAAATTTTTCAAGAAATAATTTTTTACTGTCGCAAATTTTAAATACGCCGAGGATTGCCTTTTCTATAGTAAATTTTTCAAGAAATAATTTTTTACTGTCGCAAATTTTAAATACGCCGAGGATTGCCTTTTCTATAGTAAATTTTTCAAAAAATAATTTTTTACTGTCGCAAATTTTAAATACGCCGAGGATTGCCTTTTCAATAGTAAATCTTTCAAGAAATAATTTTTTACTGTCGCAAATTTTAAATGCGCCGAGGATTGCCTTTTCTATAGTAAATTTTTCAAAAAATAATTTTTTACTGTCGCAAATTTTAAATACGCCGAGGATTGCCTTTTTTTCTATAGTAAATTTTTCAACAAATTATTTTTTACTGTCGCAAATTTTAAATACGCCGAGGATCGCCTTTTCTATAGTAAATATTTCAAAAAATAATTTTTTACTGTCGCAAATTTTAAATACGCCGAGGATTGCCTTTTCTATAGTAAATTTTTCAAAAAATAATTTTTTTTCTGTCGCAAATTTTAAATACGCCGAGGATTGCCTTTTCTATAGCAAATTTTTCAAAAATAATTTTTTACTGTCGCAAATTTTAAATACGCCGAGGATTGCCTTTTCTATAGTAAATTTTTCAAAAAATAATTTTTTACTGTCGCAAATTTTAAATACGCCGAGGATTGCCTTTTCTATAGTAAATTTTTCAAAAATAATTTTTTACTGTCGCAAGTTTTAAATACGCCGAGGATTGCCTTTTCAATAGTAAAATTTTTCAAGAAATAATTTTTTACTGTCGCAAATTTTAAATACGCCGAGGATTGCCTTTTCTATAGTAAATTTTTCAAAAAATAATTTTTTACTGTCGCAAATTTTAAATACGCCGAGGATTGCCTTTTCTATAGCAAATTTTTCAAAAAATAATTTTTTTACTGTCGCAAATTTTAAATACGCCGATGATTGCCTTTTCTATAGTAAATTTTTCAAAAAATAATTTTTTACTGTCGCAAATTTTAAATACGCCGAGGATTGCCTTTTCTATAGTAAATTTTTCAAAAAATAATTTTTTACTGTCGCAAATTTTAAATACGCCGAGGATTGCCTTTTCAATAGTAAAATTTTTCAAGAAATAATTTTTTTACTGTCGCAAATTTTAAATACGCCGAGGATTGCCTTTTCTATAGTAATTTTTCAAAAAATAATTTTTTACTGTCGCAAATTTTAAATACGCCGAGGATTGCCCTTTCTATAGTAAATTTTTCAACAAATTATTTTTTACTGTCGCAAATTTTAAATACGCCGAGGATCGCCTTTTCTATAGTAAATATTTCAAAAAATAATTTTTTACTGTCGCAAATTTTAAATACGCCGAGGATTGCCTTTTCTATAGTAAATTTTTTCAAAAAATAATTTTTTTCTGTCGCAAATTTTAAATACGCCGAGGATTGCCTTTTCTATAGCAAATTTTTCAAAAAATAATTTTTTACTGTCGCAAATTTTTAAATACGCCGAGGATTGCCTTTTCTATAGTAAATTTTTCAAAAAATAATTTTTTACTGTCGCAAATTTTAAATACGCCGAGGATTGCCTTTTCTATAGTAAATTTTTCAAAAAATAATTTTTTACTGTCGCAAGTTTTAAATACGCCGAGGATTGCCTTTTCAATAGTAAATTTTTCAAGAAATAATTTTTTACTGTCGCAAATTTTAAATACGCCGAGGATTGCCTTTTCTATAGTAAATTTTTCAAAAAATAATTTTTTACTGTCGCAAATTTTAAATACGCCGAGGATTGCCTTTTCAATAGTAAATTTTTCAAGAAATAATTTTTTACTGTCGCAAATTTTAATACGCCGAAGATTGCCTTTTCTATAGTAAATTTTTCAAAAAATAATTTTTTACTGTCGCAAATTTTAAATACGCCGAGGATTGCCTTTTCAATAGTAAATTTTTCAAGAAATAATTTTTTACTGTCGCAAATTTTAAATACGCCGAGGATTGCCTTTTCTATAGTAAATTTTTCAAAAAATAATTTTTTACTGTCGCAAATTTTAAATACGCCGAGGATTGCCTTTTCTATAGTAAATTTTTCAACAAATTATTTTTTACTGTCGCAAATTTTAAATACGCCGAGGATCGCCTTTTCTATAGTAAATATTTCAAAAAATAATTTTTTACTGTCGCAAATTTTAAATACGCCGAGGATTGCCTTTTCTATAGTAAATTTTTCAAAAAATAATTTTTTACTGTCGCAAATTTTAAATACGCCGAGGATTGCCTTTTCTATAGTAAATTTTTCAAAAAATAATTTTTTACTGTCGCAAATTTTAAATACGCCGAGGATTGCCTTTTCAATAGTAAATTTTTCAAGAAATAATTTTTTACTGTCGCAAATTTTAAATACGCCGAGGATTGCCTTTTCTATAGTAAATTTTTCAAAAAATAATTTTTTACTGTCGCAAATTTTAAATACGCCGAGGATTGCCTTTTCAATAGTAAATTTTTCAAGAAATAATTTTTTACTGTCGCAAATTTTAAATACGCCAAGGATTGCCTTTTCTATAGTAAATTTTTCAAAAAATAATTTTTTACTGTCGCAAATTTTAAATACGCCGAGGATCGCCTTTTCTATAGCAAATTTTTCAAAAATAATTTTTTACTGTCGCAAATTTTAAATACGCCGAGGATTGCCTTTTCTATAGTAAATTTTTCAAAAAATAATTTTTTACTGTCGCAAATTTTAAATACGCCGAGGATTGCCTTTTCTATAGTAAATTTTTCAAAAAATAATTTTTTACTGTCGCAAGTTTTAAATACGCCGAGGATTGCCTTTTCAATAGTAAATTTTTCAAGAAATAATTTTTTACTGTCGCAAATTTTAAATACGCCGAGGATTGCCTTTTCTATAGTAAATTTTTCAAAAAATAATTTTTTACTGTCGCAAATTTTAAATACGCCGAGGATTGCCTTTTCAATAGTAAATTTTTCAAGAAATAATTTTTTACTGTCGCAAATTTTAAATACGCCGAAGATTGCCTTTTCTATAGTAAATTTTTCAAAAAATAATTTTTTACTGTCGCAAATTTTAAATACGCCGAGGATTGCCTTTTCAATAGTAAATTTTTCAAGAAATAATTTTTTACTGTCGCAAATTTTAAATACGCCGAGGATTGCCTTTTCTATAGTAAATTTTTCAAAAAATAATTTTTTACTGTCGCAAGTTTTAAATACGCCGAGGATTGCCTTTTCAATAGTAAATTTTTCAAGAAATAATTTTTTACTGTCGCAAATTTTAAATACGCCGAGGATTGCCTTTTCTATAGTAAATTTTTCAAAAAATAATTTTTTACTGTCGCAAATTTTAAATACGCCGAAGATTGCCTTTTCTATAGTAAATTTTTCAAAAAATAATTTTTTACTGTCGCAAATTTTAAATACGCCGAGGATTGCCTTTTCAATAGTAAATTTTTCAAGAAATAATTTTTTACTGTCGCAAATTTTAAATACGCCGAAGATTGCCTTTTCTATAGTAAATTTTTCAAAAAATAATTTTTTACTGTCGCAAATTTTAAATACGCCGAGGATTGCCTTTTCAATAGTAAATTTTTCAAGAAATAATTTTTTACTGTCGCAAATTTTAAATACGCCGAGGATTGCCTTTTCTATAGTAAATTTTTCAAAAAATAATTTTTTACTGTCGCAAGTTTTAAATACGCCGAGGATTGCCTTTTCAATAGTAAATTTTTCAAGAAATAATTTTTTACTGTCGCAAATTTTAAATACGCCGAGGATTGCCTTTTCTATAGTAAATTTTTCAAAAAATAATTTTTTACTGTCGCAAATTTTAAATACGCCGAAGATTGCCTTTTCTATAGTAAATTTTTCAAAAAATAATTTTTTACTGTCGCAAATTTTAAATACGCCGAGGATTGCCTTTTCAATAGTAAATTTTTCAAGAAATAATTTTTTACTGTCGCAAATTTTAAATACGCCGAGGATTGCCTTTTCTATAGTAAATTTTTCAAAAAATAATTTTTTACTGTCGCAAATTTTAAATACGCCGAGGATTGCCTTTTCTATAGTAAATTTTTCAACAAATTATTTTTTACTGTCGCAAATTTTAAATACGCCGAGGATCGCCTTTTCTATAGTAAATATTTCAAAAAATAATTTTTTACTGTCGCAAATTTTAAATACGCCGAGGATTGCCTTTTCTATAGTAAATTTTTCAAAAAATAATTTTTTACTGTCGCAAATTTTAAATACGCCGAGGATTGCCTTTTCTATAGTAAATTTTTCAAAAAATAATTTTTTACTGTCGCAAATTTTAAATACGCCGAGGATTGCCTTTTCAATAGTAAATTTTTCAAGAAATAATTTTTTACTGTCGCAAATTTTAAATACGCCGAGGATTGCCTTTTCTATAGTAAATTTTTCAAAAAATAATTTTTTACTGTCGCAAATTTTAAATACGCCGAGGATTGCCTTTTCTATAGTAAATTTTTCAAAAAATAATTTTTTACTGTCGCAAATTTTAAATACGCCGAGGATTGCCTTTTCAATAGTAAATTTTTCAAGAAATAATTTTTTACTGTCGCAAATTTTAAATACGCCAAGGATTGCCTTTTCTATAGTAAATTTTTCAAAAAATAATTTTTTACTGTCGCAAATTTTAAATACGCCGAGGATCGCCTTTTCTATAGTAAATATTTCAAAAAATAATTTTTTACTGTCGCAAATTTTAAATACGCCGAGGATTGCCTTTTCTATAGTAAATTTTTCAAAAAATAATTTTTTTCTGTCGCAAATTTTAAATACGCCGAGGATTGCCTTTTCTATAGCAAATTTTTCAAAAAATAATTTTTTACTGTCGCAAATTTTAAATACGCCGAGGATTGCCTTTTCTATAGTAAATTTTTCAAAAAATAATTTTTTACTGTCGCAAATTTTAAATACGCCGAGGATTGCCTTTTCTATAGTAAATTTTTCAAAAAATAATTTTTTACTGTCGCAAGTTTTAAATACGCCGAGGATTGCCTTTTCAATAGTAAATTTTTCAAGAAATAATTTTTTACTGTCGCAAATTTTAAATACGCCGAGGATTGCCTTTTCTATAGTAAATTTTTCAAAAAATAATTTTTTACTGTCGCAAATTTTAAATACGCCGAGGATTGCCTTTTCAATAGTAAATTTTTCAAGAAATAATTTTTTACTGTCGCAAATTTTAAATACGCCGAAGATTGCCTTTTCTATAGTAAATTTTTCAAAAAATAATTTTTTACTGTCGCAAATTTTAAATACGCCGAGGATTGCCTTTTCAATAGTAAATTTTTCAAGAAATAATTTTTTACTGTCGCAAATTTTAAATACGCCGAGGATTGCCTTTTCTATAGTAAATTTTTCAAAAAATAATTTTTTACTGTCGCAAATTTTAAATACGCCGAGGATTGCCTTTTCTATAGTAAATTTTTCAACAAATTATTTTTTACTGTCGCAAATTTTAAATACGCCGAGGATCGCCTTTTCTATAGTAAATATTTCAAAAAATAATTTTTTACTGTCGCAAATTTTAAATACGCCGAGGATTGCCTTTTCTATAGTAAATTTTTCAAAAAATAATTTTTTACTGTCGCAAATTTTAAATACGCCGAGGATTGCCTTTTCTATAGTAAATTTTTCAAAAAATAATTTTTTACTGTCGCAAATTTTAAATACGCCGAGGATTGCCTTTTCAATAGTAAATTTTTCAAGAAATAATTTTTTACTGTCGCAAATTTTAAATACGCCGAGGATTGCCTTTTCTATAGTAAATTTTTCAAAAAATAATTTTTTACTGTCGCAAATTTTAAATACGCCGAGGATTGCCTTTTCAATAGTAAATTTTTCAAGAAATAATTTTTTACTGTCGCAAATTTTAAATACGCCAAGGATTGCCTTTTCTATAGTAAATTTTTCAAAAAATAATTTTTTACTGTCGCAAATTTTAAATACGCCGAGGATTGCCTTTTCTATAGTAAATTTTTCAAGAAATAATTTTTTACTGTCGCAAATTTTAAATACGCCGAGGATTGCCTTTTCTATAGTAAATTTTTCAAAAAATAATTTTTTACTGTCGCAAATTTTAAATACGCCGAGGATTGCCTTTTCTATAGTAAATTTTTCAAAAAATAATTTTTTACTGTCGCAAATTTTAAATACGCCGAGGATTGCCTTTTCTATAGTAAATTTTTCAACAAATTATTTTTTACTGTCGCAAATTTTAAATACGCCGAGGATCGCCTTTTCTATAGTAAATATTTCAAAAAATAATTTTTTACTGTCGCAAATTTTAAATACGCCGAGGATTGCCTTTTCTATAGTAAATTTTTCAAAAAATAATTTTTTACTGTCGCAAATTTTAAATACGCCGAGGATTGCCTTTTCTATAGCAAATTTTTCAAAAAATAATTTTTTACTGTCGCAAATTTTAAATACGCCGAGGATTGCCTTTTCTATAGTAAATTTTTCAAAAAATAATTTTTTACTGTCGCAAATTTTAAATACGCCGAGGATTGCCTTTTCTATAGTAAATTTTTCAAAAAATAATTTTTTACTGTCGCAAATTTTAAATACGCCGAGGATTGCCTTTTCTATAGTAAATTTTTCAAAAAATAATTTTTTACTGTCGCAAATTTTAAATACGCCGAGGATTGCCTCTTCTATAGTAAATTTTTCAAAAAATAATTTTTTACTGTCGCAAATTTTAAATACGCCGAGGATTGCCTTTTCTATAGTAAATTTTTCAAGAAATAATTTTTTACTGTCGCAAATTTTAAATACGCCGAGGATTGCCTTTTCTATAGTAAATTTTTCAAAAAATAATTTTTTACTGTCGCAAATTTTAAATACGCCGAGGATTGCCTTTTCTATAGTAAATTTTTCAAAAAATAATTTTTTACTGTCGCAAATTTTAAATACGCCGAGGATTGCCTTTTCAATAGTAAATTTTTCAAGAAATAATTTTTTACTGTCGCAAATTTTAAATACGCCGAAGATTGCCTTTTCTATAGTAAATTTTTCAAAAAATAATTTTTTACTGTCGCAAATTTTAAATACGCCGAGGATTGCCTTTTCAATAGTAAATTTTTCAAGAAATAATTTTTTACTGTCGCAAATTTTAAATACGCCGAGGATTGCCTTTTCTATAGTAAATTTTTCAAAAAATAATTTTTTACTGTCGCAAATTTTAAATACGCCGAGGATTGCCTTTTCTATAGTAAATTTTTCAACAAATTATTTTTTACTGTCGCAAATTTTAAATACGCCGAGGATCGCCTTTTCTATGGTAAATATTTCAAAAAATAATTTTTTACTGTCGCAAATTTTAAATACGCCGAGGATTGCCTTTTCTATAGTAAATTTTTCAAAAAATAATTTTTTACTGTCGCAAATTTTAAATACGCCGAGGATTGCCTTTTCTATAGTAAATTTTTCAAAAAATAATTTTTTACTGTCGCAAATTTTAAATACGCCGAGGATTGCCTTTTCAATAGTAAATTTTTCAAGAAATAATTTTTTACTGTCGCAAATTTTAAATACGCCGAGGATTGCCTTTTCTATAGTAAATTTTTCAAAAAATAACTTTTTACTGTCGCAAATTTTAAATACGCCGAGGATTGCCTTTTCAATAGTAAATTTTTCAAGAAATAATTTTTTACTGTCGCAAATTTTAAATACGCCGAGGATTGCCTTTTCTATAGTAAATTTTTCAAAAAATAATTTTTTACTGTCGCAAATTTTAAATACGCCGAGGATTGCCTTTTCTATAGTAAATTTTTCAAGAAATAATTTTTTACTGTCGCAAATTTTAAATACGCCGAGGATTGCCTTTTCTATAGTAAATTTTTCAAAAAATAATTTTTTACTGTCGCAAATTTTAAATACGCCGAGGATTGCCTTTTCTATAGTAAATTTTTCAAAAAATAATTTTTTACTGTCGCAAATTTTAAATACGCCGAGGATTGCCTTTTCTATAGTAAATTTTTCAACAAATTATTTTTTACTGTCGCAAATTTTAAATACGCCGAGGATCGCCTTTTCTATAGTAAATATTTCAAAAAATAATTTTTTACTGTCGCAAATTTTAAATACGCCGAGGATTGCCTTTTCTATAGTAAATTTTTCAAAAAATAATTTTTTACTGTCGCAAATTTTAAATACGCCGAGGATTGCCTTTTCTATAGCAAATTTTTCAAAAAATAATTTTTTACTGTCGCAAATTTTAAATACGCCGAGGATTGCCTTTTCTATAGTAAATTTTTCAAAAAATAATTTTTTACTGTCGCAAATTTTAAATACGCCGAGGATTGCCTTTTCTATAGCAAATTTTTCAAAAAATAATTTTTTACTGTCGCAAATTTTAAATACGCCGATGATTGCCTTTTCTATAGTAAATATTTCAAAAAATAATTTTTTACTGTCGCAAATTTTAAATACGCCGAGGATTGCCTTTTCTATAGTAAATTTTTCAAAAAATAATTTTTTACTGTCGCAAATTTTAAATACGCCGAGGATTGCCTTTTCTATAGTAAATTTTTCAAAAAATAATTTTTTACTGTCGCAAATTTTAAATACGCCGAGGATTGCCTTTTAATAGTAAATTTTTCAAGAAATAATTTTTTACTGTCGCAAATTTTAAATACGCCGAGGATTGCCTTTTCTATAGTAAATTTTTCAAAAAATAATTTTTTACTGTCGCAAATTTTAAATACGCCGAGGATTGCCTTTTCTATAGTAAATTTTTCAACAAATTATTTTTTACTGTCGCAAATTTTAAATACGCCGAGGATCGCCTTTTCTATAGTAAATATTTCAAAAAATAATTTTTTACTGTCGCAAATTTTAAATACGCCGAGGATTGCCTTTTCTATAGTAAATTTTTCAAAAAATAATTTTTTTCTGTCGCAAATTTTAAATACGCCGAGGATTGCCTTTTCTATAGCAAATTTTTCAAAAAATAATTTTTTACTGTCGCAAGTTTTAAATACGCCGAGGATTGCCTTTTCTATAGTAAATTTTTCAAAAAATAATTTTTTACTGTCGCAAATTTTAAATACGCCGAGGATTGCCTTTTCTATAGTAAATTTTTCAAAAAATAATTTTTTACTGTCGCAAATTTTAAATACGCCGAGGATTGCCTTTTCAATAGTAAATTTTTCAAGAAATAATTTTTTACTGTCGCAAATTTTAAATACGCCGAGGATTGCCTTTTCTATAGTAAATTTTTCAAAAAATAATTTTTTACTGTCGCAAATTTTAAATACGCCGAGGATTGCCTTTTCAATAGTAAATTTTTCAAGAAATAATTTTTTACTGTCGCAAATTTTAAATACGCCGAAGATTGCCTTTTCTATAGTAAATTTTTCAAAAAATAATTTTTTACTGTCGCAAATTTTAAATACGCCGAGGATTGCCTTTTCTATAGTAAATTTTTCAAAAAATAATTTTTTACTGTCGCAAATTTTAAATACGCCGAGGATTGCCTTTTCTATAGTAAATTTTTCAAAAAATAATTTTTTACTGTCGCAAATTTTAAATACGCCGAGATTGCCTTTTCTATAGCAAATTTTTCAAAAAATAATTTTTTACTCTCACAAATTTTAAATACGCCGAGGATTACCTTTTCTATAGTACATTTTTCAAAAAATAATTTTTTACTGTCGCAAATTTTAAATACGCCGAGGATTGCCTTTTCTATAGCAAATTTTTCAAAAAATAATTTTTTACTCTCGCAAATTTTAAATACGCCGAGGATTGCCTTTTCTATAGTAAATTTTTCAAAAAATAATTTTTTACTGTCGCAAATTTTAAATACGCCGAGGATTGCCTTTTCTATAGTAAATCTTTCAAAAAATAATTTTTTACTGTCGCAAATTTTAAATACGCCGAGGATTGCCTTTTCTATAGCAAATTTTTCAAAAAATAATTTTTTACTGTCGCAAATTTTAAATACGCCCAGGATTGCCTTTTCTACAGTAAATTTTTCAAAAAATAATTTTTTACTGTCGCAAATTTTAAATACGCCGAGGATTGCCTTTTCTATAGTAAATTTTTCAAAAAATAATTTTTTACTGTCGCAAATTTTAAATACGCCGAGGATTGCCTTTCCTATAGTAAATTTTTCAAAAAATAATTTTTTACTCTCGCAAATTTTAAATACGCCGAGGATTGCCTTTTCTATAGTAAATTTTTCAAAAAATAATTTTTTACTGTCGCAAATTTTAAATACGCCGAGGATTGCCTTTTCTATAGCAAATTTTTTAAAAAATAATTTTTTACTGTCGCAAATTTTAAATACGCCGAGGATTGCCTTTTCTACAGTAAATTTTTCAAAAAATAATTTTTTACTGTCGCAAATTTTAAATACGCCGAGGGTTGCCTTTTCTATAGTAAATTTTTCAAAAAATTATTTTTTACTGTCGCAAATTTTAAATACGCCGAGGATTGCCTTTTCAATAGTAAATTTTTCAAGAAATAATTTTTTACTGTCGCAAATTTTAAATAAGCCGAGGATTGCCTTTTCTATAGCGAATTTTTCAAAAAATAATTTTTTACTGTCGCAAATTTTAAATACGCCGAGGATTGCCTTTTCTATAGTAAATCTTTCAAAAAATAATTTTTTACTGTCGCAAATTTTAAATACGCCGAGGATTGCCTTTTCTATAGCAAATTTTTCAAAAAATAATTTTTTACTGTCGCAAATTTTAAATACGCCGAGGATTGCCTTTCTACAGTAAATTTTTCAAAAAATAATTTTTTACTGTCGCAAATTTTAAATACGCCGAGGATTGCCTTTTCTATAGTAAATTTTTCAAAAAATAATTTTTTACTGTCGCAAATTTTAAATACGCCGAGGATTGCCTTTCCTATAGTAAATTTTTCAAAAAATAATTTTTTACTCTCGCAAATTTTAAATACGCCGAGGATTGCCTTTTCTATAGTAAATTTTTCAAAAAATAATTTTTTACTGTCGCAAATTTTAAATACGCCGAGGATTGCCTTTTCTATAGCAAATTTTTCAAAAAATAATTTTTTACTGTCGCAAATTTTAAATACGCCGAGGATTGCCTTTTCTATAGTAAGTTTTTCAAAAAATAATTTTGTACTCTCGCAAATTTTAAATACGCCGAGGATTGCCTTTTCAATAGTAAATTTTCCAAAAAATAATTTTTTACTGTCGCAAATTTTAAATAAGCCGAGGATTGCCTTTTCTATAGTAAATTTTTCAAAAAATAATTTTTTACTGTCGCAAATTTTAAATACGCCGAGGATTGCCTTTTCTATAGTAAATTTTTCAAAGAATAATTTTTTACTGTTTTCAAAATTTTAAATACGCCGAGGATTGCCTTTTCTATAGTAAATTTTTCAAAAAATTATTTTTTACTGTCGCAAATTTTAAATACGCCGAGGATTGCCTTTTCTATAGTAAATATTTCAAAATATAATTTTTTACTGTCGCAAATTTTAAATACGCCGAGGATTGCCTTTTCTATAGTAAGTTTTTCAAAAAATAATTTTGTACTCTCGCAAATTTTAAATACGCCGAGGATTGCCTTTTCAATAGTAAATTTTTCAAGAAATAATTTTTTACTGTCGCAAATTTTAAATACGCCGAGGGTTGCCTTTTCTATAGTAAATTTTCAAAAAATAATTTTATACTGTCGCAAATTTTAAATACGCCGAGATTGCCTTTTCAATAGTAAATTTTTCAAGAAATAATTTTTTACTGTCGCAAATTTTAAATACGCCGAGGATTGCCTTTTCTATAGTAAATTTTTCAAAAAATAATTTTTTACTGTCGCAAATTTTAAATACGCCGAGGGTTGCCTTTTCTATAGTAAATTTTTCAAAAAATTATTTTTTACTGTCGCAAATTTTAAATACGCCGAGGATTGCCTTTTCTATAGTAAATATTTCAAAAAATAATTTTTTACTGTCGCAAATTTTAAATACGCCGAGGATTGCCTTTTCTATAGTAAGTTTTTCAAAAAATAATTTTGTACTCTCGCAAATTTTAAATACGCCGAGGATTGCCTTTTCAATAGTAAATTTTTCAAGAAATAATTTTTTACTGTCGCAAATTTTAAATAAGCCGAGGATTGCCTTTTCTATAGCAAATTTTTCAAAAAATAAT
>CAWUPM010000205.1:0-67022 GCA_963924295.1 Dioctria rufipes
AGTAGGCAAAAGCAAGATCAACTAAACAAAAATTAAAACAACTTCGCTATCACCATTAACAAAACCCCTTACGTTAGCACAAACGGTAACCAAAACATCGCACCTATCCCAAGCACGCCGAATTACGCCAACGTAATCTTAACGCCGAGTCGACAAGCATTTAAATAAAAAAAAAAAGAATCGCAAGAACAAATCACTAGATAAAGGGCTAAGGAGAATCTCACACGAACGCTTATCAGCTAAATACTTTATAATGACTCTATCAAGATTACGATAGAACTATACCACTACCTTTTTTTTTCCTATCTCTTTCCACCATCCTCCCTGGAATGAAAATAAATGCCCACCAATTCAATATTTATCCTAGTTCTTTAAATAAGACAAAAAATTAATACATATATGTATATATAATAATAAAATAAATAGGTAGCTATTACATATATTTCAATGAACAAGTATGCATCCTGTATTGTACAATTATTCCCATCGTATATAAAATCGAAAACTTGTTTAAATCGATAATTTAAAATAAAAAGATGTAATTAGAAGTATCACACTATGTACATGTAGTCCGTAATAATACCTAACAGCAGACATATTCTTAGTATATAAGTACATCATCAACATGTAACCTTATGATCATCAGAAACAAAGATTAAGTTGCTTAAAAAGAAAGTTTTCTTCTCAAGAGAATAAAACTTTCTTTTCCCCAAGGGGGAGGGATGTTGTGACCCGGGTGCCTATACCCCGAATCACAATCAGAAGGTCATCACATCAATATATTGGCCCATACAATATATTGATGTATCGGAAATGACCCTGAAAAATAAAATTTATTTAATTAAAAAATTCATCTAAATTTCATTTGCATTTAAAAATGCATTTTCGTACTGCAACAAAATGCAATTTAGCATAAATTGCATTTTGTTATCAGTCAAACATTACGTTCTCACGGTATGTTTGCATACCTACATGCAGTACATACCTACATACAGCTTTTCCGGTAAAATTCATGAAAATTAATTGTATGTACATACTTACACACCATTACTCTCATCGTCTAAAAATATTATTTTTACAAGACACAGGTGCATATCAGATTTCATGCATATGCACTGTGTCTAAACTTTTTGTACTTTCCCACGTACGATTTCTCACGTCGTGGGAAAGTAACAATAAAAAATAAAAAAAGCTTTCATGGGCACCAGGGGGCAGCTAGCCCGAACCTCGAGGAGTTGGAATTTTAAAACCGCGGAGTAAAGTTCGATTTTTCGGGAAAGCCGTCGAAATTAGTGAAAAATAAAAATTGGTTAATATGTAAAAGTAGGAATTGTGTTTAGCATATTGAAAATTGTGAAAAATCATAAAGTGGATATCGTATCAAAGAAAATAATAAAAATTGTGTTTAGCATATTGAAAATTGTGAAAAATCATAAAGTGGATATCGTATCAAAGAAAATAATAAAAATTGTGTTTAGCATAAAGAGAATGTTGGATTTGTATTTAACACTCGAACCTGTGACCCTTTCCCTTTTTTTAGCAAAAACGTGGATTAGGACATGAAAATAAAACACGATTTATAAGGAGAGATAGCGGACAGTTACTCATCGGAGTGTTTTCTTCTATCAGCGCCTGCACTCCTCCCGCCGATCGCTTCTCCCTGGACTTACCAGGAAGCACGAGGGATCAGAAACATAACAATACCAACCACCTAGTCTTATCTTCACGGAACTATAAATTAATTATAATTTAAAGAATGCAAGCATACCTATTTCGTCGTCCAAAGAGAACCCAGTAATCAGATTAAATATGCCTTATTAATGACTTACGCTAGTGCAACTCAATTTTTTCCGTACTTAATTCAACAATTTTTGTGGGTTTGTATTAAGTGTTTTACAAATAAATATTAATAAGTGCGGTGTGTGTAACATTTAGTAGCTTGACTATGCCGACACCAAGTTTTCTATGGCTTCGTTTTAGATATTTTTCAATTTCCTTTAGCGTTTTAGTCACTTGTCGTTTATTGTTCCGAAGTAAATGTGCACGCAATACATAGGTCAGACCTCAATTGTAACGAAGTTACAAACTTAATCTAATTACAAGTAGTGCTTAATCCGATTAACAGACTGATTTGTTTACACTGAAGTAAAACTTAAATGCTCAAGTATGAACAAACCCTCCTGACGTTCCATAGATGATGGTAACTCAGGTCGCCTGAAATGTCAATTATCGGATGGAATCATCAAGACGGGAACAAATCAGTCACAGCTTGACGTCACGCAACAAGCTGTAAAATTAAGCGATCGCGTAACTAATAGTTTTTATTTCTTTTTCGGACAGTTATAGTGTTAATGTAAAATAAAGTCATAATTGAATTCTAGGTCAAAATTAAAGCCTGTAGGAAAATGTTAAACAAATATCCCGGGATATCGGTTCTGTTAAAATCATCATAGTTGAAATTAGTTTCGTTAATCGCGCAAGTTCTGGATTTGGATTTTGATTTGCTGAACAAATCAGTGGATCAACAAGCTTCGACGGCTAAGACTTCACTGGACTTAGCTACGAAGAAGTTAAACTGACTCAGCTCCCGCCGAGTTTGAGGTTGTCCAAACTTTAGACATACCCGTCTTCCGCTGTATTTTAGTAATATTCCACTCCCACCGAGTTTGAGATTATCCAAACTTGAGACTTACTCGTCTTCCGCTGTATTTTAGTAATATTCCACTCCCGCCGAGTTTGAGGTTATCAAAACTTGAGATCTACCCGTTTTCCCGTGTATATTAAATAAATGAAAAGGAATCTAAATGTGCACTTGCCTAAAAATATAAGAAATTCATTATCACAGACAATAGAGTGGAAGCATTGTGTGTTTGGTTAAGTTTGTGAATTAGTTAAAAGTGGAAAAGTGTTTGTAAAACCTTATGGACAAAAGGTTAATAACGAATAATAAAATGGTTAATAATAAGTATATTGTTAAGAAGTTCATTGTGACAGATCACTAAAAACCAAATTGTGTATGATATTAACTTTAAGGGCACAGAAATAAAACCAGTTTGTTTATTAGTTAAGGAAATTTATTATCACTGACAAAGCAATCCCATTTTGTGAAATAAAATCTTCAGTGAAGCACAAAAAAAAAATAAGTGTTCTTCTTTAAAACATCAAACCTAGTATTTTCTTCTTGTTCCTCCCCGTCGTTGAATGCCCTGACCCTTGCATAACTCCAGAGCTAACCAGCACCATTCAACTTAAAAATAAACTATTACAAAATGGCGCCCGAGCAGGGACACTTATTTCTGCCACTGAGGAAACGTCAGTAAATGAAGTAGACCATCCACCGTATCTATATCCATAGACCAGACCGAGATTAAGGTAATACCAGTGAATAAACAAAATACCAGTGAATAAATAAACAATTCCCGTAAACAAAATTAATATCTGCGTATTAAAGTAATACGCTGCAACATGACCGACAAAATGAAATAAGTGCCGTCTACAAGCTTAAAAATATGACCTATACACTGAATTAGACCATAGGGGTTTAAAAACAAGTGCAACCGTAGATGAACTGCGAAAACTTCTTACAGCCAGTGTAAAACGTGAACAAGCTCTCCAATAGGAGGAACAAAACCAGTTAAAAATAGTGTCAACCGAAACCAAGATGGATAAAATGACACCTCCGATTACAAATACATCCGAAAAACAGACCGATAAATTGGTACCTCCGATTTCAAAACAACAGAAACACAAACTGCTGAACAAAGATTACAGTACAATCCAACCACCTGAGTGTTACCGACAAGGAAATACCTTGTAACAATATACCGAATGTTCAAAATATACCGTACCCGATAGAAATCCGAGACCGACCACTTTCAGACGCTGATATTATGGATTAAGTCAGAAAATGGAATGTGCGATTTGACCAGGAACAGGATCCGTTAAATTTCCTCGATAGAATTGAGGAAATGGCACAATGTTACAGTATACCAACCGACCGATTGTTAAATCCATTACCCGAGCTGCTGACAAATACAGCACTAGCATGGTATCGTAACAACCGAGAACAATGAACAACATGGAATGAATTCATAAGCGACTTCAAACTAATTTCTTGCCACCACATTATATACTACCCATCCAGCCACTCATGCGCTGGCAAACAAACGTGTCAACCGAAGAAAAACTAGAACGAATTTATGAAAACATGTTGCCAGAGTGTCGCTTATACATCCGAAAGAAAGATTTCCATAAACTGTCTGAACTTATTCAACTCGTAGAAGAGTATGAATATATCCAAGTTCAACAAAAATCACGCAACACCGAAACACAGCCTATCCGTGTGATGAGTACACCATCACAAAACACTCCAAACTTGCCAATAAATGTTTGACATATAAGGCGAGAGCGCTCTTGGAGATGTGGACAACTGGGACATCGTAGACACGAATGTCAAAATCCGCCAAAAATATTTTATTCACAGTGTGGAAAACTAGGTGTATTAACTAGAGACTGTCATGGCCAAAACATGAACAGACCGGGAAGAACCAAGGGATACCGGAGAGACAAGGCAGCCGAATATCCCAGAACCAGAACCAGTAGCCTTAAAAACCAGGCTACCCGATACAACCATGATAGACGTACGCTAAAAAAATCATTTATTGGTAATGAAGTCAAAAATCTCCTGGAATTACATAATATCCTCTGATATCATGTTCTTTAATAACTGGCATGGTAAACAGTAGTGAATTTAAAATCCACCAGGCATATATGGTGGACACACAGTGGAATAATCATAAAATTACACATTTATTCTACTACATGTCAAATATAGCCGAAATCATCATACTGGGTGCAGACATTCTCAGGAAAGCTGACAGACATATCAGTAAAAATATGGTCCCAGGAAATTTCACCAGGAATCAATTTCATCAAAGAAAACCTGCGCTACTGTGACTGCTTCTGCATTAGGTATTGCATACCAGTCGACAAATTTTGTTAAATTATCTTGGAAGGTCAAGATATATTAGTTACCTGATGTGGTAAACTTTGTCGAACGGTAGTTCTGCGATGTCCGTGATAACCATTGGTATTTTATATTGTGGAGATGCTTTCATCGTCTGGCACTTTGGGCATTTTTTAATATATTTATTGATATCGCTAAGCATGTGTCTTCACCAATACTTGCGTCTTATTCGTTTGTAAGTTTTTATGACACCTTGATGGCCACCAAATGGAGAATCGTGATATTCTTTTAAGATTGTTTGGATCTTCGTGGGGCTCCTAATAACTTCGGATATCTTGCCAGTACTAACTTTTTGCTCAAGCGATGCTGGGGGATGAACATCTGCCTCCGTGAGTTGAATTTCGTTTTGGTCCGTATTCGTGTGCTCTTCTGTCTCCACACTGGAGTTATTTATTGTTTCTTGAGCCTTTTGCTTCTGAGCTCGAGTCACGATGAAGCAATGAGCGGATTTCTTCTTTTTCTTGTTATTTGTGGAATTGTCTTCCTCCACATATGCGTCCATCGTGTGGTGGACTAGGGCTTTTACCATTAAGGTATTGCCTAAACCGTCTTCTTTTGGTTTATATTCGATGTTGTACTCGAATTCAGATAACTTGTGGTGAAATCTCACCAAACGGGAAGTAGGGTCTTTCACATTGAAGACACCTTTGAGAGGTTTATGGTCAGTATAGACCGTGAATTTCCGGACGTGAAGATAGCACCTGAAATTCTTGGTAGCCCAGACAATAGCCAATAACTCTTTCTCTATAGTAGAGTAATTTCTTTCGGCTTTGTTTAATGTGCGGCTTGAATAGGCAATGGGCTGGTCCTTTCCGACTTCTCCTTGAGAAAGAACAGCTCCTAGAGCCTCGTTACTTGCATCCGTATTAAGATTAAAAGATTTAGTGAAATCGGGGTAAATCAAAAGTGGTGGAGAAATTAAAGCATTTTTTATGCGTTGGAAGGCTTTTTTGCATTTCTCTGTCCAAGTGAATTTTACATCCTTTCGGAGTAAATTCGTGATTGGACGTACAATTTTGGAGAAGTCTGGAATGAATTTCCTGTAGTAATTGGCAAGTCCTAAAAATAAACAGGAAATATTTGGACGCAGGCCGTCTAACTTGGGTCTGGTAAGGCTCCTTCGCTAGAACATTTATGTCCTAGGTAAACAACTTCTTTTCGTAGAAACTGCCACTTCTCTGGCTGCAGTTTTAAGTTGTTCTCTCTCAACTTATTGAAGCATTTCCTCAACTTCTCGTTGTGGTAATTTAAATTTTTTCCATAGATGGCTATGTCATCTAGGTAGACAACACATTCGAGGCCTTGTACGCCTGTTAAGACGAAATTCAGTAGGCGTTGAAATGTGGCGGGGGCTCCTTTGAGCCCGAATGGCATACTCTTGATTTCGTAGTGCCGATAACTTGTGCTGAAAGCAGTTTTATGTCGATCTTTTTTGTCGACAAGAATTTGATGATAGCCGTTGGCCAAATCGAGTGTGGTGAAATACCTTGCGAGAATATCCTCGATTCGGAGTAGCGGGAATACGTCTCCAATTGTCTTTTCGTTTAATTTACGAAAATCGACAACGACGCGGCACCGTTTTTCACCGTCAGGTCCTGCTTTTTTGGGGACAACTAGAAGAGGTGAATTCCAAGGGCTTTTGCTAGACTGGACTATCCCGCTGTCTAGCATTTCTTTTAGCTGCTCATTAATTACTATCCGCTGGGTTTCAGGTAAGCGGTACATTTTTTGGTTGATTGGTGCTTGATCTTGCACCAGTGGAATATAATGCGTTATCGCATTTGTGTAGGTGAGTTTGTCACCTTTGAGGAAGAAGATATCGTTATACTCTTCGCAGAGTTCTGATATCGAAATTTTTTCTTCCGCGGTCAAATTAGGGTCTAGTCTGAGTTCGTGCTCTAGCCTAGAAGTACGCGGGTATTGCTTTGGGTCGTCCGTAGTCTCATAATCCGGTTATAAAAATCCTACATGTTGTAGGTTTGCTGTTTTTTCCGCTGAACCTTCGGTTAACTTATTCATCCTTTTAAATTTTTTACCTGTAAGTAGATGAGGCTTTTGTGATTCCTTTTGAGGCTTTATTTCGTTATTTTTAGCACGTTGTAGGGTATTTGCTTCCTGATTTGTTGACGTCTGAGTTTGGTACACCTGTGTGGTCTTTGCCTTAGGTTGTATGATATACTCATGCGCGTCAATTCTATTGCTTTTTGACCATGTAGAATTTTTTGTTCTGTGTGACGGTGAGTAATATGCACCTTTAGTATAGGCTTTAGAGACTCGCTACTTTTCTTATATGGCCTTTGTTTGTTTAATAGTGATTTATGCCTCGGGTTTTTGGACGGAAGAGCTATATGTACCTTTTGGCAGGCTTTAGGCACTCAGTTTCGTCTCTTGTGTTGTTTGATATTGCCTCTATATTTGGTAGTGGAATGTGTGCTCTTTTGTGGTCTTTTGTGTTCATTAATGGGACTATGGTGTAGTCGTTTATTGGATATAGCTGTAACTTTAAGCTTTGTATGACAACTTGATGACTGTTAGCGTTGAGAGTACTAACCAGCACTAATTCTTCTCCAGATGACAGTAAAATGTTTTCCAAGAAGACCCCATCGCTTATCTCTTGGGATAAACTGAGCATTTCTTCTTGAGTTTGGGACAGGGACAACAATTTGCGAGCGCGCAGTTATGCAAATTGGTTCCTTAAAGGTAACCAATTGCTGCCTGATTTCGTCGGTCTCTTGTTCGCCCAGACAACTTTTTCACATTCATTGAGCTTTTTGGAGCTTGGCAGTCAGCTTTTCTTGTTTGAGAAGCCTTGAAGACACTGCAGGTGGATAGTTCAGCCTGTTTAGACTCTACCTCTTCTGCAGGTGTTCTTTCTTCGACTGCTTTTTCACAATGTAGCTTGTCCGTTTCAAACATCAATGGCAAAGCAAATTCATAGGGATTAGTCTCAGTGCGAGGAAACCTTAGTGCCTTATTAGGACCCTCAACGTTACAATTTTTTGCTAGGAAATCATTTCCTAGAAGTCCATCATCGGAAAGGCCAGGCGAGTTCTTTACGACTTGAAACTTGCAGGGAATTTTGTTTTTGAAAACGAAGTTTCCCTGGCAATTTCCCAGCATCTTTCCGGTACCAAATGGAGTCTGAAGTGTAAATGCCTCATTGTGGTTAATTTCTTTGAGATCTTTTAATGACCTTTTCTTTATTATACTTACCTCAGCGCCTGTGTCGACTACTAGTTTAGTTTGGTATTCAGGCCTATGTCTAAAGGAAGTTTTACTGTAGCGACACTAGAATCGGGCTGCTGAGGAAACCCTATTTTGTTAGGTGGGACTTTTATAATCGAGCTGGGGAGTTATGGGTCGACTGTACGTCGTTTCCCTGACTCCGGGTTTCGCATTTACGTTTTTGTTGGCAGTTATTTACTGCATGTCCAGAACGACAAAAAAATTCGCACTTTTTACGCACGTTATAGACTCTTGAGTTGTTGAGACCTTGTGCGTCTCTTGGTCGTTGATTTGTTGGTCCACTATTTTTGTGAGGTCTCTGGAAACTATTGTTGTTTTTTTTGCAGTCACGCACGTCATGGTTATACATTTTACAGTTCACAAAATACGGCGTATTTTTACGTTTTAGACAATCGGCGTATATATGGCCTCTTAAATTACAAAAACTACAATTTATTTTATTTAAATAATTATTTTTATTTTGTACATTAAAATTTCTATTTGGAGATCCTGGTTCCTGTTTTATATTCGGCGATGGTGCGTGTGCTTGTGTGAACTGTGCCGGCGGTATATGACTGTTTGTATTTGTAGGGTTGCTGTGGGGAACTTGAGCGAATTGCGTTATGCCTGGATTAAATACGCTGTGGTGTGCTGGTGAGTTAATTCCACTAAATTGTGCGTTGTTGGGGGTTATTGCACTTATTGAATGGGGTAGCATTTTATGTATCACATTTTGTTGAAATTGCCCTGAGGGTTTCAGAAATAGAGCCCTTTGCTGGAGACGTTCCATGTCGAGTGCTCTTTGAACGATGTCATCCACTGTACCGTCTGTCATGGTCAGAAGGTATTGGCACATATACGGGTTATTGACTCCTGTTTTTAGTGCGTTCTTTGCGAAATCTTCCAGCTGCGTTTTAACAGCTGGTGCTGCTGTGGCTCCGTATTTGGATTCTGCTGCTTCATTGCAGAGCGCCAGCATTTGTTTTACTCATGCCGTGAAGGCTGTGAGGTTTTCCAAAGGATACTGCCTTATAGTAATTAATTTATTTACCAGTTCGTGGTAAGTTTCTCAAGGCAGGTATGTGCGGTTGAGCCGTTCTTCTATTTCTTTGAAAGTAGTGGGCATATTTGAGGCAAAAGGCTTGTAAGCTTCGCCTCGAAGTCTGGTGGGGAAGATTTGTAAAAATGCTGATAGTTCCTCCACCGAAATGCACTGGATTACCTGCCTGCAGCATCCTAGGAAAGTTTGGAGCTAAAGGCTCAATTTTGGGTGCTGTTCTCCCGAGAATAGGGGAACGAGCTGGGCGGTTAGCTTGGCGATTTTAGCGTAGTCTGCCATGTTTAAATTGGGGATTCTGAAACTAGAGCTTGACACTTTTGGGGAGCTAGTTTCTTCTATGCTGGTTTCCAAAAGGGAGTCACCCAGCCAGTTCAAAAGGATTTCGTTGGCACTTTCACGTAAATCTACACTATTATTTTTATTTTTGACTTCGAGCGAGTGCGAGAGTTCTCCAAACTCCTTCAGGCTCTCTTTGAACTTTCCAGTGCTTTCTTTAAATTTTGCGATTTGCTCAAGCCTTCGTTCCCGAGACTGGGCAATTTGTTTGTCAATAGAGTCGCACTGTATAACCGAAAGTTCGGAGTAGTCTCGCACTTTCCCTTCCAAATACTTTAATTATTTTTCTAGATTTAAATCGGAAGGTCTTACTTAGTGGAGACCTGTTTGTCCCGCTCCTTAACGTGACTCCACTTGTTGGTGAATTTGTTGCGGGTGTTTGATTAGCACCCTCTGTTGCGGATGTTGCTCCCGCATTGCCTCCTCCGTACCGGGACGGATCGTCCTGTTCGTCGTCCGGTGAGGAAGATTGTTGTGGAGTTGGTGGAATTGGTGTGATTTCCTGCGGCGTCTCCTGGTGGGAGCTTTCCTCGCTCATGGACCACCGTTTGTAAAATTTGCAGCTAGGGGGGCTTCTGCCGTCTTAATTCCCTTCGATCAAATTGAGAGGGGGGCTTATTGCCTTCTTCGAGGTCCCTCTCAATTCAGGATCGCTGGTTTTGTTGCTTGAAGTTCTTTTGCTGCCGGGGGGCCCGTGGCCTTCTTAAATTCCCCTGGATAAAAGCTGAAAAGGGGGGCGCGTTGCCTACTTCGAAGTACCTTTCAACTCCGGATCGCAGATAGCGGATGGTTTCCAGACTTCCATCCTTCAAGTGTAAGTTTTAAAATTTGGGATGTGGAGTTCTTTATCCTGGGCTGGGATGAAGCCCGCTATTGTCCCACGTTGGCATTTTGTGCTTTCATGAGCGGGTGGCTGCATGTTTTTCAAACAGAGGCAGTTAAAGCTGTCCGACCCCGAGCGTTGGGGGCCGACAAGATCGAAATACTCCTGAAGCCAGACTCAACTTCAGGTGGAGGGTAGGGTGTCTTGCCCAGTATTCGATCTCGTCCTAAACTCCTTTTTGATTCGTAGGATAGAGGGTTTTCGAGCTTCCTTTATCCTACCGGCTGCGCCAATTGTTATATATATTTAGTCGAACGCTCACCTTTTTTTCTTCGTTGCACTGCTAATCCAATTGGGGACTCGATACAAAAGGTAGGTACATAACACAACTATTTCTTTTTTTTCTTTTTTTGTAATTTTCTGTTTAAAACTGCTTCTCTTAAACTTTTTTCTTTTCACTTTTTACCACAATTCTGGTAGTTTTACATACAATGTTCGGATACTAACACTTTTTCCTTTTACTTTTTACGTCTAATCGCTTATGACTTTATAATATTTTTGAAACTCAAACTTTTTTCACCTTTTACGTCTAATCGCTTATTACTTTCTAATATTTTATATACTCAAATTTTTTCTTTTCACCCCAACCGAGACCGCGCCGAACCAAGTGCAAAAATTCAACTCTTTTTTCTACAAAATTCTACTGTCGCACCGCCGTGTATAAAATATAAATCACAACTCGGCTCTTGATCACTTTCGTCGCGATCAAGAGCCTCCGTTCAGGGTAGAAAACGCATAATTGCATTTTTACCCTGAGAAAATTTTCATTTATTCTGGACTTGATTAAAAAAGTCCAGAATATTTTTCGTTGGACGGAGGCTTGAAATTTGATGCTTTTATATACATCAGCCACCGTCACGACGATTAGAATTGCAGCGCGCGTATACATATAATGTATTTTCGCGACGCGCATTTCTGAGCGTGAAAGCTTTTTTTTTATATGTATGTATATTCGTACATACATATTACAATTTTCACGACAAATCGTACTGAAGGTACTTCTATGAAAATTTATGTTTTTGAATGATTATTGTAAATACCTTTTTTCAGGTATTTTATGTATCTTAGGCATGTAACTTTTAGGCATGTAACACAACCTTTGAGGATCACTTTTAAATATGCACACGCTTGAGAGACGTCGCATGGTTGCCGATGTAAGTTTTGTGCATCAGCTCTTAAACGTGACTATTGATTCTTCGATGTTGCTTAACAAAATCTCTTTTCGTGATAGTAAGCACAATTTGAGAAGACTATCTTTATTGTATGTTAACTCATCAAGGTCTAACTTCAGCACGTACGAACTTATGAATCGCACTAAAGTGAGCTTGTGTTAAGCTGGATCTGGTAGTCAATCTCGAGAAATATATTTTCCATTTGATTTCTCTACGATATTAAATTATTTTTATAAATTTCTAACGTTAAATTTAATTAACCTAGGTTATGAAAATTGTTCATCTCACATACATAGGAGGATTTGTATATTACGCCCATGTAACGGCAAACCTGATACCATCAACATTATTTCATAAGAAAAGTCATTTTCAAAATTCAATTTCCCTAAAGAAAGCGGCCCATTTTATTAAAAGCAAATAAATTAAAATCCATAAAAAGGAAATGAAATGTCTACGCATAAAACCTGCGACATGATAAAATAATGATTTATAACCCCTCTCAAGGCAGCCTTCAAAAATGTTTGCTTACTATATATATGTACCTGCGTACATACCACACATTGGTACAAAATAAGCTTGTGTACATAAACTTTGCATGATATGATGAGTTCGGTGTTTTTGACAAAAATTTTACGTAAATATAATTGAAGGTAAATACATATGTACACCTACCATGGCACCACAAAATCTGATCTTATCCTACCATACTGCAAAATCAGTAGTCAATCATGTATTAAACACCTTCCAGAGTTCAGGTTCCACCTGGTCTCTTCCTTCATATATGTATGTAGACAAATATTTATAGTTGTATCTCCTATCACCCTATTCTTATTACAGCAAGGCGGATCTTTTATCTCAGATATTTGGCAAACAGGTTGTTCATACCAACATACCTACACAGGCGCGTATCCAGACCTGTAGCCTGGGGGGGGGTCACAACTAAAATGTCCGAGTGGGTGGTGGGGGGGGGGGGGGGGGGGATTGAAAAAGTAGGAAGAAATTTTTTTTTATCATATATACATATACGAGTATATACGAGTAATCGGCGCAAAAAATATATAAAAGCATTTCATTCCTTTTTTCAAACAATCAAACAATAAAATAAATAGATGACTTTTCGTTCGACACTATATAAATTCACAAAAAAATTCAAAAAAATTCGTACGTGTTTCAAAGAAACACCCCCACCGCAGGCACAGATTGAATAACTAAATATAGGACATAGAAGATATTTTCGATTGTTTTCCATTTAAAATTACACGGCTAGAAAAGGACAGAAAGAACAAGAAAAAATAACAACAAGAAATCGAGCTCTCTTTAAAATTTTTATGAATATGGACATAAAATGTGAAAACGCTGATTACATGCAAATAAACGGAAATGGCAAATGATTCATTTTCATAAATAAATTAGAAGGGGCGGACTTTTTAGGTTTTACTCTCATAAAATGCTCCCGCGTTTTTGTGAAAACCGATTTTTGCTGAAATATTGTGAGAAATATCCAATGTTTTTTATAGTATAACCAATGTTTGTTAGTATAATTCCTATGATATTTGAACAGCACGTGCTTCTGTTTACATTCGTTTTGCTCTGATTAAATGGAGAAACTAATGCTGGATTCTCTGATATTTTCGGGAAATATGAAAATTTTATTTGACAGAAATTTTACATCTGCTTTCAGCATCTGGGCCAAAGCGCAGTTTATCTTTTTATTAAAAAAGTGAAGTACTGTGACCGGGAGTACATTATTATGAATAATTTGATAGGATTTTGAGGGACTTAATAAGATTTTGTCGTTCGGATAATCCTACGTTCTCTCGTTTTTATACTCTACATGAAATCTAAGGGTATACTAAGTTTGTCATTCAATTTGTAACACCTCGAAATAATGATGGTAGAACAAAATGGATTGAACACCCACGCATAATATTAAAAGTTATTTTGATTTTTGAATGTCCGTCCGTCCGTCTGTCTGTGCGCCCGATAACTCAAGAACGCGTATACTTAGAGAGCTGAAATTTTGTACACGAAATTAAAAAAAAAGTAAAATTAAGTTCGAAAATAAGACAAATCGGGCAAGTCCTTCGTGGGGTTGCCATACAAAAATGTCGTTTTCCACTATATATTTGGATTGGACACGGTGTTTTCATTGCACTAGCAATTAAAACTTCAAAAATGGACTAAATCGGGCATCCCCGTTTAGGTGTTGCCATAAAAAAATTTAGAGTTTTTTCGTATACTGTGAAAACGATTAGTCCAAGACATTTTTTATTGTACTAAAAACTTCAGAATACGAAATTCTATAAAATTGGTTATAATCATTTTTTCTGTCCGACAAACCGTTCTAGAAATATATGCGAAAAACCACTTCAAAAATCAAACTTGCCCAGAAGGGGCATCATCTAGGGTATCAATTCTAACTGTTTTACTTGTTTGTTTTTAACTCGTTGTCTCAGGTCAGTAGCACTACAATAATGCATAGCGAAGCTCTTTCCCCCATTCATGCAAAGACATAAGTATATGACATTACTTGTTTCCTTCTAGAAAACACGAAAAATTTCCAATCTTGTTCGCCTCTGTCTTAACTTATCATTAAGTAAGCTTTGCCGCAGATTATCTCTGTGACACAGCAGCGCTAAAGTTATAAATTTAGAGAAGTTCGCTATATCAGCAGCATTAAACGCTGGCGTCAGCTAAACATTGTGCCCGTACCATACAAAAATCGCCCTGTGAAACTTTTACAACGTGCTCTACAGTCCAGCGCGATTTGCTTCAATTCACCGCGTAGATGAGGTGGCACTCTTGGGGGGGGGGGGGGGGGTCATGACCCCCGTGACCCCCCCCCCCCCCTGTATACGCGCCTGTACCTACATACATACATTAAGCGGTAAAAAAAACTTAGTAACGATTGTGCATGGTTGCCTCTATCTTAAAGATTACCTCGCCATCCAACCAGCCTGAAGACATCATAATGTACTCCCACGATGTTAACATAAGTAGTAGGTAATTTCTTGGGTATTCATACATACATATCATAGCATTCTCCCCCAATATATAGCCCCATTTAGACTATGAAATGAATCTGGATACATGAAAGGAATATGAGGTAAATCACCCTGGGAATACTTTCCTTTGGGCAACAAATGACTCCACCAAAGTGGAATTGTGATAAAGTAAATGACGGATCTAATTTCATTATAATGGCATCTTAGGATTTTATTTCAACCTTGTTGGTTTAAGATTTCCGCCGAACCAAAGTACCCATTTTGTTGATCCATAAAAAAAAATCGCTTTTCTTTTACAGCAAAAAAAAATTGAACCCTTCGAAAAGGGTGAGTTACATATTCATGGGGATTGGGTTATGCTGTTGTACAATTTTGTTGAAATATGTATATTTTTTTGTGTTGATTGATCTTTTAATGGACACACAAAAACTTCCTTTCTTCCCACTATTTATTTTGCTGCTTTGTGTACATTTTCAAGGTACGTTTAAAATGAGAACAAAAATAATGAGAATTTTTAATTTCTCACACAATTTATTTTCGATTGACTTTAGTTTTTTTATAATGTCGGTACCACTCTCTTTTTATTTATAAAGCTTTTACGTCAAACTTATTACGAAGAAAATCAAAAATATTATGACCCTATTTAAATTAAAACAAGTTAAAAAGGTAGAATTGGTCTAAGTTGAATCCTTATGATAACCTGAATGACTGTCCATATGTCATTTCGTATGTCATTTCGTATGGTCACCCATCTGCGCAAGTTTGGTTTTCGAAGTGCTTTTTCTCATATATTTTTAGAACGGTTCGTCCCATATAATTTCATATTCTGTAGAACTTTTCAGTGCAATAGAAACGTCTAGGAATAATCGTTTTCAGGGTATACGTAAAACTCCTAAATTATTATATGACAACACCAAGAAGGGGTTGCCCGATTTAGTCCGTTTTTGATATTACATTTACAATTTTTATGAAAACGTTGTGCAAAAAATATCAGAACTCTACATGAACGCGTTCTCAGAATGTGTCCAAACGTATTGTGAGAGAAGAAATTTTTCTATGGCAACTCTACGAAGGAGTTGCCTGATTTGTCTCATTTTCGAACTTAACTTTACTTTTTTTTTTAGGCCCGTGCGCAAAGTTTCAGCTTTCTAGGTATACGCTTTCTCAAGTTTTCGTGCGCACAGTCGGACGGATGGACGGCAAGACTCCAAGATCGGTCGAACAAAAGCGCAGTAGATTGTCTTGGTGATAATTAGATCATTAAACACCCGAAACTACCTTTTAACAAAGCCCGAGCCGGGTTTGAAATTCCTTGGTGCTGTTCAGTCTGGACACCAACCTTCCATTGATAAAGTAATTGAGATACGCATGTCAGATATATGATTATATGACATATCAAAACACTTAGGAAGAAAATTATTAGAACACCAAGAGTAGAAGGTGCTCAGGTCAGAATTAATAAGAGCACGTTAACGTTATTCAAGACAGTCCGCAAAAACTTGACGTCCATGCTCAAAACTATCTATATACGGCTTAGAGTGGAAATATAATGTCTCACTAACAACAGCCCCAAAAATCTTAGGAATAATTTAAAGAATCGCAACTGGCTTGTAATTAGTTATGTCATTTCTGTTATCCTTTTTATGATGTGGAAAAATTACAGAGTATTTCCATAACTTTGGAAAGACGCCAGATTTATAGGAAAATTTAAGATAAGAATAAGTGGAATGCACCACATCTTCAACAAAGAAAATGGGCTTATATTATGGAAAAAAACACAAGAGCCTTCATTTCGAACGAAGTCAAAGAAAGCATCGTCAAATGTGTAAAATCGCTAAAAAATCATATCAGAGTTCGAAAAGCTGATTACAAAAAGCTAAGAAAATCAGCAACAAATTAGAAATAACTGTAGTGTTAGCACTCTTAATATCACCGAAGGATATGGATCAGGGGAATCTACCTGGCTAACATTTAAAATTAACAAAGGTCCAGAACTGCTTCAGATTAAAATTTAGATATATACAGGCTATAAGATCAAAAGTACATAGCTTCCGTGATGATATAAGTAAACCAGATAATCCTCATCACTTGTTAAAAAAATCTCTACTACACTCTACTTTTCAAATTCTTATTACTTAGAAATTAGTAATATCTGAAAAAGCACACAAATATAGCGTCGTAGAATAACTTAATAACATTACTGATATCTCGTTCAATGAATATATTACTCCAGTCATACCCCGATAGCCAAATTTCAATTTTAGAACAGTTGGATTTTACAAAATTGAAGTAATAATCATCAGAGTAAGAGACATTCAAATATAAAGGATCAAATAGAAGAAAACATAATTCGATGGATGTTGAACTGACGCCGGAAGCAAGGGTGTCAAACATCTCCTAGCCGTAGTACCACTACAATGCGTAGAGAACACCATGTTAAGGAATCTACCAAAGTTATTCGAAAATTTACTGCATTGGAAGCGACTTGCAAAACCAATACTGTCGTTAAAGCGGGGAAAGTGCTGGTGAGCCGGGAGGTAAATACTCCCAAATCTGTCCTCACCAGAGTCGCATGTCTACGAAACACGTCGGGAAGATCATCAGAGGGCTGAATAGTGCCAGTAATCCTATCGACAGATTGTTCGACATCTTCTGGAAATAAGTTCCTTTTGTGGTGTATGGTGGCAGTCTGATCTCAGTTTTTGTTATTCTTATAACTAGCCTTATTTAATGATTTTATATTATTATTTTTATTATATATTTTACCTATTAACCTACTTGTTTTATATATGAGAGGCGCTGGACCAGGTGGATCTGCGAGAGTTGCTAACGACAAACCTTTTGTATGCTGGCCAGCGCCTGACGTTGGGGTCAACATGAGGGACCCGCAAGCGTCTTGAATCGGTTTTTTTATTACTGATTGGTTGACCTGGGCTCATAAGACCTACCTTCCTTGTCCTGAAATTAATTATTTAGGCTTATATTTCATGAAATGCTCACTATCGCCGTCATTTCGACTCACGGGACTCGAGGTATAGGTCCTGGTGCTATCTTTGTCCGGCCCTGCTTTTATGGGGACGACATTGCAGAAATCTCCCGTGCTCACACGAGCAGCACTGACAAAATTTCATTTTGTTGCGCCTACATGGCATAATATACTTCATATTTGTTAGAAGTGCAGCTCTGCTCTCACACTGCAGCTTAACACACTACAGGACACTTATTGCAGCTACTTGCTGCAGCGCTTCCATTTATAATAGTAAACACAGTAGTGTACTCCCAAAAAATTCCGTTTTCTTATTCTTGAATTTAATAGTCAATTCTTCATTTTTACAGAAATAAAGGGAGCAAAACGCAATGGCGCCACAGGATGAATATGTTGAGTTATTGCCGTTTTTTGTATTGAATTATTGTAGTCAGCTAGGTTGGTTTTAGGAATTGAAGTTTGTGATAGTAGTGTTAGGCATTAATATCCGAAATAAAATTTTGTATTTGAATTAAAAGCCCGAGGTATCTATCAACAAACCGGCCCCCACCTTCGCTTTATCACAGATCTCACATTGGTCTTTCGAAGCCGGTTAACTCAGATATTCAAATATATAATTCTCAGGTTGAAGTTTCAGGTTGTTTTCTCTTAACATGACAAAGACTTGCCATTGCGTAGATCTAGGGAGGTAAAGTATCGTGAATGGCCCTGTTGATCAAGGATGTCCTCAATTTTAGGTTGCGGGTACGCGTCGCCAATCGTTTTTTTCGTTCAACTTACGGAAATCAACGTCGAAGCGCCACCGTTTCTCACCGTCTGGGCCGGTTTTTTTGGGAACGACTAACAGTGGTGAGTTCCATGGGCTTTTGGTTGTCTGGAGAATATCGTTGTCCAGCATTTCTTTAATGTGCTCATTTATGACATTTCGTTGTATCTCTGGTAACCGGTGCATCTTATGGTTAATCTCTGCTTTGTCTTACAGCAGGGGGATGTAGTTGCTGACGGCATTTGTATGTGTCAACCTGTCACCTTTCAAAAGGAATATATCGTCATATTCGTAACACAGGTGTGTTATTGAGGCATTTTCTTCAGTATTTAGGGTTTCGTCCAGACTGTGTTCTTGCTCTAAGCTGGTGAGGCGGGAGTTATGTTTAGTGTCGTCTTGTGCGACATCTTCTGAAAATAATTACCTTATGTCTTGTAGGGTGGCCGTCTGATCGGCGCTTATTACTCAGTTTTTGTTATTCTTATAACTAGACTTATTTAATGATTTTATATTATTATTTGGATTATATATTTTACCTATTAACCTACTTGGTTTATATATAAGAGGAGCTGGGCCGGGTGGACCTGCGAGAGTTGCTAACGACAGTTCTTTGGCCAGCGCCTGACGTTGGGGTTATCATGAGGGACCCGCAAGCGTCTTGAAGCAGTTTTTTTTTACTGATTGGTTGACAGGGGCTCCTATGACCTAACTTCCTTGTCCTGAAATGAATTATTTTAGGCTTATATTTAAGTAGAATAGGCCATGGCGGAATTTTTGTCCGGCCCTCCTTTTATGGGGACGACATTGCAGTCTTTTATGGGAACCAGATTTAGATTCACACTGTTTAGTATTACTGGTGAACTGTACGTTTTGAGTATTCCTATGGGGACTGCTTTTGACCCAGCTGAAATTAAGCTATTTGCTGGCAGACTTCATCGTTTGTTAACTTTGTCAAACTGAGCATTTCTTCCTGCGACTGAAGCGTAAGTTTAACTGTGATCTGGACCTTGCTGAACCTCGCACAAGTTTATCTAATTTCACCTTATCCTGTTCAGTCTTTCTAGTCAGATTTTTGTTAATCAAGTCTCCGTTATCGTGTTTTTGTAAATCACTGCTGACTTCTTCTGGTTGAGAAGCTCTGAGAACACCTGGGGTAGAAGGTGTACACCGTCAGTTTTAATATCTTCTACCAGTGTCTCATTATTGACTGTGCTACCAGAGAAGGTTATTGCAATGTTAAACTGTCATATAAATTGTATGCCACATGAAAGCGGTCACAAGGACTGTTACTGGAAATGATTGCTGCTAACGATCGAACACCGCTCAAGTGGAATGAAACAACGATTGAAGACTTCGAACGATGCAAAAGGAATTTGCCAAACGCAACTCTACTTGCTCACCCAGCAGAAGATGCAACCTTATCACTTTGTGCCGACGCTTCTGACAACTTAATGGGTGCCGTACTTCATCAAATCATCGACAACGAAATTCAATCACTTGCATTTTATTCGAAAAAGCTTACCCCAACGCAGAAGAGGTATAGTACCTACGAAAGGGAACAATTGGCAATGCACTCGGGTGTTAAACACTTCAAAATCGTGCTAAAAGGGCATCAATGTCACATCTACACCGACCACAAACCAGCTACGTTTGCTTCTCGTCAGAAATTGGATAGAGCATCACTGCGACTAGCCCGTTCACTCGACTACATTGGACCGTTCACCACCGATATACGTCATATTTCTGGTACTGATAACGTCACAGCTGACTTGCTTTCACGTATTTAATCGATTAACAATGCAATCGATTAGGAAGCTATTGCAATCGACAAACCGACAAATCTCGAGTTATCTGAATTACTGCAAAATTCAGGTAAAAATAACGTTTCTAATTTAATAATAAAAAAAGATTATCGTTCCAGGCAGCAATGTAATGCTGTACTGTGACTTTTCATCGAACGGAGTACGACCGTTCATCACTAACTAACAAATTTCGGTAACAAATTTTAAGAAAAATACTGACAGATTCATTTGGCCTAGTATTCCAAATGATTATGCATCGTTTGTGCGAAACTGTGTGTAATGTCAACTATCGAACGTAGCTCGACACGTATCAACATCGACATCGTGAGACCTTTTCCATTGTGCAGAAACTATCGATATTGTTTAACCATAATCGATGGGTTTACAAGATGGGTCGAATTGGTACAACAAATTTTCGTACTACGTCATTTCATCCGCAATGGATTAATTGAGACTTTTCATCGAACTTTCAAAGTTGCAATTCTTTGCCGCGAATGGACATGATGGGTTGAACATTTATCGACAATTTTACTTGGATTGCGTACCGCTTACAAAGAAGATCTACGTACTTCACCTGCTGAAATCGGTTATGGTACATTAATTCGCATCCCAGGTGAATTTTTCGAAAAAGCGAGAAACGTCAAAGCAGAGAAACATCAAAGCAGAGAAAAAATTATTGTTTAACTAGGAATGTGATTCAATGAGCTAATTACGAGCAACCGATATATCATGGCACACGACAAAAGCGACATTCGTTTACGATACGTGAATCAATTGCACATATATTTTTGTCCGAAACGATTAAAAACAAAAACATCAATTTCGCATCCGTATAATGGAGCATATAGGATCATCAAGCGAACACCGAAGTATTACGTTATCCGTAAAAACGAATGTAACGAAAAAATTTCAATCGATCGAATTAAACCAGCGCACATAGAATCATCTGATGAACAAATGGAAACTACATCAATACCGATTCCGTTGTCAGTAACGACATCGCCACCTATTACGACGGACAACGAAGATTTATCGACGAAAGTTACACGATCTGGTAGAAGAGTGAGAATACCGAACCGATATCGATGGCCCAATTTTCGTCTAGCGGCGTGGTATGTGGCGATATCAAACAATTTATTATTTTCATTTGTCTATTTTCATCTTGTAATTTTTTAATTCATTCTATTTTTACTTGGATTGTATCTCATTGTGAACCAACTTTAACGTAGCGTGCTTTGTAATTATTATTAATGGCTTATCCAAAAATTAAAAGACGTTTTTAGATTTTTTCAATCTAATAGCGAGACCTAAACAGGAACACGAAAAATAAATTAAATTAAAATTATAACTTGATTTTTATTAAAAACAAATCACCGAGCATCCGTCCGTATAAGTACCCGAAATCACTACATAGCTATACATAAACAAATATTATTATTAATATTCCTTACTTATCTTACTATGCTTAATTATCTATATCGATATTGAATTTACATTACATAAGTTTATTGATCTCAATGAAAAGAGTAAGATGAAAAATGACGATGACAAAACCACAAGACACATTTACTCAAAGAGTGTCTCCAAGTGGAGCCAATTTTTTAGGAGCAATCGACGATTCTTCTACGAAAGATAACCTAACAAGGGGTTAGAAAACAACGAAACAACATGTAAAGTTGTCATCTCGAGATAAAGTATGTTTGCGAATATTTGCTCTAATGTAAAACGCCTTCCGAAATGCATCGTGCATCTTAAAACACACCACGCAGGCCGATCGGAGCCTTCATATAGGAATTGTTGCCACGAAATAAGAACTTAAGCGCTATATGAATGTTTTTGTTTTGGTCTTGTCTCTACTATGCTTATATAGCACTAGAAATGCTACAGAGAAATATCTCTTCTGAACGCATCAATCTAAATCTTTATATAGGAATTTGTTACGCGTTTATTCCTGCTTATAGGTGTTGAAGGTATGATATGAAATTTTATGTGTTATATCAAGATTTTTAATCTTTAAGGGAGGACTCAAATCCTATATCATCCAGTATCAATAATTGCTGAATATTTGGATGGCCATTTGTAACAAAAAAAGATGCATTCTTTTAAAGGCAAAGATTTAGGTAGAAATTAGCTTATTAACATGAAAATAATGATATAATAATAAATTTATTGAAAAATTGATAAATACACATTAGTTCCATTTATTTTGAGATTCAAATGAACATAACTCTTTTTAACCAGAGTTAAATAAACTTTCTATTTATTTATTTAATTTTTGATTTTGAAGCGCTTCGTTTTTTGCGATCTATCGTGTCAGATACTGATAATAAAACTTTAATCGTTGTTAAATTCTGTCATATTCCTTGTGAAAAATCAATTTAATATTAAGAAAATATATATTATGTGGTATAATCTAATCGCGCATGCATAATAAGTTTAAGTTTAAGTCTTTTAATGATTTTACTTTAGAACCATTTTTCCTATATGGGATAATTTAGGAACAAATATCTTATCAAACAGTATAAGTGAAGTAGACAAATTTAGGAAAACAAAGTCATAATACTAAACTTCTACATAAGGGAATATGTATATAAAGCCTTATATAAGCTCTGAGCATCAATACGGGATTACGATATAAGTATATTACAATTAATATGCTTATATCAAGACTGAATTTCATTCCCCGAGCATTACGTTGGATTCTCCACTTTAGCGTTATAAGAGTCAAGTGCAATTCCCTGGGAATTCAGCGAAACACTAATCTGGCTTGTAATGAGACATTAAGCTCGCAAGGTTTATTCTCTAGCAGAGCTTCAAAATTAAAGTTCTCCTTGAGTACTATCGGGTGGCGTACTTATTTCCCGATTCAAAATTCTTTTTCGGGACGTTTTTACCGCCGGAAAACTCATTTTCATGCACTTGGGTCGCATACACCGATTACTACATTTCACACATATTTCTACAGCTGTTCCTTTCACAGCCATTAGTGCTCTCTTGTGACAATTTATTTCATAGGAAGTCATTTTCAACGGCGCACAATCACGAGAAGTAGAACAGTCAACTTTTTCAGAAAGTCGGTCAAGATACATACGATCGTTAAAGCTCTTCCCGATTAATTGAAATAAACATCGTTAAAATATGTTCAGTCCACAAACTGAGCTCGAATCCCTCGATGCAATATCCCTCCTAGAAAAGATAAAAAAACAAACGCACAAACAATTAAAATTTATAAAATCAGTAACCAAAGCTAATATTCGACTAGGACCAATTCTTATGATACCATAGAGTATTTAGTTCAATAGAAATATTAAGGACTAATATTTTACACACCATCCGTAAAAAAACTAAATTTTTATATGGCAACACCAAGAATGTGTTGCCCGATTTATTCCATTTTTTAAATTTTATTTTATATTACTACGAAAAAACTATGTATCAAATTTCAGCTCTCTATATCAACGCGTTATCAGGCAGTGTCCAAATATATAGTGGAAAGCGAAATTTTAGTATGGCAACCCCACGAAGGAGTTGCCCGATTTGTCTCCTTTCCGAACTTAATTTTAATTTTTTTCAGCTCTCTCAGTATACGCGTTCTCGAGTTGTCGTGCCCACAGACGGACGGACGAACGGACATGTAAAATTCAAAATAACTTTTAATATTATGCGTGGGTGTCCAATCCATTTTGTCTCTACCATAATTATTTCCGAGTGTTACAAACGGAATGACAATCTTAGTATACCCTATAAATTTCATCTATGGTAAAATAAAAAGCACTTATCTGATGGTAGAGAAATAAATCCCTTTAGTCCACCAATGTTTCCACTTCCCTCCAAACACATTTGTTTCCTGAAATATACAAAAACTTCATCACTTCAATAAAAAATACATAAAATATCGCAAACTTTCCCAAATCCCATTTTCCTCCTGCGTGTTTACAACTCGGCTTCACAGCAGTCATAGTTCAATGTAATGCAAGTTTAAGATCGTGCGTTGCTAGGGCTGCCCATCATGAAGCAGAAACGTAGCGGTTCACGGCGGCTATAAAAAGGCGACGAGCCATAGCAGAATGACTCCATTTTTGTTTCAGAATTTAACTGAACACATCCTACACCAGAATTTAATCTGATTCCTATCCATTGCATAAATTCTAAAATTTTGCCTCCATTATATAAAAATTTCATTCTATAATCATAGAAATTAAATTCTGGAAAACCTTCATCCTTCATCTAAGCAGGAATTTATTCCTGCTGCAGAAATTTACTTCTGCTTCACATTTATCCTACATCCAAGCAGGAATCTACCGCTGCTGCAGAAATTTGCTTCTGCTACACTTCCATCCGTCACCTAAGTAGTAATTCACTCCTATTGCAGAAATTTACTTCTGCTAAACGTCCATCCTTCACCTAAGTAGGAATTTACTCCTGTTGCAAAAAGTTACTTCTGCTTCATTTTTGTCTACATCTGAGCAGAAATCTAATTTTGCTACTGCTCCCGTACTCACACGGACAGCACAGACAAAACTTCATTTTGTTGCGCCTACACGGTATAATATACTTCAAATTTGTTAGAAGTTCAGCTCTGCACTCACACTGTAGCTTAACACACTGCATTACACTTCTTGTAGCTACTTGCTGCAGCGCTTCCATTTATAATCGTACACGTAGTAGTGTACTCCTAAAAAATTCCATTTTATTATTTGTGAATTTAATAGTCCATTTTTGATTTTTACAGAAATAAAGGGAGCAAAACACAATGGCGCCACTGGACAAATATGTTGAGTTATTGAAGTTTTTTGTATTGAATTATTGTAGTAAGCTAGATTAGTTTTAGGAATTGAAGTTTGCGATAGTAGTGTTAAGCATTAAAAGCTGAAATAAAATTTTATATTTGAATTAAAGGCCCGAGGTATCTCAGATCTCACATTGGTCTTTCGAAGCCGATTAACGCAGTTATTCAAATATAAAATGGGAATAAATATATTGCTTATTGCATTACAATGAGAAAACTAAGTCTCTGCATTCAAAATATCTCAAAATGACATTTCCACATCTTCGGATTATGGTGACAAAACCATTGGTTCTATGTCAGAGTTAGTTAAGTCCCAACTCAAAGCCAAAAATCTAATGGAAGGCTTATATAAAAAACATTCCAGAGAAGGCAAAAAGAAAACTGTTATATCGACAGAAAAATGCTTGCAAGCATTTTCTGAGTATTGGAAAGAATTCAAAGCTCCTCATAGAATATTTCACTACAGAGATATTAAGCGAGGTTCAAAAGTATTATATCGAAAAATCAGCAGGTATGAAAGAGGATATAGACAGACTAACACAAACCAATCAACAACCCTCCTCGTACTCATACAACATCTGCTAGCATAAATCCATGAACTGAGAAATGAGATCCCCATATTGAATAGAGAATACTCTACGTGGATCCCATTCCACGTTTTATTTAACTCGGTGATACATAAGAACAACAATTTGAGTTACGTAGATAAATTGTACTTCCTAAAGACTAAACTAATAGGAGAAGCTGCAAAATTGCTCAGGCATTACGAAGTATGCGATGCCAATTACCAGCCAGCATTTCAACTCCAAAAGAACGCTATTCAAATCAGCGAATATTAGTCAACGTAAAATTAAAGAAATTACTATTGTCTCTCTCATCTATAAGTGTATCATTACCGCCGAAGCATTATTAGCACTACAAAACTTAGGAGTAGAAACAAAGAATTTGGATCCAACTATCATATACCTGACAGTGCAAAAACTACAAAGCAAAGTTTACAGAGTAGCAGAGAACTGCCTGAATTAAAGACTTTAACTAAATTTTTAGAATCCGGTTTCCGAACTCAAAAATTAATAGGAAGTAAAAATACTACGTCAAACATGACACAGCGAAAACTATTCTCACCCAAACCCAATTATGGACTCTTCAACAAAACTAAGAGTTCAGCACCAAATCACCCACCTATAAAAAAATCATCTTGCAGCCAATGAAAGGGCGACCATATTATATTCCATTGTCCAACCTTTAGAAATATGAGCACCTGAAACGACATGGAGTAGCCACAAATAAGTATTTATGCAAAAGTTGTTTATCACCTGAGCACCCAACCTCAAATTGCACCAGCAATAAAAAGTGTTATCATTGCCATAAGAATCATAACACATTGCTCCACTATGAGCAAGGCTATTAGCTGACAGAATCACCTAATCAATCCAGTATGGAAGCTGAACAAACCACAGATGCATATAGAAATGATTAACAACAAGATCAGAATTTCCTAACCTCAAACCTGAAAAGAGCTCTTCTTTCCACAGCTCTAATTATCATCACTGCACCATCCAGAATTACAATGACATTCCGAGCACTAATATATTCTGAGTTACAGGTATCCATTATGACGCAAAATGCCTTTAAATTACTACAACTTGGAGGATCCCCAGCCACCCACGAATTAATTGGACTTGGTACAACTTTCTCCAATACAGTCGTCTAGCAAGCCACAATCACAATTAGTTCTCTACACACCAATTTTAAGATAGAAAGCAACATGCTCGTGGTAAGAAAAATAAAAATCACAGATCTGCTGCCAACTGATACAACTGAAGTGTCAGACTATAGACACATTAACAATCTTCCGCCAGCAGATCTTATGTGCTCAATTCCAGGACAAATGGACATTATTCTTGGAGCAGAAGTCCATGCCGCCATTATTAAAAATGCTATAAAAAGAAGATCTGGCATCTCTCCAACAGCCCAAAATACAGAATTGGTTTGGATTCTGTTAGAGCAGTACCAGAAGCAAGACTTACGACCATTTCCATCCTGCATGTTTACAATCCGTAATGTAATTAAATGACATTACGTCACATCATTTGGTCTTCGCCGCAGTCAGAGTTCAATGGAATGCAACTTTGGGATCGGGCGTTGTCAGGGCAACTTATCATGAAACAGAGACGTAGCGAGCATAAAAGTTGAAGGAGAATAAAAATCAAAAGAAACAACAACAATCTAATGAGGAAAATATTACAGAACTGACTTCACTTTATTATTTGACTTGAGGTGATATCTTCGATGTTTTCCTAATCCATAGCAAACATTTTGTTATCGCCTTAATCAACACTAGCAAATGCGCACTGTCAAATGAAGGCACTCAACCATACTTAAATTCTTCTATCGACTACAGACGACTCTTTTCACTCACTACAGGTGTTCTCATTGCTCGCTACGCTTTATTGAAAATATATTCCCTACTTGAACCAGTCAAAATTACGAATGGAATCTATAAATCAAGAAGAATACATAGATGGTTAGCTAAGACCAAATTCTTCTAGAAGAGCTGAAGAAGAGTTTCACCAAGCGAAGCATATGTTTTAAAAAAAAATATTAAAAAATTACGAAAGTCAATCTGGAATAGTGATGATCCTAATTCTTGTACTTGCAATTATTTCGTTTTGTAAATAGAAGTACTTAAATGTGCCAAAAAAGCGGTTGTCCTAAAATAGCTATGTTTACAACAATTTAAAATTAAAAATTTAAAAAAATTAGATCACCGCGCGTGCACATTAATTTAAAATATTTCAACGGAAACAAAAGGGGACGTAGATGAGTTTCCTGAAACTACGCGAATGAACGAACAAAAGAACGACCGGAAACAGCGAAATTTGTCTTCTGAAATAATGTTCAGAGCTATTTCCTACTCCAATATGTTAAAAACTTCAAAAAGACCATAGCACTAGTAAAGGGCACACACAAAAGGGATATGAAGAATTGTGTCTGGAAGCTCTGCCTAGCACTCTTCTCTTATCCCAATAAAAGCATCACCATCAACAGCATCTTCTGTTCAGCCTTTGAAACCGAGTGACTGCTGCGTCATAAGATAATGCAGACATACTGATTTCCTAGTCCCAACCGAAGAATGCGATATGTGGTCAGATATGCAATTTTGTGGTGTTTCTCTAGCTCTGGGTGGAAGAGAGTCATGGAATTGAGACAGTTTTTAAGTTTTTGCTTAAAGTTGAAACCAACTAGTTGAAAGGTGCTGCCGAATCTATCTTATGATTTTAGACACGCAGTCATTTGGATTATTGTAGGTACAGAGGTACTTAAAATCCTTTGACATTGTTATAACTTTTTCGCATAAAGTCACTTCTGACACCAGGTTATGTTAACCACTTTTGTTTAAGCTTACACTTTTTAGTTTTCTTAATTCATAAATCTATAAGTTCATTTCAAATTCACTTTTCAAACAAACTTCGAATTTAAACTCGTTTATCAAAAAGAACAAATGTGTAAACTAAATACACTTCAATTTCAAACTCAAAAGTCAATTTTCAATTTCAAACTCAATTTTTAATTTTAAACTCAATTTTCAATTTCACACTCAATTTTCAATTTCAAACACAATTTTCAAAAGAACAAATATGCAAGCAAAATGCACTTGTTAACTTTTTTTAAAATTGGTGAATTGAACTTAAAACTTGATTTTCACAATTCAAACTATAAAACTCCATTTTCAATTTAATCTTTTAAGCTCCTTTTTCAATTTAATCTTTAAACTCCATTTTCAATTTAATCTTTAAACTCTGATTTCTAGTGCAAAGGTTCCCGTTTTTATACTAATTTAATACGTAATTAGAAAGATCTAAAATACTACGAGAGTAGGGGCTCTATCCAAAAGAGCATATCTGGAGGGATATATTCATTAGTGGGTTCCCAATTATGAAATTGAAACCCTTCTTTGATTGGGCAATTATCCCGTCATGAGATATAAATTTTATTCAATTGGTCAGTAATTAGCCAATCCCCAATCAAAACCTTGAATATGTTTTCGTATGATAATATGTAACATGATACATTTATTTACCCGTACCATGATTTCATCCAAGGGACCATATCCCTTGTTTACAATTATCGATGAATAAACGCATGAGCAAATAGCTATTCGCATAAACAAATGGCTATGCGCACAAACAAATAACTATGCACGTAAACAAATAACTATGCCCGCGCGTAAACAAATGACACGGCGAAAAATATTTATGTTTATGTTTACGATTTATTCAATGTTGAATATACATACTTCAATTGGAAATTTATGTTTTGATCTTGAATTTAAGATCTCCAAGTGTTCATGTTTATGTTTTTTTTAATCTATGATTTTGTTTACATTAATGCTTTCAATGTCAAGCATTTATGTTTACGTGAAAGCTTTTATGCTTCCAATATTAATTTCAAATATTATTGTGGCGATGGGAAGAATGTTTATTGTAAACATTCACGCTAGATGAAATTTGATATATTTATTGTTTATTGAGAAGTGTTTATAATTGAACACTTGGGCTTTTCACTTAATGGTATCATTATGAATCACTTAACCATTTGAATGATTAGTTATTTGTTTATTAATTCATATGAATTTTAAAAGATTTAGATTTTGATTTTTGTTTCTGAAGAAATGTTTATCTAAAGCTATTTACGGAAATTTTCTATGGAAGTTTTAGATTATTTCACAATGATTTTTAAGTGCGTCTTTGCACTTTGAAATGCGTTTTACGTAAAATATGAAAATTAATAATTAATTTTAAAGATTTTATGTCGTGAAAAATGCGACAATGTATGAAATGTAAAAAATACATAACACCTCCCCCCTTAATATAGATTTGATTATACTTCTTAAAGATCAAATCTATAGTCTTCTTCACTTTCAATTAACTTTCGTGGGTATTCTTTAAGTCGTAGATCCTTCTCTTTTATATAAGTCACTCTTGGACTAACATTTTGATTCGAAATTTTCTTGCACAATGAATTAAGAAAACATAATTTTATACAAAATTTACCCGTTCGAAGACACTTTGCACATAGAATCATCATTACAATTAGTATTAATACTCCTACAGCGTAGGTTACATAACTAAAATGATAGATTGGACTCGGTCTAGACAGTATATATGATAATTTTCCCTATATGACATTAATTTTATGACCTGTGTCTGATAATTCATTCAAATCTATATTACTTAACTTAATATTACTTATCGGTTTTAATGCTATAACATATTTTAAATTATCATCGGTACAACAATCATCATTATACATATCTTTTGTTGCAATCTTATTTTCATATTCACTCATTAATTCTAAATCTGGTATTAATGCAGTTTGCACAGTGTGCGCTCTACATAGTTTATTCTTAAATGTAAAAATTCCAACTCCAATCAACTTTACATCATTTAATGATTTACATTTTACATTAACCAACTATTATGTTTCTTTAGTTTATGCCACACTTCAATGCCCTGATTTATTGTTCTTATATCGCAATCTTGAAATTTTTCCATTAAGAAAACATCTGTTTCACAAGTCGTACTAGTATATGGATTTACTAATGTAAGTTGTTTACAAATTTTCTCTTTTCCAATATCTCTACAATCGCTATCAATATTATCTACTAAGGTAGCTCGGGTTCTACCCGTGGAAATAATTAGATATTTTCTTTTTGGGTTTATTATTATTGTACTCAATGCTTTATGTTGAGGAATAGGTATAATATTATATAATTCATATACTTCCTGATCAGTGAGTGGTACTTTAATTATAAAGACTAATTTATCATCATTTAGGTAACAAATTATTTCGGACATTTGTAATAACAAATGTATGTTATCTTCCTTCAATGTAATTGGATAGAATAATCCGACTGGTAACATTGGTTCCGTTTCTTTTAATTTTTTCAAAAATATGTCGACAGGAATTATTGATGGATGTATCTGGCCTATTTTAGTAAACATAATTATGTTAATTAGAGTATTTAAATCAATTTCTGTGTCAATAGTCAAAGTATTTAAGTAATCCATAATTTGTAATAAGTATTCATTCATTATTGTCTCATTTAACCCTGTCTGTAATTTAGAACCCAAATTATTAATTTTTTCAAAAGCTATCTGATTCCCCAATATCCTGAACAAATATAAAACCATCCCAATGCTGCCTACAGACCAAGGCAACACATTATGGAGCTGGGATATAGCTGTTCACGGCGGCTATAAAAAGGCGGCGAGCCGCAGCCAGATCACCATTCATTTTTCAGAGTCTAATCTGAAAGCATCCTCCACCAGAGTATAATTTGTTTCCTATCCTTTGAACGAAAGTATAAAATTGTTTATTTCTTCATATAGAAGGTTAGTTCTATTATTGTAGGAGTATAATTCTACTTACATCCAGCATCCAATTTTTGCCGCATATTATAATTTAAGAGTTTAATCTGAAAATGTCCTCCGTCAGAGTCTAATCAGAATACCTTAATATAGAAGTCTAAGTCTATTAAAATCCACAGTCCCAAAATCTGACACTTGATTCCCAATCATGTGACAAAAGTTTAATTTTGCTTACACGCTACAGGACGTTGCGACTGAAGTATAGTTCTGCGCATACGTTTTGACATTCACTGTAACAGAATTGTAATTATGCTTTCATGTCTCAGCACGTTGTAGCAGGAGTATAACACTGCCAACCCGTTTCAATACTCGCTGTAATAGAAGTATAATTCTGCTTACACGCTTCAGCACGTTGCAGTCGAAATTTGATTCTGCTACATCGTTGCTCTCGCCCTCAGAGAATTTTACTCTATATTTGATTTGTGGAAGTTTAATTCCAATAAATTAAAAATTATTCTCTTCTCGTTCATTTCAGGAATAAGGAGAACGATTTGGGGAGAAAAACTCAATTTGGAGTATTATTGCTGGATTTTGTTTTTAATATTGAATTTTTATTTGAATTTTTAGTCATTTTTTTTTGTTGAATTTTTACTGAATTTTAATAGTATTGGTATTTCTTAATAGATTTTAAGTTATTGTTGAATGTTAATTTTAATTGGAATAATTTAATTGTGATATTTAGGTTAAGTGACTTCAATAAAATTTATATTTTAAATTAAAGCTGAGTTATCCATTTTTAAACCGGCACCCTCCCTTACGTTCGAGACTAGATCTCACAGTTGTATTACGAAAAACCCACTCCTCCCCTTCTATTTAGTAAACTTCACTGGAAATTTTTTTATTGTAGTCAGTACGTTTAAAATCTTGAGTCTCAAATAAAATTCTGCGACTGCATATTACAAGAAAAGAAAGAAGACCAGGAAATATACTGCTCATTAGTAGCATTTTCTAAGCTCCCTTTATTGTTGTCATTACGAATGACATTAGATTAATCAGCTGTCTCTTCCTGAAATATGAAGGATTATTTAATTACTCTCCATGCAGAAATATGTACGCTGTTGCAAAAGAAACCCTATCAAATGATGATTTTTTGTTTGTTTGTAAGCCTTGCAGGAAGTGAAAACCCTCACAAAGTCTTTTCTAAAACACAACATATAATTTCTAAGGGTGGTTAAGTACCGCTGGATTTCTATATCGATTTAATTTATCTGAAAAGCACTCGCTACTTTCTGCATGCACCCTCCCACCCCAAATTGTAATCTTCTCTCCTATATCCTTAATATAAATAGGCAAATTGCTGCAAACAAAATGGTTCCGAAATCGAAGCCATTTGGGAATTAGGATTTTGAATTTGGAATTAACTAGAAATCTAAGAAAAGTAAAAGAAATACTAGGAAGCCTGGGACAAGAAGAACAAAAGCAAACTCCCTCCTAGAATTAAAGTGAACAGTTTTTCAATTCCAGCTGGAATAAAGTAAAATCAATAACGTGAACCGTTGTTATCGTTATCCTTTTCCTGGAATATTAAAGCTAAGTCTTGTGAATAATATATCAGATGCTGCAACGGAACAATTTATGAAAAAGGGGTTTTGTGTTTGTTTACTGATAGTTTTTCCATACCTGAGTTCTACTAAATTAAAATCACTTAAATTTCCAAGCGTAATCCATATGCTCGCCGCGTCGTGAAATATTTCAGAGAAGCGTGTAGCAGAGAAACGATGTCTGCCCTCACATCCCCAAACTTCTAAATATTTGAAAGGGTAATTTTAAGGTATTTGCACATTAATTTCCTTTTTCCTCATTTTCAAAGAATTTCTGATAAATATAGCCTGACGGAGGGTTTAAAGGAAGGAGGAAAATATTTTCCCACTTTACCCTTCGAAGCAGAAAGATAAAAAAATTATCATCAACCGTTTCCGATTTTTCTGATTTCCAGTGATAATTTTTGTAAATTTTGTACTTTTCTCATGTTTTTTTCTTTCTAGAAAGTCAGACAATTTCCACTCGAAAAATCCTTCCGGTTCTTTTTACTTCAATTACTTTTCATTTATGTTGCTTCCTTTAAAAGTTCCAATGTAGATGCAGGTAAGCAATGCGTAAGAAGAAAAATGCTGAGTCCTTTTTGGATTTAAGTAAAAATCTAAAAGAAAAGACCAAATAAATGTGGTTCATTCGAAATATGTTGTGTAAGACAATTTGCTGGATAGTGTTTTTACTTATTCTGGAATATATGAGTTACTTGAAGAGAGGTGATGCGTCTAATTGTGACTGAAGGCTGGAATGAAGCATATTAACGAAATCGAGAGAAATTTATACGCAAATTTGTTTCAGGCTACGTAATACAGTCGGGTAATCAGGGATTTTACAAATTTGAAGGGGGTTTGAATGAAAAAATTGTCATTTTCATTATGAAAAAAAAAAAAAAATACAGCAAGCGACATAAGTATTTGTTAGAAATCTATTTTAATGGTAGTGTAAAATATTTTTTATCCAGGATTACGGTCAATGAGTACCTGAAGAACTTGGAATGATTACTCTGATCATGCACGTTACATATAGTTTTTGCTCAATTTACAAATGGACTAAGTAATTCCAAGTATTTTTTTTTCTTATGGCCTTAAGTCCTATACCTAGACATTTTTTTATAGTTTTAAAAATCTTCAAATATTTTCTGAAAAAAGTTTCTAAACTTTTTCCATTTTTTTTCCCACGTGTTGAAGAAAATTTTAATTTTAAAATGGATGCCTGCGATCATGTAAATTATACTCTTGAAAAGATTTACGCCTATCTTCACAAATTATGACTTTCGAGTGGGTTATTATCTGAGGGACCATTAAGCTGATGTTACATTTATCTCTTCTAAATCACCGCAAGGTGTTAGTCTACCCATGTTCTCTTCGTTTTAGTGAACAGAAAAAAGAGGTGACAAATACAGATGTGCCTGATCAACCGGATGGTAAATAGGTAGCATCCCCACGATGTTGATTTTAACCAAAAATTTACGGATTAGTAGCAGCATAATATAAAGTGGAACGTTATCACGGTTCAAGCTTTTTTCCTAGAATTTATATCATTTTCTTCAGATTGCCTCCCGCAATCCAGAAATAAGAAGATAATATATTTCTCATTAGCTGCATCGCTTTGCCGTTGTAAACAAGACGAAGTAGAGATCCAGTTGATATTCGATCGAACGTGACATTCTTTTTCCCGGTTTTTGCTCTACAAGAAATTTCCATTGGTATGACTGGGTATGTGTCTCTCAACAATATTGCAAAATACCAACGTTTCGTCATCTGTTATAACTTCTTCGAGCAATTCTGGGATGTAAGTGAATTCGCTGACAATATTTGCTCAGCGATGTTCTTCCAATGCTAGTTTTGTTAAAAATTTTTGGAATTTTGGGACAAAATTTTCTACCACTTGTTTTTCAAAACCAAAACTTTAATAAAAATTTCTTTGCATATGACCCACATGAGACACAACTTCTTCAGCAACCTTTATATAATGATTCGGGAAATTCTAAGCAGAGTATCCTTTATAAATTTTCTCCTGTCAACGACCAAAACATTGATGCTAACTTCAAAATTTCTATAACCTCTTGAAAGCGTTTTTATCATGCAAAAACCCTTGACATGGTATCTTATGTTGATGCAACTATGGATGAATAAAACTAAACCTTGCGAACTGAATGCAATTTGATCTTTATTGACCTTAATTTACTGTACTGTAATTGCATTGATTGATTTTAAAAGTGGAATGAAATTTGTGAAATGAATTATGAATTTGTCATACGAACTGAGGACTGCTGATTAGTAAGTGAAGTGAAAACTGAACATTACAAAAGCAATTTTATCTAGAGATGTATCTAACATTTATATGTTAACAGAATAGAAAATGGAAATGAATTGCTACTGGACAGATCAAATAAGTGCATTATCAGATTAGATTAACAATTGAGCTATAATATTTAGAATGTTTTCTAATTTAATATTTAATATTATTAATTAATTAAGAATTATTATTAATTTTAACACGGAAAATGTAATAAAAATTATTTGTACTGTCATATTCAAACTAGAGAAATTCACCGATCATATCCTAAATGCTTCATCGTTACTTTCGATGTCAAATACCAACAATATTAAAATTAACATTCAATATATGACAGACCTACCTACGATTTGTTTGCAATACGACACTAAACTTAGCTCCCGCCTCACCAGATTAGAGCAAGACCACAGTCTGGATGAAACCCTAAATAGTTATGAAAAGCCTCCACAAAACACCTGTGTTACGAATATGACGATATATTCTTTTTGAAAGGTGACAGATTTACACATACCAATGCCGTCACCAACAACATCCCCCTGGTGTAAGACCAAGCAGAGATTAATCATAAGATGTACCGGTTACCAGAGTTACAGCGAAATGCCATAAATGAGCAACTCAAAGAAATGCTGGACAACGATATTTTCTAGCCCACTAAAAGCCCGTGGAACTCACCACTGCTAGTCGTTCCCAAAAAACCGGGCCAGACGGTGAGAAACGGTGGCGCTTTGTCGTTGATTTCCGCAAGTTGAAAGAAAAAACGATTGGCGACGCCTTTCGGCTACCACGAAATTATTCGATATATTATCACCCTCGACATAAGCAATGGCCATCATCAGGTACTTGTCGATCCGAAAGATCGAGCAAAAGCGGCTTTTAGTACCACCTACGGGCATTACGAATTCAAACGCATGCCCTTCGTGCTCAAGGGAGTCTCGGCTACATTTCAGGGTAGAATGCTTTGTCTACTTAGATGATATCGTTATCTATGCAAAAAAACTGGCAGACCATAATCAAAAGTTTCACAAAGTCTTTGACATGTTAAGAAAAAACAACCTGAAACTTCAAGCTGAGAAATGTTAGTTGCGGAGACACGAGGTAGTATTCATATCACATAAATATTCTTACCATGGAACACTACCCGATCATTACAAAACGACGTGCGTCCAAAATTTCGTCATCCCTAGGACAGTAAAGCATAATTGTTGAGCCTTGCCAATTACTACAGAAAATTTATACTCGATTTTTCACAAATAGGACGTCCCCTAACAGATTTACTCCGAAAGAATGTAAAGTTCAAATGGACTGAGAAATGCAAAGAGGCATTTCAGAACATAAAATTGGTTTAATTTCCTCTCCACTCCTAATATATCCCAAATTTCCAAAACCTTTTAACCTTAGTTCTTGGAGCAGTTCTCTACTAAGGAGAGGTAGGAAATAATCGAGCCATAGCCTACGCTAGCAGTACCCTTACCAAAGCCGAACGTAACCATTCCACGATTGAGAAAAAATTACTGGCTATGGTTTGGACGGCCAAAAATTTCAGGTGTTATCACAAATACGTCGAGGGGATATTCAATGTTAAGGAACCCACTTCCCGTCTGGTGAGATTTCACCACAAACTTTCCGAGTTCAATTATTAAATTGAGGTAGAAGATATAATACGGTAGAAGCTATAATGCACCACTATGTAAATGGATTCGGTTATAAAGGAGAAAAACACTCATCGAAATGTAGCAAGAAACCGAATTATAAATAACAAATCGGGCGAACGAAGAAATTTACCAGAGACTGTTATAGAGTCCCGCGAAAGCAGCTTGTTGTATTAGAGACCTTTGCCAGCTGCCCTAATCATTCCTCCTGCTGAGAATCTCTAACGGAGTGCTTATCCTTCCCACAGCACTTACAACGGTTCTAAAGAGACTTCGACTCTAATGTAGTTCAAGTGAATTCTACATTTGGCCAGTGTCAACACAAAGCTAATCAAACAATTCGCCCGACCACAAATCTTTGGTTCCAATAGTTACGATGTTCTAGTATTGCTGAAATTCTGGTGGACTCCTAACACATATGGCGCACGAACTGCATTAGTTTTTGCAAGGCTGGGCAAGTGAAGAACCTGTGAAACAGGGTACTTTCACTAGTAAAAATTATTGTGCAGATCCTGCAAACTCGCCGGTGAATATGTAATAACTGATTAGGATTAGGATGTCTAAGACTGTGAAGCAACATTTTGAATGCTATATCAGCATTTTTGTAATTAGAAGCATAACTGTAGTGTACTCTGCAAGTTACCCCTCCTATCACGCCCATATTCACCCGCGCAGAAGCAGCCAGGTCGCGTTGTTGTGGGGTATTCGTGTGTATTCTACACTACTACACTACTACCTCCGGCAGCCGTTAGTGGATACGTGCCAGCTTGAAAACCTCGAACACTACCGAAAACTGTTAATTCAGGGTTGAACCTGATTGGAATTGACGCGAATTTCGTATATATAAGAGAATCCGACTTATGGTGAAATGCCTGCCTGATTTTGGTCTAGGTCTGAATCGTTAAGATTAGATCCTATGCGGGTAGTAGAACTCCACTATGCGGATTTCTACCAGTAGATTCACTCACAGTGAGAAATCAATGCGTCTCTCTCCCAAAACACTTTTTGGAATGCTCGCACCTGGAAACACCTTTCTATCACAACCGAGTTAGTGAGACCTAATCTACCTATCTTGACTCGCATCGTGTTCCGCACACAAAGGCGTCTATCACTTTTGCTCGAAGAAGATCTACAAAGCCTTCAACAAAATCCTCAGACTTTGGCAGATGAATGGTGGACGAGGTAATCAAATAATTTATCACGACTGACTACGCCATGAGTTTACACTCTAGAGAGTTTCTTCAGTGCAATCCGGCTTTATTTGACTTACTCTCGCTTCCGATATACCCACCTAAATACTTCAGGTAAGTATTAGTCCATTTGATGTTCAGAGGAGCTTCTGTACCATCTCTTCACTTTCCACCGGAAACCCTGACGCTTGCTTTACTTTCGTATTTTTCTAAAAGAGTACATTAACAATTAAACGCCTTTATAAAAATATCACGATATTTCTAGGCCCTTCATTCAACACTTATATTACTTCCTCTTTGGTTAGACTTTTTTCCCAACGCTACTTATCTCAACTCAGTTAGAATAACAGATTCCTGCAAAGTGAAGTATATTTTCATCCTCGTCCAAGTTTCAAATCGAACATATCGACCTGCCTTCATGACTAAGTGGGTTGGCATTTAGACTTAAGAGACCTCCTCTATGCATACAAATAAGGCTAATTTTCTTTAACGATTTATATTCTTGAACGTAAGAACTTTCCTAAGTTATTTAAGTCTAGGATATAAGTCATGCCTCAGCGACCTTCCAGATCTCTGGGAAGCCATTTTCTTTTTCAACTAGATTTAACAAAATTCTTTTCACAGCAGCACACGAATTTTCAATCAGGTTCAGATCGTAGATGTGTGGTTCAGCCAGGACTTGCCAGGTTGCCAGGCCTCATGCCTGTACACATCCTTCCGTATAGCCACCCAGGCTAGCTGACGGAAGGGCTGCGTGATGGCTTTTTATACAGTGTTTTCAAAATATATTTAAAATGCACTTTATATTAAAAATATAAATGTGCATTAGATTGAACTCTAGGTCAACATATAACTTAGCCTATTTTGAGGTAGGCGATATAACCTTTAAAAAAAATCGCAGCAGCTTTTCAAATATCTCAAGCTGTTCGAAACCCTATTCTTGCGCCTCGTAACAGAGAATTGACCTTGACATTGCGTTAAATAGGATGAGATTACACGGGTGAGGTGAAATCTTCTTTTGGGTGTTGGTTTTGGATTTCTTCTTTGAGAGTTAAAAGTCTAAGGAAAAAATCTCTAAAAATGTAGGAAATATTGGCTAAAATGTAGGGAATATGCCATGAAATGTAGGGATATTCCCCACATTTATAGGAAGTTTTTCCCTAGACTTTGTAGTAACAATTTGTGCCTTTTACAGTGTACTTGTATCCAGTTCTGAACATTAAATCTACTTAGGCTATGTCACAAGATTTATTACTTTCTCCTTTTCGAAAGCATGCCATTTTGAATTCAGTTGCTTTAAATGTGAGCTAAGTTGTAAATTTTAATATTTAACATTTCCATAAAAGAAAGTTACCTAAAGCTATCGGTTCCGTAGTCGGTTCTGTTCATTACCCTTGCCGGGGTAAATGTGTCAAATCTATTATTTTCTCTTCTTCTCCATGAGAGTGTGTAATTAATTTTTAACGAGCTGAAATCATATTCATTCATAATCAGTCATCTATCCTATCTACAGCGTGTGTATCATAAAATTTTCATTGCCCTATAAATTTTTGTTTTTGTTTCGATGTTCTAATACTCAGGTAAAATTGCTGAATTGATTAAAAAACTATAGGGTGCTGGAGTTCAAATATACCCTCCCCTCCTAAAGGGTTTCACAGAAACTATAATTCCCTTATGAAATTTTATGTACAAACTTAGAGTATGAAGATTTACTCAAAAGGAATATATATGAAGTTTAAGTACTATATCGAATACCCCGTACCAAGATAAGAGTTCAAAAGGCTCCGAGTGTTATATTTTTGTGAATGTGTAGCGGCATCTCAAGAAAATGGGTGGAATATCAATAGGTTTTCATTAAAAGTTGCTTGTAGAAATTTTTTGTGAAAAAAGAAAAGAAATAAAATTGAAAAGAAACTTTTCTAATGGATCTTTTAAGTGGTTATATGTAATAGGGAATGCATTGACAATTCGAGTAGTCTGTAATATATTGGTAAAGGTGACGTCAATAGCAATAAAAACATTTTTGGTGATATATGACGTGTTGTGGCAGATTGTATTTTTCAAACTTTCTAAAAGCTGAAAAAGAGCTTAGGATCGTGCAGATGGGGCTACGACAACTGAAGTAGCGAAAATGAGAAAGAAATACGAATTAGATGCAATTTTTCTCTCTGAACATGGATACCATAAAATTTGTACTTCCTATCTGAGTGAAAAAAGTATGAGTTTCAGAAATTAAAACAAGGTGTTTCGTATTAATATGATGATTTGCATATGGAGGAGAGGATTTAATGAGCCGTTATTACGTTACATGGTGATTCAATTTGTCTTATAATTTTGTATATGAAACGGCCTGTATTTACTACAGGCGTTTGGAGATTTTCGGATATTGTATTACTGGACACCGTATTGCCAGTAACCTGCAAGAGACAGAGCAGAGTCGAATATGTGCCTTTTGTAGGAAGCGCCATACGCAACTATTCAATTCAATTCAATTTATTTACAAGCTGGTAATGTACGCAAGATTACAATCTTATAAATGTACATGATAAATTATAAGGTTACAAAAATAAAATACTATGAGTCCATATAAAAAACACGATCAAAAATGAGCATAATAAAATATTGGAAAATCAGTTCAATAATTAACAACATTAATCTTAAATGATACAATATATATATATATGAAAAAAGAGAAAAAAAAAAGAGAAAGAAAATATAGAAAAGTAGCAGAAGTAATCCCATGTAAACTAATAACTAATAAATAACGGAGCTAACTAAATTTTTAAAACTATCAAAGGCACCCATAGTGCCCACACTCTGTAAATTGTATGGCAAATTGTTCCAAACTCGCGCTATTTGCACAAAGTAAGAGCCTTCCTGAACTCGCCTGTTATGTCGGGGAATCAAAATGTTATGATGCCGCGATGACTGCAGAAACTGAATCTGGTCAGTTAGATAGGTCGGTTTACCACGACGTATGAGCCTATAGAGGAAAAATAGAGATTTACGTGTAAGATACGCCTCCAGAGAGCAACCAAGAAGAATAGACCGAAACTGGGAAACATGATCGAACCTCCGAAGACCAAAAACGAATCTAACACAGTCGTTAAAGGCAGCATTCAACCTACGCAAGCATACAGAGTCTAATTTAGAATAGATTAAACTGCCATGAGAGAAGTGGGGTAAAATCAGAGCCTTGACCAGCTTCATCTTAATGCTTGTACTCAAGATTTGCGCTGACAGCCACAGTCTCCGTAAACCGCCGTAAACTTTCCCAACAATAGCTGCAATGTGATCGCAGCACGTCAATTTAGAGTTCATCTTTACACCCAGATTATTAATGGTTTCAACAATCTGCAGCGCTTGCCCTGCAAGTACTACTGGGGGGATAGGTGTTAATATAGTACTGTGATATAATACAAGACATTGAGATTTACCAGGGTTTAGAGAAAGTTGGTTGTGTAGCGACCAATTATATACTCTGTCCAAATCATCATTTATCCGAGCCATACAGTCCTCCATAAGCCCAATAGGCCTGCTGTAATATAACTGAACATCGTCGGCATACATGTGGATGTTAACATCGAGAATGATATTGGGTAAATCATTTATGAACATACTAAATAATAAGGGTCCTAGGACAGATCCTTGAGGTACCCCATAGTGCAATGGTAATATGTCAGAGTGCAAATCATTCACATAAACTTGCTGAAATCTCCCATCAAGAAAGCATCCAATCAAATTAGTTGCTGAGGCTGAGAACCCAAAAATTGAGGACAGTTTATTTAGCAGTATTCGATGGTTAACGCTATCAAAGGCCTTTGAGAAATCTAGCATGACAAGTATACCGACCTCATCATTATCCACGCTTCTTCTCAGATCTGATGTTACCTTCAACAAAGCTGTCTCACAACTATGATTCTGTCTGAAACCGGATTGCCAACGTGATAACAAATTGTTATTTTCAATATATTTGTGAATCTGATTACAAATCACCTTTTCAAGAACTTTAGAGAGAAAACACAGAATGCTAATGGGGCGAAAGTCTGCAGGACTACTAACCATCTTTTTCTTCGGAAAAGGCAATACTTTAGCCAATTTCCATCTTGATGGGAAAACAGACTGAGTCAAACAAGAATTAAATACATACAGTAAATGTTGTCCGATGTAAGGCATTAGTATCTTAATAAACTTTGGTGAGACGTTGTCCGGTCCAGTAGCATCCGATTTAATAGAGTATAAGGCGCCAATAAGTTCATCATAGTCAATACAGCGAAAGGCGAATAAACTATTACGGTTTTGTTGCGAACTACTGATAGACACTGTAACATTATTTAAGACTGATTGATTCGGATCAGTAGAGGCAAAAAATCGATTTAAATCATTGGGATCAAATTGATGACGCTGGCTTTCTGTGCTATATATCCCCGCCTGTCTGAGATTTCTCCATAGAATCTTTGGTGGTAGTTTATGATCGAATTTAGACTGATAATAATTGTACTTGGCGGAGCGTATAGCAGATGTTGCTCGGTTGCGTGCACTTTTATAAAGGGAACGTGCAGTAGTAGTCTTTAGACGTTTAAATTGTCTGTACAAATATTCACGTTCAGCTATGAGGGAGGCAATAGCTGGTGTAAACCACGCGCAGGACCTTGTTTCAACTCGCTTAGTTCGCAGGGGTACACATTTTTCTAATAAATTATTAATTAGATTTTCAAGAATTCGCACTTGTTCATCCACGACGCTACAGCGAAAGATATCATTCCAAGGCAACAACGTGCACTCTTGAAGAAGATCAGATATATTTAAATTTTTAAAATCTCGGTACGTGAAGCAATTTGTTAGATTCACAGGCCGAGGAGCGAAATCATATGTCATGAATAACATATCATGATCAAGGAAGCTAGGAGCTTCTATTTGATTATGAAATAAAACTTTGCTTTCATCAGTTGTTAGAAATAAGTCAAGGAGTGACGGATTGGAAGTGTCGCAATATGTCGGTAGGGTATTAATAATATTCAGATATGTTGACTGCATGAAGTGTGTGAAGGTGTCTGTGCGAGAGCTAGGTCTCAAGATATTAACATTGAAATCACCGCCTATAATTATATTATTGTAGCGATGGGAAAGTTCTGAAAAGGTATTTTCAAACTCCGATGCATTTTCCAGTGTAAAGCGTTCGGGTGGACAGTAAACGGCAGACAGGACACACTCGCTAATACCATTACTTAACTCTACGCAGATGAATTCTAAGTCTTGGGCTCCGGAGGATTGAATTATCTTAGCTTTGAGGAAATCTCTAACGAAAATAGCCACTCCACCCCCAATACGACCTTTCCTATCGTTGCGCATTAAGGTGTAACCTGGTATCGAAACTAACATATATGGTATACAGTCATTTAGCCATGTCTCACTGATAAGAATGGCATGGACATTCGAATTAGTGAAAATTAAGCGAAACTCATCAATTTTATTCCGCATACTGCGAGAGTTCAGAAGGCATATATTTAACCCCTCACGGCGTCCACATAAAATGTTCATCAAGGCTCTCACTCTGCACGGTCCAGCACGATCAGCCGTGGTCATGGAACATATGTGTGAGTGTGGCTATGTGTGCGCAAGAAAAGCATGAAAATAGCTATTTGTTTACATTTATTCAAACAAGACATGGGATCACTTTTGTAAATGGGAATAGTAATTAAATTAAAAATTAAATTAGAAAAGACTATAAGATATATAGTTAAATCCAGATATAGAAATATATAGAACAATTCAAGAAAAAATAAGCCAGTTTCTAAGCTACCTACGACTAAATCAATCACGCAACTAATGCCAACAAGCATATTTTTGGCTAGTAAACTAGATAAAAAAAAAGAAAAAAAAAAGAAAACAATGAGAAATAGAAAAAACTAAATTGAACTGTACCTATAGCAATAACTTTACGATCTCAATTAATACATAATCACCATCAGCTCCATCGGGAATCGGTAGTTAATCATACAGTGACAAAATCCATTTTTATGAAACAAAGTTCTGCAACTGCTCTTTGTTTGTAATTTTTTCGTCATTATCACCTTCAGTTCTCTTAATATGGAGAAGGCCATTTCTCGTTTTTGCTGAGACAATTTTCCCCAATTTGCGCAGCTTTAATGCCTCATGAAGTAGATGATTATTTTGTGGAGTCAGGCTTTCATTGACATATATTGGACTTGGTGAGGAAAAGCCCTGCAGATCACTTAACTGGAAGCCCCTGCGCCTACGAAAGCTGTTGAGAAAAGCTTTTTGCTCCAAGTTGGAGGAGAAGCGAACAACTATTGGTGTACTTGTCCTGTTCTCCGGTGACGGTAATGAAGATTTACGGCTTATGCGGAAGGCATCAATATACGGCGACACTGGGAACTCAATCACAGTTGCAATGTTCTTTACTATGTTAAGAACGTTCTCCTTGGGTAGCTTGGGTATACCTCTAATAACTACGTCAGTCATACGTTGCATGCGATGAATGTCTTCTATTTGTGATTGCAATGAGTTATTGCTGTGTTTGAGATCCACAATTGAATTCTCGCAAACCAAAACTTTATTTTTCAATGTACGAATGGCATCATCAATTTTTGATGTGATCCGAACCTCCAGCTGCTGCATAAGGCCATCAATTTTATCCAAAAGTCGTGTCTCCATTGCTTCTACCAACTTATCCAAAGTGACAATTGTCGAACCAGAGTCGCCAACTTGCGCTCTACCAGTACTGCGGGTGTTCATGTTGTTCCCTTCCTCTGCGCAAGAGGTCGATGGAATTTTCTCTTTTCTCTGTCCCTTATTCGACATAGTAGAGACAAAATGGATTGGACACCCACGCATAATATTAAAAGTTATTTTGAATTTTACATGTCCGTTCGTCCGTCCGTCTGTGGGCACGACAACTGCCATACTAAAATTTCGCTTTCCACTATATATTTGGACACTGCCTGATAACGCGTTGATATAGAGAGCTGAAATTTGATACATAGTTTTTTCGTAGTAATATAAAATAAAATTTAAAAAATGGAATAAATCGGGCAACACATTCTTGGTGTTGCCATATAAAAATTTAGTTTTTTTACGGATGGTGTGTAAAATATTAGTCCTTAACATTTCTATTGAACTAAATACTCTATGGTATCATAAGAATTGGTCCTAGTCGAATATTAGCTTTGGTTACTGATTTTATAAATTTTAATTGTTTGTGCGTTTGTTTTTTTATCTTTTCTAGGAGGGATATTGCATCGAGGGATTCGAGCTCAGTTTGTGGACTGAACATATTTTAACGATGTTTATTTCAATTAATCGGGAAGAGCTTTAACGATCGTATGTATCTTGACCGACTTTCTGAAAAAGTTGACTGTTCTACTTCTCGTGATTGTGCGCCGTTGAAAATGACTTCCTATGAAATAAATTGTCACAAGAGAGCACTAATGGCTGTGAAAGGAACAGCTGTAGAAATATGTTTGAAATGTAGTAATCGGTGTATGCGACCCAAGTGCATGAAAATGAGTTTTCCGGCGGTAAAAACGTCCCGAAAAAGAATTTTGAATCGGGAAATAAGTACGCCACCCGATAGTACTCAAGGAGAACTTTAATTTTGAAGCTCTGCTAGAGAATAAACCTTGCGAGCTTAATGTCTCATTACAAGCCAGATTAGTGTTTCGCTGAATTCCCAGGGAATTGCACTTGACTCTTATAACGCTAAAGTGGAGAATCCAACGTAATGCTCGGGGAATGAAATTCAGTCTTGATATAAGCATATTAATTGTAATATACTTATATCGTAATCCCGTATTGATGCTCAGAGCTTATATAAGGCTTTATATACATATTCCCTTATGTAGAAGTTTAGTATTATGACTTTGTTTTCCTAAATTTGTCTACTTCACTTATACTGTTTGATAAGATATTTGTTCCTAAATTATCCCATATAGGAAAAATGGTTCTAAAGTAAAATCATTAAAAGACTTAAACTTAAACTTATTATGCATGCGCGATTAGATTATACCACATAATATATATTTTCTTAATATTAAATTGATTTTTCACAAGGAATATGACAGAATTTAACAACGATTAAAGTTTTATTATCAGTATCTGACACGATAGATCGCAAAAAACGAAGCGCTTCAAAATCAAAAATTAAATAAATAAATAGAAAGTTTATTTAACTCTGGTTAAAAAGAGTTATGTTCATTTGAATCTCAAAATAAATGGAACTAATGTGTATTTATCAATTTTTCAATAAATTTATTATTATATCATTATTTTCATGTTAATAAGCTAATTTCTACCTAAATCTTTGCCTTTAAAAGAATGCATCTTTTTTTGTTACAAATGGCCATCCAAATATTCAGCAATTATTGATACTGGATGATATAGGATTTGAGTCCTCCCTTAAAGATTAAAAATCTTGATATAACACATAAAATTTCATATCATACCTTCAACACCTATAAGCAGGAATAAACGCGTAACAAATTCCTATATAAAGATTTAGATTGATGCGTTCAGAAGAGATATTTCTCTGTAGCATTTCTAGTGCTATATAAGCATAGTAGAGACAAGACCAAAACAAAAACATTCATATAGCGCTTAAGTTCTTATTTCGTGGCAACAATTCCTATACGAGGGCTCCGATCGGCCTGCGTGGTGTGTTTTAAGATGCACGATGCATTTCGGAAGGCGTTTTACATTAGAGCAAATATTCGCAAACATACTTTATCTCGAGATGACAACTTTACATGTTGTTTCGTTGTTTCCTAACCCCTTGTTAGGTTATCTTTCGTAGAAGAATCGTCGATTGCTCCTAAAAAATTGGCTCCACTTGGAGACACTCTTTGAGTAAATGTGTCTTGTGGTTTTGTCATCGTCATTTTTCATCTTACTCTTTTCATTGAGATCAATAAACTTATGTAATGTAAATTCAATATCGATATAGATAATTAAGCATAGTAAGATAAGTAAGGAACATTAATAATAATATTTGTTTATGTATAGCTATGTAGTGATTTCGGGTACTTATACGGACGGATGCTCGGTGATTTGTTTTTAATAAAAATCAAGTTATAATTTTAATTTAATTTATTTTTCGTGTTCCTGTTTAGGTCTCGCTATTAGATTGAAAAAATCTAAAAACGTCTTTTAATTTTTGGATAAGCCATTAATAATAATTACAAAGCACGCTACGTTAAAGTTGGTTCACAATGAGATACAATCCAAGTAAAAATAGAATGAATTAAAAAATTACAAGATGAAAATAGACAAATGAAAATAATAAATTGTTTGATATCGCCACATACCACGCCGCTAGACGAAAATTGGGCCATCGATATCGGTTCGGTATTCTCACTCTTCTACCAGATCGTGTAACTTTCGTCGATAAATCTTCGTTGTCCGTCGTAATAGGTGGCGATGTCGTTACTGACAACGGAATCGGTATTGATGTAGTTTCCATTTGTTCATCAGATGATTCTATGTGCGCTGGTTTAATTCGATCGATTGAAATTTTTTCGTTACATTCGTTTTTACGGATAACGTAATACTTCGGTGTTCGCTTGATGATCCTATATGCTCCATTATACGGATGCGAAATTGATGTTTTTGTTTTTAATCGTTTCGGACAAAAAATATATGTGCAATTGATTCACGTATCGTAAACGAATATCGCTTTTGTCGTGTGCCATGATATATCGGTTGCTCGTAATTAGCTCATTGAATCACATTCCTAGTTAAACAATAATTTTTTCTCTGCTTTGATGTTTCTCTGCTTTGACGTTTCTCGCTTTTTCGAAAAATTCACCTGGGATGCGAATTAATGTACCATAACCGATTTCAGCAGGTGAAGTACGTAGATCTTCTTTGTAAGCGGTACGCAATCCAAGTAAAATTGTCGATAAATGTTCAACCCATCATGTCCATTCGCGGCAAAGAATTGCAACTTTGAAAGTTCGATGAAAAGTCTCAATTAATCCATTGCGGATGAAATGACGTAGTACGAAAATTTGTTGTACCAATTCGACCCATCTTGTAAACCCATCGATTATGGTTAAACAATATCGATAGTTTCTGCACAATGGAAAAGGTCTCACGATGTCGATGTTGATACGTGTCGAGCTACGTTCGATAGTTGACATTACACACAGTTTCGCACAAACGATGCATAATCATTTGGAATACTAGGCCAAATGAATCTGTCAGTATTTTTCTTAAAATTTGTTACCGAAATTTGTTAGTTAGTGATGAACGGTCGTACTCCGTTCGATGAAAAGTCACAGTACAGCATTACATTGCTGCCTGGAACGATAATCTTTTTTTATTATTAAATTAGAAACGTTATTTTTACCTGAATTTTGCAGTAATTCAGATAACTCGAGATTTGTCGGTTTGTCGATTGCAATAGCTTCCTAATCGATTGCATTGTTAATCGATTAAATACGTGAAAGCAAGTCAGCTGTGACGTTATCAGTACCAGAAATATGACGTATATCGGTGGTGAACGGTCCAATGTAGTCGAGTGAACGGGCTAGTCGCAGTGATGCTCTATCCAATTTCTGACGAGAAGCAAACGTAGCTGGTTTGTGGTCGGTGTAGATGTGACATTGATGCCCTTTTAGCACGATTTTGAAGTGTTTAACACCCGAGTGCATTGCCAATTGTTCCCTTTCGTAGGTACTATACCTCTTCTGCGTTGGGGTAAGCTTTTTCGAATAAAATGCAAGTGATTGAATTTCGTTGTCGATGATTTGATGAAGTACGGCACCCATTAAGTTGTCAGAAGCGTCGGCACAAAGTGATAAGGTTGCATCTTCTGCTGGGGTGAGCAAGTAGAGTTGCGTTTGGCAAATTCCTTTTGTATCGTTCGAAGTCTTCAATCGTTGTTTCATTCCACTTGAGCGGTGTTCGATCGTTAGCAGCAATCATTTCCAGTAACAGTCCTTGTGACCGCTTTCATGTGGCATACAATTTATATGACAGTTTAACATTGCAATAACCTTCTCTGGTAGCACAGTCAATAATGAGACACTGGTAGAAGATATTAAAACTGACGGTGTACACCTTCTACCCCAGGTGTTCTCAGAGCTTCTCAACCAGAAGAAGTCAGCAGTGATTTACAAAAACACGATAACGGAGACTTGATTAACAAAAATCTGACTAGAAAGACTGAACAGGATAAGGTGAAATTAGATAAACTTGTGCGAGGTTCAGCAAGGTCCAGATCACAGTTAAACTTACGCTTCAGTCGCAGGAAGAAATGCTCAGTTTGACAAAGTTAACAAACGATGAAGTCTGCCAGCAAATAGGATAATTTCAGCTGGGTCAAAAGCAGTCCCCACAGGAAACCTCAAAACGTACAGTTCACCAGTAATACTAAACAGTGTGAATCTAAATCTGGTTCCCATAAAAGACTGCAATGTCGTCCCCATAAAAGGAGGGCCGGACAAAAATTCCGCCATGGCCTATTCTACTTAAATATAAGCCTAAAATAATTCATTTCAGGACAAGGAAGTTAGGTCATAGGAGCCCCTGTCAACCAATCAGTAAAAAAAAAACTGCTTCAAGACGCTTGCGGGTCCCTCATGATAACCCCAACGTCAGGCGCTGGCCAAAGAACTGTCGTTAGCAACTCTCGCAGGTCCACCCGGCCCAGCTCCTCTTATATATAAACCAAGTAGGTTAATAGGTAAAATATATAATCCAAATAATAATATAAAATCATTAAATAAGTCTAGTTATAAGAATAACAAAAACTGAGTAATAAGCGCCGATCAGACGGCCACCCTACAAGACATAAGGTAATTATTTTCAGAAGATGTCGCACAAGACGACATTAAACATAACTCCCGCCTCACCAGCTTAGAGCAAGAACACAGTCTGGACGAAACCCTAAATACTGAAGAAAATGCCTCAATAACACACCTGTGTTACGAATATGACGATATATTCCTTTTGAAAGGTGACAGGTTTACACATACAAATGCCGTCAGCAACTACATCCCCCTGCTGTAAGACAAAGCAGAGATTAACCATAAGATGCACCGGTTACCAGAGATACAACGAAATGTCATAAATGAGCACATTAAAGAAATGCTGGACAACGATATTCTCCAGACAACCAAAAGCCCATGGAACTCACCACTGTTAGTCGTTCCCAAAAAAACCGGCCCAGACGGTGAGAAACGGTGGCGCTTCGACGTTGATTTCCGTAAGTTGAACGAAAAAACGATTGGCGACGCGTACCCGCAACCTAAAATTGAGGACATCCTTGATCAACAGGGCCATTCACGATACTTTACCTCCCTAGATCTACGCAATGGCAAGTCTTTGTCATGTTAAGAGAAAACAACCTGAAACTTCAACCTGAGAATTATATATTTGAATATCTGAGTTAACCGGGCTTCGAAAGACCAATGTGAGATCTGTGATAAAGCGAAGGTGGGGGCCGGTTTGTTGATAGATACCTCGGGCTTTTAATTCAAATACAAAATTTTATTTCGGATATTAATGCCTAACACTACTATCACAAACTTCAATTCCTAAAACCAACCTAGCTGACTACAATAATTCAATACAAAAAACGGCAATAACTCAACATATTCATCCTGTGGCGCCATTGCGTTTTGCTCCCTTTATTTCTGTAAAAATGAAGAATTGACTATTAAATTCAAGAATAAGAAAACGGAATTTTTTGGGAGTACACTACTGTGTTTACTATTATAAATGGAAGCGCTGCAGCAAGTAGCTGCAATAAGTGTCCTGTAGTGTGTTAAGCTGCAGTGTGAGAGCAGAGCTGCACTTCTAACAAATATGAAGTATATTATGCCATGTAGGCGCAACAAAATGAAATTTTGTCAGTGCTGCTCGTGTGAGCACGGGAGATTTCTGCAATGTCGTCCCCATAAAAGCAGGGCCGGACAAAGATAGCACCAGGACCTATACCTCGAGTCCCGTGAGTCGAAATGACGGCGATAGTGAGCATTTCATGAAATATAAGCCTAAATAATTAATTTCAGGACAAGGAAGGTAGGTCTTATGAGCCCAGGTCAACCAATCAGTAATAAAAAAACCGATTCAAGACGCTTGCGGGTCCCTCATGTTGACCCCAACGTCAGGCGCTGGCCAGCATACAAAAGGTTTGTCGTTAGCAACTCTCGCAGATCCACCTGGTCCAGCGCCTCTCATATATAAAACAAGTAGGTTAATAGGTAAAATATATAATAAAAATAATAATATAAAATCATTAAATAAGGCTAGTTATAAGAATAACAAAAACTGAGATCAGACTGCCACCATACACCACAAAAGGAACTTATTTCCAGAAGATGTCGAACAATACGACACTAAACTTAGCTCCCGCCTCACCAGATTAGAGCAAGACCACAGTCTGGATGAAACCCTAAATAGTTATGAAAAGCATCCACAAAACACCTGTGTTACGAATATGACGATATATCTTTTTGAAAGGTGACAGATTTACACATACCAATGCCGTCACCAACAACATCCCCCTGGTGTAAGACCAAGCAGAGATTAATCATAAGATGTACCGGTTACCAGAGTTACAGCGAAATGCCATAAATGAGCAACTCAAAGAAATGCTGGACAACGATATTTTCTAGGCCCACTAAAAGCCCGTGGAACTCACCACTGCTAGTCGTTCCCAAAAACCGGGCCAGACGGTGAGAAAACGGTGGCGCTTTGTCGTTGATTTCCGCAAGTTGAAAGAAAAAACGATTGGCGACGCCTTTCGGCTACCACGAAATTATTCGATATATTATCACCCTCGACATAAGCAATGGCCATCATCAGGTACTTGTCGATCCGAAAGATCGAGCAAAAGCGGCTTTTAGTACCACCTACGGGCATTACGAATTCAAACGCATGCCCTTCGTGCTCAAGGGAGTCTCGGCTACATTTCAGGGTAGAATGCTTTGTCTACTTAGATGATATCGTTATCTATGCAAAAAAACTGGCAGACCATAATCAAAAGTTTCACAAAGTCTTTGACATGTTAAGAAAAAACAACCTGAAACTTCAAGCTGAGAAATGTTAGTTGCGGAGACACGAGGGTAGTATTCATATCACATAAATATTCTTACCATGGAACACTACCCGATCATTACAAAACGACGTGCGTCCAAAATTTCGTCATCCCTAGGACAGTAAAGCATAATTGTTGAGCCTTGCCAATTACTACAGAAAATTTATACTCGATTTTTCACAAATAGGACGTCCCCTAACAGATTTACTCCGAAAGAATGTAAAGTTCAAATGGACTGAGAAATGCAAAGAGGCATTTCAGAACATAAAATTGGTTTAATTTCCTCTCCACTCCTAATATATCCCAAATTTCCAAAACCTTTTAACCTTAGTTCTTGGAGCAGTTCTCTACTAAGGAGAGGTAGGAAATAATCGAGCCATAGCCTACGCTAGCAGTACCCTTACCAAAGCCGAACGTAACCATTCCACGATTGAGAAAAAATTACTGGCTATGGTTTGGACGGCCAAAAATTTCAGGTGTTATCACAAATACGTCGAGGGGATATTCAATGTTAAGGAACCCACTTCCCGTCTGGTGAGATTTCACCACAAACTTTCCGAGTTCAATTATTAAATTGAGGTAGAAGATATAATACGGTAGAAGCTATAATGCACCACTATGTAAATGGATTCGGTTATAAAGGAGAAAAACACTCATCGAAATGTAGCAAGAAACCGAATTATAAATAACAAATCGGGCGAACGAAGAAATTTACCAGAGACTGTTATAGAGTCCCGCGAAAGCAGCTTGTTGTATTAGAGACCTTTGCCAGCTGCCCTAATCATTCCTCCTGCTGAGAATCTCTAACGGAGTGCTTATCCTTCCCACAGCACTTACAACGGTTCTAAAGAGACTTCGACTCTAATGTAGTTCAAGTGAATTCTACATTTGGCCAGTGTCAACACAAAGCTAATCAAACAATTCGCCCGACCACAAATCTTTGGTTCCAATAGTTACGATGTTCTAGTATTGCTGAAATTCTGGTGGACTCCTAACACATATGGCGCACGAACTGCATTAGTTTTTGCAAGGCTGGGCAAGTGAAGAACCTGTGAAACAGGGTACTTTCACTAGTAAAAATTATTGTGCAGATCCTGCAAACTCGCCGGTGAATATGTAATAACTGATTAGGATTAGGATGTCTAAGACTGTGAAGCAACATTTTGAATGCTATATCAGCATTTTTGTAATTAGAAGCATAACTGTAGTGTACTCTGCAAGTTACCCCTCCTATCACGCCCATATTCACCCGCGCAGAAGCAGCCAGGTCGCGTTGTTGTGGGGTATTCGTGTGTATTCTACACTACTACACTACTACCTCCGGCAGCCGTTAGTGGATACGTGCCAGCTTGAAAACCTCGAACACTACCGAAAACTGTTAATTCAGGGTTGAACCTGATTGGAATTGACGCGAATTTCGTATATATAAGAGAATCCGACTTATGGTGAAATGCCTGCCTGATTTTGGTCTAGGTCTGAATCGTTAAGATTAGATCCTATGCGGGTAGTAGAACTCCACTATGCGGATTTCTACCAGTAGATTCACTCACAGTGAGAAATCAATGCGTCTCTCTCCCAAAACACTTTTTGGAATGCTCGCACCTGGAAACACCTTTCTATCACAACCGAGTTAGTGAGACCTAATCTACCTATCTTGACTCGCATCGTGTTCCGCACACAAAGGCGTCTATCACTTTTGCTCGAAGAAGATCTACAAAGCCTTCAACAAAATCCTCAGACTTTGGCAGATGAATGGTGGACGAGGTAATCAAATAATTTATCACGACTGACTACGCCATGAGTTTACACTCTAGAGAGTTTCTTCAGTGCAATCCGGCTTTATTTGACTTACTCTCGCTTCCGATATACCCACCTAAATACTTCAGGCAAGTATTAGTCCATTTGATGTTCAGAGGAGCTTCTGTACCATCTCTTCACTTTCCACCGGAAACCCTGACGCTTGCTTTACTTTCGTACTTTTCTAAAAGAGTACATTAACAATTAAACGCCTTTATAAAAATATCACGATATTTCTAGGCCCTTCATTCAACACTTATATTACTTCCTCTTTGGTTAGACTTTTTTCCCAACGCTACTTATCTCAACTCAGTTAGAATAACAGATTCCTACAAAGTGAAGTATATTTTCATCCTCGTCCAAGTTTCAAATCGAACATATCGACCTGCCTTCATGACTAAGTGGGTTGGCATTTAGACTTAAGAGACCTCCTCTATGCATACAAATAAGGCTAATTTTCTTTAACGATTTATATTCTTGAACGTAAGAACTTTCCTAAGTTATTTAAGTCTAGAATATAAGTCATGCCTCAGCGACCTTCCAGATCTCTGGGAAGCCATTTTCTTTTTCAACTAGATTTAACAAAATTCTTTTCACAGCAGCACACGAATTTTCAATCAGGTTCAGATCGTAGATGTGTGGTTCAGCCAGGACTTGCCAGGTTGCCAGGCCTCATGCCTGTACACATCCTTCCGTATAGCCACCCAGGCTAGCTGACGGAAGGGCTGCGTGATGGCTTTTTATACAGTGTTTTCAAAATATATTTAAAATGCACTTTATATTAAAAATATAAATGTGCATTAGATTGAACTCTAGGTCAACATATAACTTAGCCTATTTTGAGGTAGGCGATATAACCTTTAAAAAAAATCGCAGCAGCTTTTCAAATATCTCAAGCTGTTCGAAACCCTATTCTTGCGCCTCGTAACAGAGAATTGACCTTGACATTGCGTTAAATAGGATGAGATTACACGGGTGAGGTGAAATCTTCTTTTGGGTGTTGGTTTTGGATTTCTTCTTTGAGAGTTAAAAGTCTAAGGAAAAAATCTCTAAAAATGTAGGAAATATTGGCTAAAATGTAGGGAATATGCCATGAAATGTAGGGATATTCCCCACATTTATAGGAAGTTTTTCCCTAGACTTTGTAGTAACAATTTGTGCCTTTTACAGTGTACTTGTATCCAGTTCTGAACATTAAATCTACTTAGGCTATGTCACAAGATTTATTACTTTCTCCTTTTCGAAAGCATGCCATTTTGAATTCAGTTGCTTTAAATGTGAGCTAAGTTGTAAATTTTAATATTTAACATTTCCATAAAAGAAAGTTACCTAAAGCTATCGGTTCCGTAGTCGGTTCTGTTCATTACCCTTGCCGGGGTAAATGTGTCAAATCTATTATTTTCTCTTCTTCTCCATGAGAGTGTGTAATTAATTTTTAACGAGCTGAAATCATATTCATTCATAATCAGTCATCTATCCTATCTACAGCGTGTGTATCATAAAATTTTCATTGCCCTATAAATTTTTGTTTTTGTTTCGATGTTCTAATACTCAGGTAAAATTGCTGAATTGATTAAAAAACTATAGGGTGCTGGAGTTCAAATATACCCTCCCCTCCTAAAGGGTTTCACAGAAACTATAATTCCCTTATGAAATTTTATGTACAAACTTAGAGTATGAAGATTTACTCAAAAGGAATATATATGAAGTTTAAGTACTATATCGAATACCCCGTACCAAGATAAGAGTTCAAAAGGCTCCGAGTGTTATATTTTTGTGAATGTGTAGCGGCATCTCAAGAAAATGGGTGGAATATCAATAGGTTTTCATTAAAAGTTGCTTGTAGAAATTTTTTGTGAAAAAAGAAAAGAAATAAAATTGAAAAGAAACTTTTCTAATGGATCTTTTAAGTGGTTATATGTAATAGGGAATGCATTGACAATTCGAGTAGTCTGTAATATATTGGTAAAGGTGACGTCAATAGCAATAAAAACATTTTTGGTGATATATGACGTGTTGTGGCAGATTGTATTTTTCAAACTTTCTAAAAGCTGAAAAAGAGCTTAGGATCGTGCAGATGGGGCTACGACAACTGAAGTAGCGAAAATGAGAAAGAAATACGAATTAGATGCAATTTTTCTCTCTGAACATGGATACCATAAAATTTGTACTTCCTATCTGAGTGAAAAAAGTATGAGTTTCAGAAATTAAAACAAGGTGTTTCGTATTAATATGATGATTTGCATATGGAGGAGAGGATTTAATGAGCCGTTATTACGTTACATGGTGATTCAATTTGTCTTATAATTTTGTATATGAAACGGCCTGTATTTACTACAGGCGTTTGGAGATTTTCGGATATTGTATTACTGGACACCGTATTGCCAGTAACCTGCAAGAGACAGAGCAGAGTCGAATATGTGCCTTTTGTAGGAAGCGCCATACGCAACTATTCAATTCAATTCAATTTATTTACAAGCTGGTAATGTACGCAAGATTACAATCTTATAAATGTACATGATAAATTATAAGGTTACAAAAATAAAATACTATGAGTCCATATAAAAAACACGATCAAAAATGAGCATAATAAAATATTGGAAAATCAGTTCAATAATTAACAACATTAATCTTAAATGATACAATATATATATATATGAAAAAAGAGAAAAAAAAAAGAGAAAGAAAATATAGAAAAGTAGCAGAAGTAATCCCATGTAAACTAATAACTAATAAATAACGGAGCTAACTAAATTTTTAAAACTATCAAAGGCACCCATAGTGCCCACACTCTGTAAATTGTATGGCAAATTGTTCCAAACTCGCGCTATTTGCACAAAGTAAGAGCCTTCCTGAACTCGCCTGTTATGTCGGGGAATCAAAATGTTATGATGCCGCGATGACTGCAGAAACTGAATCTGGTCAGTTAGATAGGTCGGTTTACCACGACGTATGAGCCTATAGAGGAAAAATAGAGATTTACGTGTAAGATACGCCTCCAGAGAGCAACCAAGAAGAATAGACCGAAACTGGGAAACATGATCGAACCTCCGAAGACCAAAAACGAATCTAACACAGTCGTTAAAGGCAACATTCAACCTACGCAAGCATACAGAGTCTAATTTAGAATAGATTAAACTGCCATGAGAGAAGTGGGGTAAAATCAGAGCCTTGACCAGCTTCATCTTAATGCTTGTACTCAAGATTTGCGCTGACAGCCACAGTCTCCGTAAACCGCCGTAAACTTTCCCAACAATAGCTGCAATGTGATCGCAGCACGTCAATTTAGAGTTCATCTTTACACCCAGATTATTAATGGTTTCAACAATCTGCAGCGCTTGCCCTGCAAGTACTACTGGGGGGATAGGTGTTAATATAGTACTGTGATATAATACAAGACATTGAGATTTACCAGGGTTTAGAGAAAGTTGGTTGTGTAGCGACCAATTATATACTCTGTCCAAATCATCATTTATCCGAGCCATACAGTCCTCCATAAGCCCAATAGGCCTGCTGTAATATAACTGAACATCGTCGGCATACATGTGGATGTTAACATCGAGAATGATATTGGGTAAATCATTTATGAACATACTAAATAATAAGGGTCCTAGGACAGATCCTTGAGGTACCCCATAGTGCAATGGTAATATGTCAGAGTGCAAATCATTCACATAAACTTGCTGAAATCTCCCATCAAGAAAGCATCCAATCAAATTAGTTGCTGAGGCTGAGAACCCAAAAATTGAGGACAGTTTATTTAGCAGTATTCGATGGTTAACGCTATCAAAGGCCTTTGAGAAATCTAGCATGACAAGTATACCGACCTCATCATTATCCACGCTTCTTCTCAGATCTGATGTTACCTTCAACAAAGCTGTCTCACAACTATGATTCTGTCTGAAACCGGATTGCCAACGTGATAACAAATTGTTATTTTCAATATATTTGTGAATCTGATTACAAATCACCTTTTCAAGAACTTTAGAGAGAAAACACAGAATGCTAATGGGGCGAAAGTCTGCAGGACTACTAACCATCTTTTTCTTCGGAAAAGGCAATACTTTAGCCAATTTCCATCTTGATGGGAAAACAGACTGAGTCAAACAAGAATTAAATACATACAGTAAATGTTGTCCGATGTAAGGCATTAGTATCTTAATAAACTTTGGTGAGACGTTGTCCGGTCCAGTAGCATCCGATTTAATAGAGTATAAGGCGCCAATAAGTTCATCATAGTCAATACAGCGAAAGGCGAATAAACTATTACGGTTTTGTTGCGAACTACTGATAGACACTGTAACATTATTTAAGACTGATTGATTCGGATCAGTAGAGGCAAAAAATCGATTTAAATCATTGGGATCAAATTGATGACGCTGGCTTTCTGTGCTATATATCCCCGCCTGTCTGAGATTTCTCCATAGAATCTTTGGTGGTAGTTTATGATCGAATTTAGACTGATAATAATTGTACTTGGCGGAGCGTATAGCAGATGTTGCTCGGTTGCGTGCACTTTTATAAAGGGAACGTGCAGTAGTAGTCTTTAGACGTTTAAATTGTCTGTACAAATATTCACGTTCAGCTATGAGGGAGGCAATAGCTGGTGTAAACCACGCGCAGGACCTTGTTTCAACTCGCTTAGTTCGCAGGGGTACACATTTTTCTAATAAATTATTAATTAGATTTTCAAGAATTCGCACTTGTTCATCCACGACGCTACAGCGAAAGATATCATTCCAAGGCAACAACGTGCACTCTTGAAGAAGATCAGATATATTTAAATTTTTAAAATCTCGGTACGTGAAGCAATTTGTTAGATTCACAGGCCGAGGAGCGAAATCATATGTCATGAATAACATATCATGATCAAGGAAGCTAGGAGCTTCTATTTGATTATGAAATAAAACTTTGCTTTCATCAGTTGTTAGAAATAAGTCAAGGAGTGACGGATTGGAAGTGTCGCAATATGTCGGTAGGGTATTAATAATATTCAGATATGTTGACTGCATGAAGTGTGTGAAGGTGTCTGTGCGAGAGCTAGGTCTCAAGATATTAACATTGAAATCACCGCCTATAATTATATTATTGTAGCGATGGGAAAGTTCTGAAAAGGTATTTTCAAACTCCGATGCATTTTCCAGTGTAAAGCGTTCGGGTGGACAGTAAACGGCAGACAGGACACACTCGCTAATACCATTACTTAACTCTACGCAGATGAATTCTAAGTCTTGGGCTCCGGAGGATTGAATTATCTTAGCTTTGAGGAAATCTCTAACGAAAATAGCCACTCCACCCCCAATACGACCTTTCCTATCGTTGCGCATTAAGGTGTAACCTGGTATCGAAACTAACATAGATGGTATACAGTCATTTAGCCATGTCTCACTGATAAGAATGGCATGGACATTCGAATTAGTGAAAATTAAGCGAAACTCATCAATTTTATTCCGCATACTGCGAGAGTTCAGAAGGCATATATTTAACCCCTCACGGCGTCCACATAAAATGTTCATCAAGGCTCTCACTCTGCACGGTCCAGCACGATCAGCCGTGGTCATGGAACATATGTGTGAGTGTGGCTATGTGTGCGCAAGAAAAGCATGAAAATAGCTATTTGTTTACATTTATTCAAACAAGACATGGGATCACTTTTGTAAATGGGAATAGTAATTAAATTAAAAATTAAATTAGAAAAGACTATAAGATATATAGTTAAATCCAGATATAGAAATATATAGAACAATTCAAGAAAAAATAAGCCAGTTTCTAAGCTACCTACGACTAAATCAATCACGCAACTAATGCCAACAAGCATATTTTTGGCTAGTAAACTAGATAAAAAAAAAGAAAAAAAAAAGAAAACAATGAGAAATAGAAAAAACTAAATTGAACTGTACCTATAGCAATAACTTTACGATCTCAATTAATACATAATCACCATCAGCTCCATCGGGAATCGGTAGTTAATCATACAGTGACAAAATCCATTTTTATGAAACAAAGTTCTGCAACTGCTCTTTGTTTGTAATTTTTTCGTCATTATCACCTTCAGTTCTCTTAATATGGAGAAGGCCATTTCTCGTTTTTGCTGAGACAATTTTCCCCAATTTGCGCAGCTTTAATGCCTCATGAAGTAGATGATTATTTTGTGGAGTCAGGCTTTCATTGACATATATTGGACTTGGTGAGGAAAAGCCCTGCAGATCACTTAACTGGAAGCCCCTGCGCCTACGAAAGCTGTTGAGAAAAGCTTTTTGCTCCAAGTTGGAGGAGAAGCGAACAACTATTGGTGTACTTGTCCTCTTCTCCGGTGACGGTAATGAAGATTTACGGCTTATGCGGAAGGCATCAATATACGGCGACACTGGGAACTCAATCACAGTTGCAATGTTCTTTACTATGTTAAGAACGTTCTCCTTGGGTAGCTTGGGTATACCTCTAATAACTACGTCAGTCATACGTTGCATGCGATGAATGTCTTCTATTTGTGATTGCAATGAGTTATTGCTGTGTTTGAGATCCACAATTGAATTCTCGCAAACCAAAACTTTATTTTTCAATGTACGAATGGCATCATCAATTTTTGATGTGATCCGAACCTCCAGCTGCTGCATAAGGCCATCAATTTTATCCAAAAGTCGTGTCTCCATTGCTTCTACCAACTTATCCAAAGTGACAATTGTCGAACCAGAGTCGCCAACTTGCGCTCTACCAGTACTGCGGGTGTTCATGTTGTTCCCTTCCTCTGCGCAAGAGGTCGATGGAATTTTCTCTTTTCTCTGTCCCTTATTCGACATAGTGTTGATTTTTCTATGATCACTTTAAAGAGTCGATATTCACAAATACCAATGAAACGAAGACACCGTAAGATCACTCAGGCAAAGACACAGAATCAGAATAGCAATTTGCAAAAGCAAATTTCAGCAGAAAAGAATTCTAATGCACCAACAAAGTCGAATAATTTAACCGAAGCCGCCAAGCTACATAAAAACTACGCGTTAATGTTATAAACTTTCGGGTAAATAATTATGCGGAAATTGTACACAATCTTCAGGAAAAGCTGGAGCCGATTTGAAATACGTCTACTCTTTATCAGTCATCGAACTCATACCTTGTCCTATGCCCCTATCCTATGCTGTTTTTTGTTACAGTTAAAAACTTTAGTTTTTCTAATTACAATGAATAAAGGCGTTCAAGAGTCGCTTAGCACGAAATTATTCGCATGTTTTCATACGTTAGCGATATCGTTTGAAACGTACGGGTTTGTGTCTATGAGTCGAATGCTTCCAACTAGCTCTTGACCCACACTTTTTCTGATATATTTTTTGTTGTTCTTGAGGGGCACAGCCAACGAAATTAGTATTATGTCAGACTCAGAATCACCCAAAGAAAACATACTTAGCTTTATGCTTATTTAAAGCAAAATTATAACTGACATAATATTAATCAATATTATTGAGTAGTGTGAAGGGTACCCTTTTTTGTGATATATGGCTTCAATTGTATTTACCGTAAAAGGCAGGTTTTAGTACCCAAAATACTTTTTGCGTTTTCTGACTAAGAAATTTTATAACATTTTGTTTATTACAAAATATTCTTTGTAAGTACTTATTTTAAAAACTTAGATCATATAACAAAAAGGATAGGCTATACTGTGTAAAATTCGTGTGCGTGTGATAAGCATTGTTTTTTTGTGACACGGAGGGGAAATAACAAGATGGATATCGCCTTGTTGTTCGGCAGTTCGACAATTCTGATGTATGACTTACATTTCAGATGTTATGAAAACAAGTTTGGCCTTGTTTTATTTATTTTGTATTATAGAAATCACTTAATAAGAGTGAGAAACAATAGTGAAATATTGTTTGGTGAATGAGGTTTTATATAATCGAGACTACAAGCAACAATCGGAGATATTCTTTTAGGAAATAATTTTTCAGGCAAGTTTAATTCTTTCAATAATAAATTATAGTGCTTTATATAAAAAAAAAACAGTGAAATACTTATAAAAATAAACAACCGTGGCACAAAAATTTAACAGCTGCCAATGCTGGTTTATTTGTTTAAAATTGAATTGTCATTGTCACCTTAAGTTACAACAGCCACATAAAGGCAAAACCAAATAATATTGGCAGAAAAAAAACGGGGCACTAGGAAAATTCTTAGAAATTGAAAAATTTATGAAAATATTATAAAATTATAAACTTAAAAACTAACTTAAAATTTTTGCGATATAATAGGGTCCCTTCTATTGAATTTCTTCAATACTTAGTAAAGTTTGAACCACTAAATTATATGCTCGGTGTGAAAATATCGTAGTTTGGCACTTCCATGACTAAAACGAATACATCGATGCGGGTCTACTACATGAAGAAAAATTCTTATCTTTTCTTCCTCATAGCCTATCCTTTTTGTTATATGATCTAAGTTTGAAAATCACTAGAAAGGAAAAGGATACTTCCCCCCGAACTGCTGAACATATTTCCAAATTTTTTCATTTCATTAATTTTTTTTTAAGTTTTCAAAAAACTGATTTTCTCTCTTATATATTTGTAAAACATTATCCATTTCCCGTTATTTGGAGATATAAATTCAAAATTTCTTGGGGAAACCAACACGGCTCCAAATTGTTGCTAACCGTTGAAATTCAGCCATTCTATGTCAAATAAGGAGTACAGTCTAGTAGACTAAGTTTTCTTTTTTGCATATCTGTATTTCTAGAATTTTCTTTACTTCTTTTAATTCCAGGTGTGTGAAATATTCTCTTAACCAGAACTAGCCATCATATTGGAAGAATTGGAAAAAGTATCTCATTACTGGCTCTTTGTTAAATATAAAAATGTGGGTGCCAGCAACTACACTTTGAGACTAATCCAGCGATGCCTTAATAATTTGATCAAATATCACTAAATTTGTAAAGCTAATAAACATGTGTAATACATAATTACTATATTTACCTATATTGTGTTTTGCAGCACACAAACAAATCTCTAGAGGTCGTACTAAATGATTCAAAAGACGAAAGTGTGAAGCCTGCAAAACGTATTTCCAATAAGGATCTTTTTTATTTTCGTTCCTTTTTTAGCCAAGCTTTTGACTTACAAATTTACTTAAATCCTCTAGAACTTGTAAAAAAATTTTGGTGGTTGATAATGCTCCAAAAGGACTGATTAAGATCGGATGTCTGCATTTTGTAAAATTTTCTTATTTGTTATTTATGAATTTCGTTGCAAATTTTTCTTCTGAGTTTTTGTACGCCCAGAAATAAAGTTGCCTACAATACTTTTACTATTTTTCTCCTCTCCCCACACAGACAGGCTAAGCTATTATGATGTTATGAGAGTAACGTTTGATCAAAGTGACTGTCAGATTCGCTGGAGTTTTTTACGATGTAGTTCTCACTGTACAGTCAACAGCATTGCCATATAACAAATGAGATTAAAGCGATACTAGAGAGACTGGCTGTTGTTTCAATTTTTAGTGATAAATCGTTTTTAAACTTCTTTAATAAAACGCTTCATTACGTACCAATTCAAAAAATGTTTAATTAATATTTAAAATTTCTCAACAAATGTAAGATGGTGCTTTGAAGTTTATTTGTTCACTGAAATCATAGAATAAATCATAAAAGATCTGTTTTGCAATTTTGAACATATTCTTCGGAGAAATCCTGTGTCAATTTCGGAAGTTTTGATTTTGTAAATTTTCAAAATATAGAGAAATTTTCGGTAGTCGTATGTATCTATATTCATACATACGAACATATTCCAAATATATATGTACCGCCTTACTATATGGAAACAAGCAGAGCTAACACACATTTCATAGATTAGGAGAAAACTACATGTACTTTTTAGTCTTCAACCAACAGAATTTTTGTACTGAGCTAGGAGTACAGAAAAGCAGAAATGAATTGGGAGTTCATTTTACTTTTTGCTGTTTACCAAAATTATGGTGAGTATATGAATATATCTATGGATGGATGTAGAAAATGAAAATAATATGTAAATATTGAAAGGATTGCACCAGTTATAAACCTTTTTTTTTTGCGTTGGTTCAAACTTTATGAGTTTCTTGACATACATATATAATATAGGCAGGTGCCTATTTCATTCAGGGTGTTTTCCAATAAGAGGTTAATAGATCAGGAAGTGATAGTACTCACCTAGCCAAACAAAAATTGTGTGCCAATGGGCAGCTACGTACCCATCTCCGATCAGAAGTTATGGTTGGTTATCTAAACTAAAAATGTCTAATTTTCATACCTTTTTTTGATTTTTTTTTTTTTTCGAACGGTCATTAACATAAGTTTTTTTAGAAAAGCTATAAACTCTAGACTCTTTTCTTTAATTTGACCTATTACACCGTATGTGCTAACTGTAGTCTTTAAGGATTCTTAGATTATAACCTATTCAGATCGTACCGAAATTACTAAAGGATAACTTTGAGAATAGCTTAAGGCCAAATAACTCGTTGACGGCTACAGATAGCACATAGGATATACTAGATCAAATTAAAGATGAGAGTTCCCAGTTTACAGTTTTTATAAAAAAAAAAAATTTCTTATTGTCAGCCGTTGGAAAGCCATGATGTTCTGCATACAATGAGCTCTTAACTGTGACCGTTCACCCTGTAATTTTTGAAAATACAGGGTGATTTGTGAAAAACTGGTTTTTTTTCTTAATCACCGTGTAACTCCTAAACGGTAGATATGGCCCCACCCCAGGTGAATACTATCACCTCCTGCTTTATTGAACTCCTAGGAAACACCCTGTATATGGAAACGTTGAGTTGAAAGCAAAGATTGAGACAAAAAAAAGTGAGATGAGAATAAATAATCAAATGAGAATATATGAATAAAGCTACATTAAATAAAATATAACATAACATTTTTAAATTTATTTCAATTTACTGACTGCGGCATTTCTCATTCAACAGTTTCTGCGAGTGACATACCTCCGTTTTAGTTGCTATACATTCGTGGAGCGCTGCAAGGATCCATTGTGTAAGCGTGTGTTGGTTTTTATTCTTTTTTTTTTTTTTATATTTTATACTCTACAAACTAAATTACGATCCTAAAGGATAAAATTTAAATTTAATTAGAACATTTCACATTACTTTTCTTAAAACACGAAAATTTTAAGCCGTGAATTAAATACCTAATTGTCCTCCCAATTGGTAATTTCAGAAATTTTTACGCTTTTGAAATGTTGGTCGGACTTTTTTGAAATGCATGAATATATTTATATTTTGCGTAAAATCGGTTTAGTTTTACCTGGGTAGCAATGATTCAGCGCATTATATGTATATGTTGAAATATAGTCCACTGAATCCAACCAAACCGAACTGAACATTGTGAACATTTTCATTTTGTAAAATAAATATTTATGATCATTTATCTAAATACATATAGGAAATAATGGTGGACTCAGTATAGAGCGTCGAGGTACACCTCACTTGTGTTTGAGTAACAAAGGGGGTACTGCTGATACCGATCAAGGGTATTAAACTGAATACCGAGTATGATAAAATAAAATAAAATGCTAATGTCACTATCTAATGCCAAACAAAAGTTAGTAATACAGATACACGCTTTTAAACCAAACTATATTTACAATTATCGCGAGATCTCTTAATGCTTATTCAACTGATTTTCATTATGCAGTCATTTAAATAAATGCATGTATTAGCCTGCAGTAAAACATCCAAGCATTTATGACAAGAAATTTGGGAGAACGGCTACCGATATTGAGTTAATTGTGTTTCGTTTTTGGTTTTAAAGGGCTGCAATTTCTGGGTGTAAAAAATTGTTGTAAAAAATTACAACAAATTATAGTTCTTTCGAATAGTATCGAACATTTATGAATGGATTGTGACATGTTAAGGAAACGTCTCTTTCAGTTATACATACTTTTACTAAAAGGGACATAGTGGGGTTGAAATCCATCTGGACTAGGTCCTACTTTTTTCTACTGAGCTTGTTTTCGTATTTCCAAATATATCGCATTGCTTATCCCCACTCCTGCGATTTCCTTCCCTTTATCAACAATACCAGAGTAAATATTAATCCAAAAACATCTAGGGCAGCTCCCAATGAAAATCTATAACTTGATGCGCCCTTGCTAATAAGCGATAGATGGCAACTTAGAGAATACATAAGTACTGCGGAGTAATCACCTAGCCCTGGCATAGCGAAAATATGTGATTCAAGAACCTGCAGCAGACTCTCGGAATGAAAATGTCTTTGTGAGGACGGGTTTTCAGCTCATTCACAGATAGAAGGGCAGGACCTAGAGTATCCAACCTGCACCGGGCGAAGGCTGGACACGCCCACCAGAAAAAGCGTTCGGTTGTCTCTGGCTCTCGGTCCAGGCAGGACAGACACTCAGGGCTCTCAACAACTTCCCATCCTTGTTAGATGAACGTGAACTGAACCGGTTATGATGCCAATCACAGTTCTACATTGTTTCCTTCCGAGCCTTATGAGAAAATCGGAGATGTTCCCATTAGACCAATCAACAGTTTTGTACACTTGCAAGTACTCAGAATCGCGAATCTTTGCTGATGCTTTCTTTGAACATCCGCTTTGATGAGAGACCTAATACTCGAGGTGGAAACGCCTACGGTGGGTTCCGGTCCGAGGAATGGAGAGCCAGAGCTAGAGCCAGCCCTAACTAAAGGGTCAACCCTTTCATTTCCCATAAAAGATTTATGATTTATTTAAAATTATGTAATTATAGTTGAAATGAGATGCTTTGTAATACAGATTTACATTGTGATAATAATCCACACTTTTCATGGTATAATTCCAATACGATTACGATCACGTCGGGGTCACCAGTTTTTATAAACAAAATGTGAATAAATAGCACTGATAACAATTTAGGATGCAAATTTTAAACACTGAGTTTCTTTACTATAGTTTTAATAATTATTACGACGAATTAATTGAACAAACCATATATATATGAATGCAAAATCTAAACTTAATTCCTAAAGTGTGAAT
>CAWUPM010000206.1:0-30776 GCA_963924295.1 Dioctria rufipes
GGTATGTTTAAAATTTGCGACAGTAAAAAATTATTTTTTGACAAATTCACTATAGAAAAGGCAATCCTCGGCGTATTTAAATTTTCGACAGTAAAAAATTATTTTTTGACAAATTCGCTATAGAAAAGGCAATCCCCGGCGTATTTAAAATTTGCGACCGTAAAAAATAATTTCTTGAAAAATTTAATATAGAAAAGGAAATCCTCGGCGTATTTAAAAATTTGCGACAGCAAAAAATAATTTTTTGAAAAATTTCCACTATAGAAAAGGCAATCATCGGTATATTTATAATTTGCCACAGTAAAAATTTATTTTTGACAAATTCACTATAGAAAAAGAGGCAATACTCGGCGTATTAAAATTTGCGACCGTAAAAAATAATTTTTTGAGAAATTTACTTTAGAAAAGGCAATCCTCGGCGTATTTAAAATTTGCGACAGAAAAAAATAATTTTTTTGAAAAATTTACTATAGAAAAGGCAATCCTCGGCGTAGTTTAAATTTGCGACCGCAAAAAATTTATTTTTTGAAAAATTCACTATAGAAAATTAAATCCTCGGTATATTTAAAATTTTTCGACAGTAAAAAATTATTTTTTGACAAATGCAATATAGAAAAGGCAATCCTTGGCGTATTTTAAAATTTGCGACAGTAAAAAAATATTATTTTGGACAAAATTCACCTATAGAAAAGGCCAACCTCGGTATATTTAAAATTTGCGACAGTAAAAAATTATTTTTTTTGACAAATTCACTATAGAAAAGGCAATCCTCGGGCGTATTTAAAATTTGCGACAGTAAAAAATTATTTTTTTGAAAAAATTTACTATAGAAAAGGCCAATCCTCGGCGTATTTAAAATTTGCGACAGCAAAAAACAATTTTTTGAAAAATTCACTATTAGGAAAGGCAATCACGGTGTATTTAAAATTTGCCACTGTAAAAAATTATTTTTTGGACAAATTCACTATAGAAAGGCAATCCTCGGCGTATTAAAAATTTGTGACAGTAAAAAAATTATTTTTTGACAAATTCACCATAGAAAAGTTAATCTCTCGGCGTATTTAAAATTTGCGACAGAAAAAAATAATTTTTTTGAAAAATTTACTATAGAAGAGGCAATCCTCGGCGTATTTAAAAATTTGCGACAGTAAAAAATAATTTTTTGAAAAATTCACTATAGAATAGGCAATCCCCGATATATTTTAAAATTTGCGACAGTAAAAAATTTTTTTTTGACAAATTCACTATAGAAAAGGCAATCCTCGGCTTATTTAAAATTTGCGATAGTAAAAAAATTATTTTTTGACAAATTCACTATAGAAAAGGCAATCCTCGGCGTATTTAAAATTTGCGACAGTAAAAAAATATTATTTTGAACAAATTCACTAAAGAAAAGGCAATCCTCAGCGTATTTAAAATTTGCGACAGTAAAAAAATTATTTTTTGATAAATTTACTATAGAAAAGGCAATTCTCGGCGTGTTTAAAATTTTCGACAGTAAAAAACTATTTTTTGAAAAATTCACTATAGAAAAGGCCAAACCTCGGGTATATTTAAAAATTTGCGACAGTAAAAAATTTTTTTTTTACAAATTCACTATAGAAAAGGCAATCCTCGGGCGTATTTAAAATTTGCGACAGTAAAAAATTATTTTTTGAAAAATTTACTATAGAAAAGGCAATACTCGCCGTGTTTAAAATTTTCGACAGCAAAAAATAATTTTTTGAAAAATTCACTATGGAAAATTAAATCCTTTGGTATATTTAAAATTTGCTACAGTAAAAAATTATTTTTTGAAAAATTCCACTATAGAAAAGGCAATCCTCGGTATATTTAAAATTTGCGACAGTAAAAAATTATTTTTTGACAAATTCACTATAGAAAAGGCAATCCTCGGCGCATTTAAAATTGGCGACAGTAAAAATTATTATCTTGAACAATTCACTATAGAAAAGGCAATCCTCGGCGTATTTAAAATTTGCGACAGTAAAAAATTATTTTTTGAAAAAATTTACTATAGAAAAGGCAATCCTCGGCGTATTTAAAAAAAATAATTTTTTGAAAAATTTACTATAGAAAATTAAATCCTTCGTATATTTAAAACTTGCTATAGCAAAAAATTTATTTTTTGACAAATTGACTATAGAAAAAGGTAATCCTCTGTATATTTTAAAATTTCTGACAGTAAAAAATTATTTTTGACAAATTGACTATAGAAAAGGCAAACCTCGGCGTATTTAAAATTTGCCACAGTAAAAAATATTATTTTGACTAGTTCACTACAAAAAAGGAAATCCTCGGCGTAATTTAAAAATTTGCGACAGTAAAAAATAATTTTTTTGAAAAATTTACTATAGAAAAGGCTATACTCGGCGTATTTGAAATTTGCGACAGTAAAAAATTATTTTTTGAAAAATTTACTATAGAAAAATTAAATCCTCGGTATATTTAAAAATTTGCGACAGTAAAAAAAATATTTTTTGGCAAATTCACTATAGAAAAGGCAATCCTTGGGGTATTTAAAATTTTCGACAGTAAAAAATTATTTTTTTGACAAAAATCACCATAGAAAAGGTAATCCTCGGCGTATTTAAAATTTGCGTCAGAAAAAAAATAATTTTTTGAAAAATTTACCATAGAAGAGGCAATCCTCGGCGTATTTAAAATTTGCGACAGTAAAAAATAATTTTTTGAAAAATTCACTATAGAAAGGCAATCCTCGATATATTTAAAATTTGCGACAGTAAAAAATTATTTTTGACCAAATTCACTATAGAAAAAGGCAATCCTCGGCGTATTTAAAATTTGCGACATTAAAAAACTATTTTTTGACAAATTCACTATAGAAAAGGCAATCCTCGGCGTATTTAAAATTTGCGATAGTAAAAAATACTATTTTGACAAATTCACTAAAAAAAAGGCAATCCTCGGCGTATTTAAAATTTGCGACAGTAAAAAATTATTTTTTGATAAATTTACTATAGAAAAGGCAATACTCGGCGTGTTTAAAATTTTCGACAGTAAAAAATTATTTTTTGACAAATTCACTATAGAAAATGCAATCCTCGGCGTATTTAAAATTTGCGACAGTAAAAAAATATTATTTTGACAAATTCACTATAGAAAACGCAATCCTCGGTATGTTTAAAATTTGCGACAGTAAAAAATTATTTTTTGACAAATTCACTATAGAAAAGGCAATCCTCGGCGTATTTAAATTTTCGACAGTAAAAAATTATTTTTTGACAAATTCGCTATAGAAAAGGCAATCCCCGGCGTATTTAAAATTTGCGACCGTAAAAAATAATTTCTTGAAAAATTTAATATAGAAAAGGCAATCCTCGGCATATTTAAAATTTGCGACAGTAAAAAATTATTTTTTGAAAAAATTGACTATAGAAAAGGCAATCCTCGGCGTATTTAAAATTTGCGACAGTAAAAAATAATTTTTTGAAAAATTCACTATAGAAAAGACAATCATCGGTATATTTAAAATTTTCCACTGTAAAAATTTATTTTTTGACAAATTCACTATAGAAAAGGCAATACTCGGCGTATTAAAAATTTGCGACCGTAAAAAAATAATTTTTTGAGAAATTTACTATAGAAAAGCAATCCTCCGCGTATTTAAAATTTGCGACAGAAAAAAATTCTTTTTTTGAAAAATTTACTATAGAAAAGGCAATCCTCGGCGTAGTTAAAATTTGCGACCGCAAAAAAATTATTTTTTGAAAAATTCACTATAGAAAATTAAATCCTCGGTATATTTAAAATTTGCGACAGTAAAAAAATTATTTTTTGACAAATGCAATATAGAAAAGGCAATCCTTGGCGTATTTAAAATTTGCGACAGTAAAAAATATTATTTTGACAAATTCACTATAGAAAAGGCAAACCTCGGTATATTTAAAATTTGCGACAGTAAAAAATTATTTTTTGACAAATTCACTATAAAAAAGGCAATCCTCGGCGTATTTAAAATTTGCGACAGTAAAAAAATTATTTTTTGAAAAATTTACTATAGAAAAGGCAATCCTCGGCGTATTTAAAAATTTGCGACAGCAAAAAACAATTTTTTGAAAAATTCACTATAGAAAAAGGCAATCACGGTGTATTTAAAATTTGCCACTGTAAAAATTTATTTTTTGACAAATTCACTATAGAAAAGGCAATCCTCGGCGTATTAAAAATTTGTGACAGTAAAAATTATTTTTGACAAATTCACCATAGAAAAGTTAATCCTCGTCGTATTTAAAATTTGCGACAGAAAAAAATAATTTTTTGAAAATTTACTATAGAAGAGGCAATCCTCGGCGTATTTAAAATTTGCGACAGTAAAAAATAATTTTTTGAAAAATTCACTATAGAATAAGGCAATCCCCGATATATTTAAAATTTGCGACAGTAAAAATTATTTTTTGACAAATTCACTATAGAAAAGGCAATCCTCGGCGTATTTAAAATTTGCGACAGTAAAAAAATAATTTTTGAAAAATTTACTATAGAAAAGGCAATCCTCGGCGTATTTAAAAATTTGCGACAGCAAAAAAACAATTTTTTGAAAAATTCACTATAGGAAAGGCCAATCACGGTGTATTTAAAATTTGCCACTGTAAAATTTATTTTTTGACAAATTCACTATAGAAAAGGCAATCCTCGGGCGTATTAAAAATTTGTGACAGTAAAAAATTATTTTTTGACAAATTCACCATAGAAAAGTTAATCCTCGGCGTATTTAAAATTTGCGACAGAAAAAAATAATTTTTTGAAAAAATTTACTATAGAAGAGGCAATCCTCGGGCGTATTTAAAATTTGCGACAGTAAAAAAATAATTTTTTGAAAAATTCCACTATAGAATAGGCAATCCCCGATATATTTAAAATTTGCGACAGTAAAAAATTTTTTTTTGACAAATTCACTATAGAAAAGGCAATCCTCGGCTTATTTAAAATTTGCGATAGTAAAAAATTTATTTTTTGACAAATTCACTATAGAAAAGGCAATCCTCGGCGTATTTAAAATTTGCGACAGTAAAAAATATTATTTTGACAAATTCACTAAAGAAAAGGCAATCCTCAGCGTATTTAAAATTTGCGACAGTAAAAAATTATTTTTTGATAAATTTACTATAGAAAAGGCAATTCTCGGCGTGTTTAAAATTTTCGACAGTAAAAAACTATTTTTTGAAAAATTCACTATAGAAAAGGCAAACCTCGGTATATTTAAAATTTGCGACAGTAAAAAATTTTTTTTTACAAATTCACTATAGAAAAGGCAATCCTCGGGCGTATTTTAAAATTTGCGACAGTAAAAAATTATTTTTTTGAAAAATTTACTATAGAAAAGGCAATACTCGCCGTGTTTAAAATTTTCGACAGCAAAAAATAATTTTTTGAAAAATTCACTATGGAAAATTAAATCCTTGGTATATTTAAAATTTGCTACAGTAAAAAATTATTTTTTGAAAAATTCACTATAGAAAAGGCAATCCTCGGTATATTTAAAATTTGCGACAGTAAAAAATTATTTTTTGACAAATTCACTATAGAAAAGGCAATCCTCGGCGCATTTAAAATTGGCGACAGTAAAAAATATTATCTTGAACAATTCACTATAGAAAAGGCAATCCTCGGCGTATTTAAAATTTGCGACAGTAAAAAATTATTTTTTGAAAAATTTACTATAGAAAAGGCAATCCTCGGCGTATTTAAAAAAAATAATTTTTTGAAAAATTTACTATAGAAAATTAAATCCTTCGTATATTTAAAAACTTGCTATAGCAAAAAAATTATTTTTTGACAAATTGACTATAGAAAAGGTAATCCTCTGTATATTTAAAAATTTCTGACAGTAAAAAATTATTTTTTGACAAATTGACTATAGAAAAGGCAAACCTCGGCGTATTTAAAATTTGCCACAGTAAAAAATATTATTTTGACTAGTTCACTACAAAAAAGGAAATCCTCGGCGTATTTAAAATTTGCGACAGTAAAAAATAATTTTTTGAAAAATTTACTATAGAAAAGGCTATACTCGGCGTATTTGAAATTTGCGACAGTAAAAAATTATTTTTTGAAAAATTTACTATAGAAAATTAAATCCTCGGTATATTTAAAATTTGCGACAGTAAAAAAATATTTTTTGGCAAATTCACTATAGAAAAGGCAATCCTTGGGGTATTTAAAATTTTCGACAGTAAAAATTATTTTTTGACAAAATCACCATAGAAAAGGTAATCCTCGGCGTATTTAAAATTTGCGTCAGAAAAAAATAATTTTTTGAAAAATTTACCATAGAAGAGGCAATCTCGGCGTATTTAAAATTTGCGACAGTAAAAAAATAATTTTTTGAAAAATTCACTATAGAAAAGGCAATCCTCGATATATTTAAAATTTGCGACAGTAAAAAAATTATTTTTGACAAATTCACTATAGAAAAGGCAATCCTCGGCGTATTTAAAATTTGCGACATTAAAAAACTATTTTTTTGACAAATTCACTATAGAAAAGGCAATCCTCGGCGTATTTAAAATTTGCGATAGTAAAAAATACTATTTTGACAAATTCACTAAAAAAAAGGCAATCCTCGGCGTATTTAAAATTTGCGACAGTAAAAAATTATTTTTTTGATAAATTTACTATAGAAAAGGCAATACTCGGCGTGTTTAAAATTTTCGACAGTAAAAAATTATATTTTGACAAATTCACTATAGAAAATGCAATCCTCGGCGTATTTAAAATTTGCGACAGTAAAAAAATATTATTTTGACAAATTCACTATAGAAAACGCAATCCTCGGTATGTTTAAAATTTGCGACAGTAAAAAATTATTTTTTGACAAATTCACTATAGAAAAGGCAATCCTCGGCGTATTTAAAATTTTCGACAGTAAAAAATTATTTTTTGACAAATTCGCTATAGAAAAGGCAATCCCCGGCGTATTTAAAATTTGCGACCGTAAAAAATAATTTCTTGAAAAATTTAATATAGAAAAGGCAATCCTCGGCATATTTAAAATTTGCGACAGTAAAAAATATTTTTTGAAAAATTGACTATAGAAAAGGCAATCCTCGGCGTATTTAAAATTTGCGACAGTAAAAAATAATTTTTTGAAAAATTCACTATAGAAAAGACAATCATCGGTATATTTAAAATTTTCCACTGTAAAAATTTATTTTTTGACAAATTCACTATAGAAAAGGCAATACTCGGCGTATTAAAAAATTTGCGACCGTAAAAAAATAATTTTTTGAGAAATTTACTATAGAAAAGCAATCCTCCGCGTATTTAAAATTTGCGACAGAAAAAAATTCTTTTTTTGAAAAATTTACTATAGAAAAGGCAATCCTCGGCGTAGTTAAAATTTGCGACCGCAAAAAATTATTTTTGAAAAATTCACTATAGAAAATTAAATCCTCGGTATATTTAAAATTTGCGACAGTAAAAAATTATTTTTTGACAAATGCAATATAGAAAAGGCAATCCTTGGCGTATTTAAAATTTGCGACAGTAAAAAATATTATTTTGACAAATTCACTATAGAAAAGGCAAACCTCGGTATATTTAAAATTTGCGACAGTAAAAAATTATTTTTTTGACAAATTCACTATAAAAAAGGCAATCCTCGGCGTATTTAAAATTTGCGACAGTAAAAAATTATTTTTTGAAAAATTTACTATAGAAAAGGCAATCCTCGGCGTATTTAAAATTTGCGACAGCAAAAAACAATTTTTTGAAAAATTCAATATAGAAAAGGCAATCACGGTGTATTTAAAATTTGCCACTGTAAAAATTTATTTTTTGACAAATTCACTATAGAAAAGGCAATCCTCGGCGTATTAAAAATTTGTGACAGTAAAAAATTATTTTTTGACAAATTCACCATAGAAAAGTTTAATCCTCGTCGTATTTAAAATTTGCGACAGAAAAAAAATAATTTTTTGAAAATTTACTATAGAAGAGGCAATCCTCGGCGTATTTAAAATTTGCGACAGTAAAAAATAATTTTTTGAAAAATTCACTATAGAAATAGGCAATCCCCCGATATATTTAAAATTTGCGACAGTAAAAAAATTATTTTTTGACAAATTCACTATAGAAAAGGCAATCCTCGGCTTATTTAAAATTTGCGATAGTAAAAAATTAATTTTTTGACAAATTCACTATAGAAAAGGCAATCCTCGGCGTATTTAAAATTTGCGACAGTAAAAAATATTATTTTGACAAATTCACTAAAGAAAAGGGCAATCCCTCAGCGTATTTAAAATTTGCGGCAGTAAAAAATTATTTTTTGATAAATTTACTATAGAAAAGGCAATTCTCGGCGTGTTTAAAATTTTCGACAGTAAAAAACTATTTTTGAAAAATTCACTATAGAAATGCAATCCTCGGCGTATTTAAAATTTGCGACAGTAAAAAATATTATTTTGACAAATTCACTATAGAAAAGGCAATCCTCGGTATGTTTAAAAATTTGCGACAGTAAAAAATTATTTTTTGACAAATTCACTATAGAAAAGGCAATCCTCGGCGTATTTATAATTTTCGACAGTAAAAAATTATTTTTTGACAAATTCGCTATAGAAAAGGCAATCCCCGGCGTATTTAAAATTTGCGACCGTAAAAAATAATTTTTTGAGAAATTTACTTTAGAAAAGGCAATCCTCCGCGTATTTAAAATTTGCGACAGAAAAAAATAATTTTTTGAAAATTTACTATAGAAAAGGCAATCCTCGGCGTAGTTAAAATTTGCGACCGCAAAAAATAATTTTTTGAAAAATTCACTATAGAAAAATTAAATCCTCGGTATATTTAAAATTTGCGACAGTAAAAAATTATTTTTTGACAAATGCAATATAGAAAAGGCAACCCTTGGCGTATTTAAAATTTGCGACAGTAAAAAATATTATTTTTGACAAATTCACTATAGAAAATTAAATCCTCGGTATATTTAAAATTTGCGGCAGTAAAAAATTATTTTTTGATAAATTTACTATAGGAAAGGCAATTCTCGGTATGTTTAAAATTTGCGACAGTAAAAAAATTATTTTTTGACAAATTCACTATAGAAAAGGCAATCCTCGGCGTATTTAAAATTTTCGACAGTAAAAAATTATTTTTTGACAAATTCGCTATAGAAAAGGCAATCCCCGGCGTATTTAAAATTTGCGACCGTAAAAAATAATTTTTTGAGAAATTTACTTTAGAAAAGGCAATCCTCCGCGTATTTAAAATTTGCGACAGAAAAAAAATAATTTTTTTGAAAAATTTACTATAGAAGAGGCAATCCTCGGCGTAGTTAAAATTTGCGACCGCAAAAAATAATTTTTTGAAAAATTCACTATAGAAAATTAAATCCTCGGTATATTTAAAATTTGCGACAGTAAAAAATTATTTTTTGACAAATGCAATATAGAAAAGGCAATCCTCGACGAATTTAAAATTTGCGACCGTAAAAAATTATTTTTTGACAAATTCACTATAGAAAAGGCAATCCTCGGCGTGTTTAAAATTTGCGACAGTAAAAAATTATTTTTTGATAAATTTACTATAGAAAAGGGCAATTCTCGGCGTGTTTAAAATTTTCGACAGTAAAAAACTATTTTTTGAAAAATTCACTATAGAAAATGCAATCCTCGGCGTATTTAAAATTTGCGACAGTAAAAAAATATTATTTTGACAAATTCACTATAGAAAAGGCAATCCTCGGTATGTCTAAAATTTGCGACAGTAAAAAATAATTTTTTGACGAATTCACTATAGAAAAAGCAATCCTCGGCGTATTTAAAATTTTCGACAGTAAAAAATTATTTTTTGACAAATTCGCTATAGAAAAGGCAATCCCCGGCGTATTTAAAATTTGCGACCGTAAAAAATAAATTCATGAAAAATTTACTATAGAAAAGGCAATCCTCGGCATATTTAAAATTTGCGACAGTAACAATTATTTTTTGAAAAATTTACTATAGAAAAGGCAATCCTCGGCGTATATAAAATTTGCGACAGCAAAAAATAATTTTTTGAAAAATGCACTATAGAAAAGGCAATCATCGGTATATTTATAATTTGCCACAGTAAAAAATTTATTTTTTGACAAATTCACTATAGAAAAGGCAATACTCGGCGTATTAAAAATTTGCGACCGTAAAAAATAATTTTTGAGAAATTTACTTTAGAAAAGGCAATCCTCGGCGTATTTAAAATTTGCGACAGAAAAAAATAATTTTTTTGAAAAATTTACTATAGAAAAGGCAATCCTCGGCGTAGTTAAAATTTGCGACCGCAAAAAATTATTTTTTGAAAAATTCACTATAGAAAATTAAATCCTCGGTATATTTAAAATTTGCGACAGTAAAAAATTATTTTTTGACAAATGCAATATAGAAAAGGCAATCCTTGGCGTATTTAAAATTTGCGACAGTAAAAAATATTATTTTGACAAATTCACTATAGAAAAGGCCAACCTCGGTATATTTAAAATTTTCGACAGTAAAAAATTATTTTTTGACAAATTCACTATAGAAAAGGCAATCCTCGGCGTATTTAAAATTTGCGACAGTAAAAAATTATTTTTTGAAAAATTTACTATAGAAAAGGCAATCCTCGGCGTATTTAAAATTTGCGACAGCAAAAAACAATTTTTTGAAAAATTCACTATAGAAAAGGCAATCACGGTGTATTTAAAATTTGCCACTGTAAAAATTTATTTTTTGACAAATTCACTATAGAAAAGGCAATCCTCGGCGTATTAAAAATTTGTGACAGTAAAAAATTATTTTTTGACAAATTCACCATAGAAAAGTTAATCCTCGGCGTATTTAAAATTTGCGACAGAAAAAAATAATTTTTTTTGAAAAATTTACTATAGAAGAGGCAATCCTCGGCGTATTTAAAATTTGCGACAGTAAAAAATAATTTTTTGAAAAATTCACTATAGAATAGGCAATCCCCGATATATTTAAAATTTGCGACAGTAAAAAATTTTTTTTTGACAAATTCACTATAGAAAAGGCAATCCTCGGCTTATTTAAAATTTGCGATAGTAAAAAATTATTTTTTGACAAATTCACTATAGAAAAGGCAATCCTCGGCGTATTTAAAATTTGCGACAGTAAAAAATATTATTTTGACAAATTCACTAAAGAAAAGGCAATCCTCAGCGTATTTAAAATTTGCGACAGTAAAAAATTATTTTTTGATAAATTTACTATAGAAAAGGCAATTCTCGGCGTGTTTAAAATTTTCGACAGTAAAAAACTATTTTTTGAAAATTTCACTATAGAAAATGCAATCCTCGGCGTATTTAAAATTTGCGACAGTAAAAAATATTATTTTGACAAATTCACTATAGAAAAGGCAATCCTCGGTATGTTTAAAATTTGCGACAGTAAAAAATTATTTTTTGACAAATTCACTATAGAAAAGGCAATCCTCGGCGTATTTAAAATTTTCGACAGTAAAAAATTATTTTTTGACAAATTCGCTATAGAAAAGGCAATCCCCGGCGTATTTAAAATTTGCGATCGTAAAAAATAATTTTTTGAGAAATTTACTTTAGAAAAGGCAATCCTCCGCGTATTTAAAATTTGCGACAGAAAAAAATAATTTTTTTGAAAAATTTACTATAGAAAAGGCAACCCTCGGCGTAGTTAAAATTTGCGACCGCAAAAAATAATTTTTTGAAAAATTCACCATAGAAAATTAAATCCTCGGTATATTTAAAATTTGCGACAGTAAAAAATATTATTTTAACAAATTCACTATAGAAAAGGCAATCCTCGGCGTATTTAAAACTTGCGACAGTAAAAAATTATTTTTTGAAAAATTTACTATAGAAAAGGAAATCCTCGGCGTATTTAAAATTTGCGACAGCAAAAAATAATTTTTTGAAAAATTCACTATAGAAAAGGCAAACCTCGGTATATTTAAAATTTGCGACAGTAAAAATTTTTTTTTTACAAATTCACTATAGAAAAGGCAATCCTCGGGCGTATTTAAAATTTGCGACAGTAAAAAATTATTTTTTGAAAAATTTACTATAGAAAAGGCAATACTCGCCGTGTTTAAAATTTTCGACAGCAAAAAATAATTTTTTGAAAAATTCACTATAGAAAATTAAATCCTTGGTATATTTAAAATTTGCTACAGTAAAAAATTATTTTTTGAAAAATTCACTATAGAAAAGGCAATCCTCGGTATATTTAAAATTTGCGACAGTAAAAAATTATTTTTTGACAAATTCACTATAGAAAAGGCAATCCTCGGCGCATTTAAAATTGGCGACAGTAAAAAATATTATCTTGAACAATTCACTATAGAAAAGGCAATCCTCGGCGTATTTAAAATTTGCGACAGTAAAAAATTATTTTTTGACAAATTCACTATAGAAAAGGCAATCCTCGGCGTATTTAAAATTTTCGACAGTAAAAAATTATTTTTTGACAAATTCGCTATAGAAAAGGCAATCCCCGGCGTATTTAAAATTTGCGACCGTAAAAAATAATTTCTTGAAAAATTTAATATAGAAAAGGCAATCCTCGGCATATTTAAAATTTGCGACAGTAAAAATTATTTTTTGAAAAATTGACTATAGAAAAGGCAATCCTCGGCGTATTTAAAATTTGCGACAGTAAAAAATAATTTTTTGAAAAATTCACTATAGAAAAGACAATCATCGGTATATTTAAAATTTTCCACTGTAAAAATTTATTTTTTGACAAATTCACTATAGAAAAGGCAATACTCGGCGTATTAAAAATTTGCGACCGTAAAAAATAATTTTTTGAGAAATTTACTATAGAAAAGCAATCCTCCGCGTATTTAAAATTTGCGACAGAAAAAAATTCTTTTTTTGAAAAATTTACTATAGAAAAGGCAATCCTCGGCGTAGTTAAAATTTGCGACCGCAAAAAATTATTTTTTGAAAAATTCACTACAGAAAATTAAATCCTCGGTATATTTAAAATTTGCGACAGTAAAAAATTATTTTTTGACAAATGCAATATAGAAAAGGCAATCCTTGGCGTATTTAAAATTTGCGACAGTAAAAAATATTATTTTGACAAATTCACTATAGAAAAGGCAAACCTCGGTATATTTAAAATTTGCGACAGTAAAAAATTATTTTTTGACAAATTCACTATAGAAAAGGCAATCCTCGGCGTATTTAAAATTTGCGACAGTAAAAAATTATTTTTTGAAAAATTTACTATAGAAAAGGCAATCCTCGGCGTATTTAAAATTTGCGACAGCAAAAAACAATTTTTTGAAAAATTCACTATAGAAAAGGCAATCACGGTGTATTTAAAATTTGCCACTGTAAAAATTTATTTTTTGACAAATTCACTATAGAAAAGGCAATCCTCGGCGTATTAAAAATTTGTGACAGTAAAAAATTATTTTTTGACAAATTCACCATAGAAAAGTTAATCCTCGTCGTATTTAAAATTTGCGACAGAAAAAAATAATTTTTTGAAAATTTACTATAGAAGAGGCAATCCTCGGCGTATTTAAAATTTGCGACAGTAAAAAATAATTTTTTGAAAAATTCACTATAGAATAGGCAATCCCCGATATATTTAAAATTTGCGACAGTAAAAAATTATTTTTTGACAAATTCACTATAGAAAAGGCAATCCTCGGCTTATTTAAAATTTGCGATAGTAAAAAATTATTTTTTGACAAATTCACTATAGAAAAGGCAATCCTCGGCGTATTTAAAATTTGCGACAGTAAAAAATATTATTTTGACAAATTCACTAAAGAAAAGGCAATCCTCAGCGTATTTAAAATTTGCGGCACTAAAAAATTATTTTTTGATAAATTTACTATAGAAAAGGCAATTCTCGGCGTGTTTAAAATTTTCGACAGTAAAAAACTATTTTTTGAAAAATTCACTATAGAAAATGCAATCCTCGGCGTATTTAAAATTTGCGACAGTAAAAAATATTATTTTGACAAATTCACTATAGAAAAGGCAATCCTCGGTATGTTTAAAATTTGCGACAGTAAAAAATTATTTTTTGACAAATTCACTATAGAAAAGGCAATCCTCGGCGTATTTAAAATTTTCGACAGTAAAAAATTATTTTTTGACAAATTCGCTATAGAAAAGGCAATCCCCGGCGTATTTAAAATTTGCGACCGTAAAAAATAATTTTTTGAGAAATTTACTTTAGAAAAGGCAATCCTCCGCGTATTTAAAATTTGCGACAGAAAAAAATAATTTTTTTGAAAAATTTACTATAGAAAAGGCAATCCTCGGCGTAGTTAAAATTTGCGACCGCAAAAAATAATTTTTTGAAAAATTCACTATAGAAAATTAAATCCTCGGTATATTTAAAATGTGCGACAGTAAAAAATTATTTTTTGACAAATGCAATATAGAAAAGGCAACCCTTGGCGTATTTAAAATTTGCGACAGTAAAAAATATTATTTTGACAAATTCACTATAGAAAAGGCAATCCTCGGCGTATTTAAAATTTGCGAGAGTAAAAAATTATTTTTTGAAAAATTTACTATAGAAAAGGAAATCCTCGGCGTATTTAAAATTTGCGACAGCAAAAAATAATTTTTTGAAAAATTCACTATAGAAAAGGCAAACCTCGGTATATTTAAAATTTGCGACAGTAAAAAATTATTTTTTTACAAATTCGCTATAGAAAAGGCAATCCTCGGGCGTATTTCAAATTTGCGACAGCAAAAAATAATTTTTTGAAAAATTTACTATAGAAAAGGCAATACTCGCCGTGTTTAAAATTTTCGACAGCAAAAAATAATTTTTTGAAAAATTCACTATGGAAAATTAAATCCTTGGTATATTTAAAATTTGCTACAGTAAAAAATTATTTTTTGAAAAATTCACTATAGAAAAGGCAATCCTCGGTATATTTAAAATTTGCGACAGTAAAAAATTATTTTTTGACAAATTCACTATAGAAAAGGCAATCCTCGGCGCATTTAAAATTGGCGACAGTAAAAAATATTATCTTGAACAATTCACTATAGAAAAGGCAATCCTCGGCGTATTTAAAATTTGCGACAGTAAAAAATTATTTTTTGAAAAATTTACTATAGAAAAGGCAATCCTCGGCGTATTTAAAAAAAATAATTTTTTGAAAAATTTACTATAGAAAATTAAATCCTTCGTATATTTAAAACTTGCTATAGTAAAAAATTATTTTTTGACAAATTGACTATAGAAAAGGTAATCCTCTGTATATTTAAAATTTCTGACAGTAAAAAATTATTTTTTGACAAATTCACTATAGAAAAGGCAAACCTCGGCGTATTTAAAATTTGCCACAGTAAAAAATATTATTTTGACTAGTTCACTACAAAAAAGGCAATAATCGGCGTATTTAAAATTTGCGACAGTAAAAAATAATTTTTTGAAAAATTTACTATAGAAAATGCTATACTCGGCGTATTTGAAATTTGCCGACAGTAAAAAATTATGTTTTGAAAAATTTACTATAGAAAATTAAATCCTAGGTATATTTAAAATTTGCGACAGTAAAAAAATATTTTTTGGCAAATTCACTATAGAAAAGGCAATCCTCGGGGTATTTAAAATTTTCGACAGTAAAAAATTATTTTTTGACAAAATCACCATAGAAAAGGTAAACCTCGGCGTATTTAAAATTTGCGTCAGAAAAAAATAATTTTTTGAAAAATTTACTATAGAAGAGGCAATCCTCGACGTATTTAAAATTTGCGACAGTAAAAAATAATTTTTTGAAAAATTCACTATAGAAAAGGCAATCCTAGATATATTTAAAATTTGCGACAGTAAAAAATTATTTTTTGACAAATTCACTATAGAAAAGGCAATCCTCGGCGTATTTAAAATTTGCGACATTAAAAAACTATTTTTTGACAAATTCACTATAGAAAAGGCAATCCTCGGCGTATTTAAAATTTGCGATAGTAAAAAATACTATTTTGACAAATTCACTAAAAAAAAGGCAATCCTCGGCGTATTTAAAATTTGCGACAGTAAAAAATTATTTTTTGATAAATTTACTATAGAAAAGGCAATACTCGGCGTGTTTAAAATTTTCGACAGTAAAAAATTATTTTTTGACAAATTCACTATAGAAAATGCAATCCTCGGCGTATTTAAAATTTGCGACAGTAAAAAATATTATTTTGACAAATTCACTATAGAAAACGCAATCCTCGGTATGTTTAAAATTTGCGACAGTAAAAAATTATTTTTTGACACATTCACTATGAAAAAGGCAATCCTCGGCGTATTTAAAATTTTCGACAGTAAAAAATTATTTTTTGACAAATTCGCTATAGAAAAGGCAATCCTCGGCGTATTTAAAATTTGCGACCGTAAAAAATAATTTCTTGAAAAATTTACTATAGAAAAGGCAATCCTCGGCATATTTAAAATTTTCGACAGTAAAAATTATTTTTTGAAAAATTGACTATAGAAAAGGCAATCCTCGGCGTATTTAAAATTTGCGACAGCAAAAAATAATTTTTTGAAAAATTCACTATAGAAAAGGCAATCATCGGTATATTTAAAATTTTCCACTGTAAAAATTTATTTTTTGACAAATTCACTATAGAAAAGGCAATACTCGGCGTATTAAAAATTTGCGACCGTAAAAAATAATTTTTTGAGAAATTTACTATAGAAAAAGCAATCCTCGGCGTAGTTAAAATTTGCGATAGCAAAAAATATTTTTTTGAAAAATTCTCTATAGAAAATTAAATCCTCGGTATATTTAAAATTTGCGACAGTAAAAAATTATTTTTTGACAAATACACTATAGAAAAGGCAATCCTTGGCGTATTTAAAATTTGCGACAGTAAAAAATATTATTTTGACAAATTCACTATAGAAAAGGCAATCCTCGGTATGTTTAAAATTTGCGACAGTAAAAAATTATTTTTTGACAAATTCACTATAGAAAAGGCAATCCTCGGCGTATTTAAAATTTTCGACAGTAAAAAATTATTTTTTGACAAATTCGCTATAGAAAAGGCAATCCCCGGCGTATTTAAAATTTGCGACCGTAAAAAATAATTTTTTGAGAAATTTACTTTAGAAAAGGCAATCCTCCGCGTATTTAAAATTTGCGACAGAAAAAAATAATTTTTTTGAAAAATTTACTATAGAAAAGGCAACCCTCGGCGTAGTTAAAATTTGCGACCGCAAAAAATAATTTTTTGAAAAATTCACCATAGAAAATTAAATCCTCGGTATATTTAAAATTTGCGACAGTAAAAAATATTATTTTAACAAATTCACTATAGAAAAGGCAATCCTCGGCGTATTTAAAACTTGCGACAGTAAAAAATTATTTTTTGAAAAATTTACTATAGAAAAGGAAATCCTCGGCGTATTTAAAATTTGCGACAGCAAAAAATAATTTTTTGAAAAATTCACTATAGAAAAGGCAAACCTCGGTATATTTAAAATTTGCGACAGTAAAAATTTTTTTTTTACAAATTCACTATAGAAAAGGCAATCCTCGGGCGTATTTAAAATTTGCGACAGTAAAAAATTATTTTTTGAAAAATTTACTATAGAAAAGGCAATACTCGCCGTGTTTAAAATTTTCGACAGCAAAAAATAATTTTTTGAAAAATTCACTATAGAAAATTAAATCCTTGGTATATTTAAAATTTGCTACAGTAAAAAATTATTTTTTGAAAAATTCACTATAGAAAAGGCAATCCTCGGTATATTTAAAATTTGCGACAGTAAAAAATTATTTTTTGACAAATTCACTATAGAAAAGGCAATCCTCGGCGCATTTAAAATTGGCGACAGTAAAAAATATTATCTTGAACAATTCACTATAGAAAAGGCAATCCTCGGCGTATTTAAAATTTGCGACAGTAAAAAATTATTTTTTGACAAATTCACTATAGAAAAGGCAATCCTCGGCGTATTTAAAATTTTCGACAGTAAAAAATTATTTTTTGACAAATTCGCTATAGAAAAGGCAATCCCCGGCGTATTTAAAATTTGCGACCGTAAAAAATAATTTCTTGAAAAATTTAATATAGAAAAGGCAATCCTCGGCATATTTAAAATTTGCGACAGTAAAAATTATTTTTTGAAAAATTGACTATAGAAAAGGCAATCCTCGGCGTATTTAAAATTTGCGACAGTAAAAAATAATTTTTTGAAAAATTCACTATAGAAAAGACAATCATCGGTATATTTAAAATTTTCCACTGTAAAAATTTATTTTTTGACAAATTCACTATAGAAAAGGCAATACTCGGCGTATTAAAAATTTGCGACCGTAAAAAATAATTTTTTGAGAAATTTACTATAGAAAAGCAATCCTCCGCGTATTTAAAATTTGCGACAGAAAAAAATTCTTTTTTTGAAAAATTTACTATAGAAAAGGCAATCCTCGGCGTAGTTAAAATTTGCGACCGCAAAAAATTATTTTTTGAAAAATTCACTACAGAAAATTAAATCCTCGGTATATTTAAAATTTGCGACAGTAAAAAATTATTTTTTGACAAATGCAATATAGAAAAGGCAATCCTTGGCGTATTTAAAATTTGCGACAGTAAAAAATATTATTTTGACAAATTCACTATAGAAAAGGCAAACCTCGGTATATTTAAAATTTGCGACAGTAAAAAATTATTTTTTGACAAATTCACTATAGAAAAGGCAATCCTCGGCGTATTTAAAATTTGCGACAGTAAAAAATTATTTTTTGAAAAATTTACTATAGAAAAGGCAATCCTCGGCGTATTTAAAATTTGCGACAGCAAAAAACAATTTTTTGAAAAATTCACTATAGAAAAGGCAATCACGGTGTATTTAAAATTTGCCACTGTAAAAATTTATTTTTTGACAAATTCACTATAGAAAAGGCAATCCTCGGCGTATTAAAAATTTGTGACAGTAAAAAATTATTTTTTGACAAATTCACCATAGAAAAGTTAATCCTCGTCGTATTTAAAATTTGCGACAGAAAAAAATAATTTTTTGAAAATTTACTATAGAAGAGGCAATCCTCGGCGTATTTAAAATTTGCGACAGTAAAAAATAATTTTTTGAAAAATTCACTATAGAATAGGCAATCCCCGATATATTTAAAATTTGCGACAGTAAAAAATTATTTTTTGACAAATTCACTGTAGAAAAGGTAATCCTCGGCTTATTTAAAATTTGCGATAGTAAAAAATTATTTTTTGACAAATTCACTATAGAAAAGGCAATCCTCGGCGTATTTAAAATTTGCGACAGTAAAAAATATTATTTTGACAAATTCACTAAAGAAAAGGCAATCCTCAGCGTATTTAAAATTTGCGGCACTAAAAAATTATTTTTTGATAAATTTACTATAGAAAAGGCAATTCTCGGCGTGTTTAAAATTTTCGACAGTAAAAAACTATTTTTTGAAAAATTCACTATAGAAAATGCAATCCTCGGCGTATTTAAAATTTGCGACAGTAAAAAATATTATTTTGACAAATTCACTATAGAAAAGGCAATCCTCGGTATGTTTAAAATTTGCGACAGTAAAAAATTATTTTTTGACAAATTCACTATAGAAAAGGCAATCCTCGGCGTATTTAAAATTTTCGACAGTAAAAAATTATTTTTTGACAAATTCGCTATAGAAAAGGCAATCCCCGGCGTATTTAAAATTTGCGACCGTAAAAAATAATTTTTTGAGAAATTTACTTTAGAAAAGGCAATCCTCCGCGTATTTAAAATTTGCGACAGAAAAAAATAATTTTTTTGAAAAATTTACTATAGAAAAGGCAATCCTCGGCGTAGTTAAAATTTGCGACCGCAAAAAATAATTTTTTGAAAAATTCACTATAGAAAATTAAATCCTCGGTATATTTAAAATGTGCGACAGTAAAAAATTATTTTTTGACAAATGCAATATAGAAAAGGCAACCCTTGGCGTATTTAAAATTTGCGACAGTAAAAAATATTATTTTGACAAATTCACTATAGAAAAGGCAATCCTCGGCGTATTTAAAATTTGCGAGAGTAAAAAATTATTTTTTGAAAAATTTACTATAGAAAAGGAAATCCTCGGCGTATTTAAAATTTGCGACAGCAAAAAATAATTTTTTGAAAAATTCACTATAGAAAAGGCAAACCTCGGTATATTTAAAATTTGCGACAGTAAAAAATTATTTTTTTACAAATTCACTATAGAAAAGGCAATCCTCGGGCGTATTTCAAATTTGCGACAGCAAAAAATAATTTTTGAAAAATTTACTATAGAAAAGGCAATACTCGCCGTGTTTAAAATTTTCGACAGCAAAAAATAATTTTTTGAAAAATTCACTATGGAAAATTAAATCCTTGGTATATTTAAAATTTGCTACAGTAAAAAATTATTTTTTGAAAAATTCACTATAGAAAAGGCAATCCTCGGTATATTTAAAATTTGCGACAGTAAAAAATTATTTTTTGACAAATTCACTATAGAAAAGGCAATCCTCGGCGCATTTAAAATTGGCGACAGTAAAAAATATTATCTTGAACAATTCACTATAGAAAAGGCAATCCTCGGCGTATTTAAAATTTGCGACAGTAAAAAATTATTTTTTGAAAAATTTACTATAGAAAAGGCAATCCTCGGCGTATTTAAAAAAAATAATTTTTTGAAAAATTTACTATAGAAAATTAAATCCTTCGTATATTTAAAACTTGCTATAGTAAAAAATTATTTTTTGACAAATTGACTATAGAAAAGGTAATCCTCTGTATATTTAAAATTTCTGACAGTAAAAAATTATTTTTTGACAAATTCACTATAGAAAAGGCAAACCTCGGCGTATTTAAAATTTGCCACAGTAAAAAATATTATTTTGACTAGTTCACTACAAAAAAGGCAATAATCGGCGTATTTAAAATTTGCGACAGTAAAAAATAATTTTTTGAAAAATTTACTATAGAAAATGCTATACTCGGCGTATTTGAAATTTGCGACAGTAAAAAATTATGTTTTGAAAAATTTACTATAGAAAATTAAATCCTAGGTATATTTAAAATTTGCGACAGTAAAAAAATATTTTTTGGCAAATTCACTATAGAAAAGGCAATCCTCGGGGTATTTAAAATTTTCGACAGTAAAAAATTATTTTTTGACAAAATCACCATAGAAAAGGTAAACCTCGGCGTATTTAAAATTTGCGTCAGAAAAAAATAATTTTTTGAAAAATTTACTATAGAAGAGGCAATCCTCGGCGTATTTAAAATTTGCGACAGTAAAAAATAATTTTTTGAAAAATTCACTATAGAAAAGGCAATCCTAGATATATTTAAAATTTGCGACAGTAAAAAATTATTTTTTGACAAATTCACTATAGAAAAGGCAATCCTCGGCGTATTTAAAATTTGCGATATTAAAAAACTATTTTTTGACAAATTCACTATAGAAAAGGCAATCCTCGGCGTATTTAAAATTTGCGATAGTAAAAAATACTATTTTGACAAATTCACTAAAAAAAAGGCAATCCTCGGCGTATTTAAAATTTGCGACAGTAAAAAATTATTTTTTGATAAATTTACTATAGAAAAGGCAATCCTCGGCATATTTAAAATTTGCGACAGTAAAAATTATTTTTTGAAAAATTGACTATAGAAAAGGCAATCCTCGGCGTATTTAAAATTTGCGACAGCAAAAAATAATTTTTTGAAAAATTCACTATAGAAAAGGCAATCATCGGTATATTTAAAATTTTCGACAGTAAAAAATTATTTTTTGACAAATTCACTATAGAAAATGCAATCCTCGGCGTATTTAAAATTTGCGACAGTAAAAAATATTATTTTGACAAATTCACTATAGAAAACGCAATCCTCGGTATGTTTAAAATTTGCGACAGTAAAAAATTATTTTTTGACACATTCACTATGAAAAAGGCAATCCTCGGCGTATTTAAAATTTTCGACAGTAAAAAATTATTTTTTGACAAATTCGCTATAGAAAAGGCAATCCTCGGCGTATTTAAAATTTGCGACCGTAAAAAATAATTTCTTGAAAAATTTACTATAGAAAAGGCAATCCTCGGCATATTTAAAATTTTCGACAGTAAAAATTATTTTTTGAAAAATTGACTATAGAAAAGGCAATCCTCGGCGTATTTAAAATTTGCGACAGCAAAAAATAATTTTTTGAAAAATTCACTATAGAAAAGGCAATCATCGGTATATTTAAAATTTTCCACTGTAAAAATTTATTTTTTGACAAATTCACTATAGAAAAGGCAATAATCGGCGTATTAAAAATTTGCGACCGTAAAAAATAATTTTTTGAGAAATTTACTATAGAAAAAGCAATCCTCGGCGTAGTTAAAATTTGCGATAGCAAAAAATATTTTTTGAAAAATTCTCTATAGAAAATTAAATCCTCGGTATATTTAAAATTTGCGACAGTAAAAAATTATTTTTTGACAAATACACTATAGAAAAGGCAATCCTTGGCGTATTTAAAATTTGCGACAGTAAAAAATATTATTTTGACAAATTCACTATAGAAAAGGCAATCCTCGGCGTATTTAAAATTTGCGACAGTAAAAAATTATTTTTGAAAAATTTACTATCGAAAAGGAAATCCTCGGCGTATTTAAAATTTGCGACAGCAAAAAATAATTTTTTGACAAATTCACCATAGAAAAGGTAATCCTCGGCGCTTTTAAAATTTGTGACTGTAAAAAATAATTTATTGAAAATTTTACTATAGAAAAGGCAATCCCCGGCGTATTTAAAATTTGCGACCGTAAAAAATAATTTCTTGAAAAATTTACTATAGAAAAGGCAATCCTCGGCATATTTAAAATTTGCGACAGTAAAAATTATTTTTTGAAAAATTGACTATAGAAAAGGCAATCCTCGGCGTATTTAAAATTTGCGACAGCAAAAAATAATTTTTTGAAAAATTCACTATAGAAAAGGCAATCATCGGTATATTAAAATTTTCGACAGTAAAAAATTATTTTTTGACAAATTCACTATAGAAAATGCAATCCTCGGCGTATTTAAAATTTGCGACAGTAAAAAATATTATTTTGACAAATTCACTATAGAAAACGCAATCCTCGGTATGTTTAAAATTTGCGACAGTAAAAAATTATTTTTTGACAAATTCACTATAGAAAAGGCAATCCTCGGCGTATTTAAAATTTTCGACAGTAAAAAATTATTTTTTGACAAATTCGCTATAGAAAAGGCAATCCTCGGCGTATTTAAAATTTGCGACCGTAAAAAATAATTTCTTGAAAAATTTACTATAGAAAAGGCAATCCTCGGCATATTTAAAATTTTCGACAGTAAAAATTATTTTTTGCAAAATTGACTATAGAAAAGGCAATCCTCGGCGTATTTAAAATTTGCGACAGCAAAAAATAATTTTTTGAAAAATTCTCTATAGAAAATTAAATCCTCGGTATATTTAAAATTTTCGACAGTAAAAAATTATTTTTTGACAAATTCACTATAGAAAATGCAATCCTCGGCGTATTTAAAATTTGCGACAGTAAAAAATATTATTTTGACAAATTCACTATAGAAAACGCAATCCTCGGTATGTTTAAAATTTGCGACAGTAAAAAATTATTTTTTGACAAATTCACTATAGAAAAGGCAATCCTCGGCGTATTTAAAATTTGCGACAGCAAAAAATAATTTTTTGAAAAATTCACTATAGAAAAGGCAATCATCGGTATATTTAAAATTTTCCACTGTAAAAATTTATTTTTTGACAAATTCACTATAGAAAAGGCAATACTCGGCGTATTAAAAATTTGCGACCGTAAAAAATATTTTTTGAGAAATTTACTATAGAAAAAGCAATCCTCGGCGTAGTTAAAATTTGCGATAGCAAAAAATATTTTTTTGAAAAATTCTCTATAGAAAATTAAATCCTCGGTATATTTAAAATTTGCGACAGTAAAAAATTATTTTTTGACAAATACACTATAGAAAAGGCAATCCTTGGCGTATTTAAAATTTGCGACAGTAAAAAATATTATTTTGACAAATTCACTATAGAAAAGGCAATCCTCGGCGTATTTAAAATTTGCGACAGTAAAAAATTATTTTTTGAAAAATTTACTATCGAAAAGGAAATCCTCGGCGTATTTAAAATTTGCGACAGCAAAAAATAATTTTTTGACAAATTCATCATAGAAAAGGTAATCCTCGGCGCTTTTAAAATTTGTGACTGTAAAAAATAATTTATTGAAAATTTTACTATAGAAAAGGCAATCCCCGGCGTATTTAAAATTTGCGACCGTAAAAAATAATTTCTTGAAAAATTTACTACAGAAAAGGCAATCCTCGGCATATTTAAAATTTGCGACACTAAAAATTATTTTTTGAAAAATTCACTATAGAAAAAGCAATCCTCGACGAATTTAAAATTTGCGAACGTAAAAAATTATTTTTTGACAAAGAAAAGGCAATCCTCGGCGTATTTAAAATTTGCGACAGCAAAAAATAATTTTTTGAAAAATTCACTATAGAAAAGGCAATCATCGGTATATTTAAAATTTTCCACTGTAAAAAATTATTTTTTGACAAATACACTATAGAAAAGGCAATCCTTGGCGTATTTAAAATTTGCGACAGTAAAAAATATTATTTTGACAAATTCACTATAGAAAAGGCAATACTCGGCGTATTTAAAATTTGCGACAGAAAAAAATTCTTTTTTTGAAAAATTTACTATAGAAGAGGCAATCCTCGGCGTAGTTAAAATTTGCGATAGCAAAAAATATTTTTTTGAAAAATTCTCTATAGAAAATTAAATCCTCGGTATATTTAAAATTTGCGACAGTAAAAAATTATTTTTTGACAAATACACTATAGAAAAGGCATTCCTTGGCGTATTTAAAATTTGCGACAGTAAAAAATATTATTTTGACAAATTCACTATAGAAAAGGCAATCCTCGGCGTATTTAAAATTTGCGACAGTAAAAAATTATTTTTTGAAAAATTTACTATCGAAAAGGAAATCCTCGGCGTATTTAAAATTTGCGACAGCAAAAAATAATTTTTTGACAAATTCACCATAGAAAAGGTAATCCTCGGCGCTTTTAAAATTTGTGACTGTAAAAAATAATTTATTGAAAATTTTACTATAGAAAAGGCAATCCTCGGCGTATTAAAAATTTGCGACAGTAAAAAATAATTTTTTGAAAAATTCACTATAGAAAAGGCAATCCTCGGTATATTTAAAATTTGCGACATTAAAAATTATTTTTTGACAAATTCACTATAGAAAAAGCAATCCTCGACGAATTTAAAATTTGCGAACGTAAAAAATTATTTTTTGACAAATTCACTATAGAAAAGGCAATCCTCGCCGTATTTAAAATTTGCGACAGTAAAAAACTATTTTTTGAAAAATTCACTATACAAAATGCAATCCTCGGCGTATTTAAAATTTGCGACAGTAAAAAATATTATTTTGACAAATTCACTATAGAAAAGGCAATCCTCGGTATGTTTAAAATTTGCGACAGTAAAAAATTATTTTTTGACAAATTCACTATAGAAAAGGCAATCCCCCGCGTATTTAAAATTTGCGACCGTAAAAAATAATTTCATGAAAAAGTTACTATAGAAAAGGCAATCCTCGGCATATTTAAAATTTGCGACAGTAAAAATTATTTTTTGAAAAATTTACTATAGAAAAGGCAATCTTCGGCGTATATAAAATTTGCGACAGCAAAAAATAATTTTTCGAAAAATGCACTATAGAAAAGGCGTATTTAAAATTTGGCGTATTTAAAATTTGGCGTATTTAAAATTTGCGACAGTAAAAAATATTATTTTGACAAATTCACTATAGAAAAGGCAATCCTCGGCGTATTTAAAATTTGCGACAGTAAAAAATTATTTTTTGAAAAATTTACTATCGAAAAGGAAATCCTCGGCGTATTTAAAATTTGCGACAGCAAAAAATAATTTTTTGACAAATTCACCATAGAAAAGGTAATCCTCGGCGCTTTTAAAATTTGTGACTGTAAAAAATAATTTATTGAAAATTTTACTATAGAAAAGGCAATCCCCGGCGTATTTAAAATTTGCGACCGTAAAAAATAATTTCTTGAAAAATTTACTATAGAAAAGGCAATCCTCGGCATATTTAAAATTTGCGACAGTAAAAATTATTTTTTGAAAAATTGACTATAGAAAAGGCAATCCTCGGCGTATTTAAAATTTGCGACAGCAAAAAATAATTTTTTGAAAAATTCACTATAGAAAAGGCAATCATCGGTATATTTAAAATTTTCCACTGTAAAAATTTATTTTTTGACAAATTCACTATAGAAAAGGCAATACTCGGCGTATTAAAAATCTGCGACCGTAAAAAATAATTTTTTGAGAAATTTACTATAGAAAAAGCAATCCTCGGCGTAGTTAAAATTTGCGATAGCAAAAAATATTTTTTTGAAAAATTCTCTATAGAAAATTAAATCCTCGGTATATTTAAAATTTTCGACAGTAAAAAATTATTTTTTGACAAATTCACTATAGAAAATGCAATCCTCGGCGTATTTAAAATTTGCGACAGTAAAAAATATTATTTTGACAAATTCACTATAGAAAACGCAATCCTCGGTCTGTTTAAAATTTGCGACAGTAAAAAATTATTTTTTGACAAATTCACTATAGAAAAGGCAATCCTCGGCGTATTTAAAATTTTCGACAGTAAAAAATTATTTTTTGACAAATTCGCTATAGAAAAGGCAATCCTCGGCGTATTTAAAATTTGCGACCGTAAAAAATAATTTCTTGAAAAATTTACTATAGAAAAGGCAATCCTCGGCATATTTAAAATTTTCGACATTAAAAATTATTTTTTGAAAAATTGACTATAGAAAAGGCAATCCTCGGCGTATTTAAAATTTGCGACAGCAAAAAATAATTTTTTGAAAAATTCACTATAGAAAAGGCAATCATCGGTATATTTAAAATTTTCCACTGTAAAAATTTATTTTTTGACAAATTCACTATAGAAAAAGGCAATACTCGGCGTATTAAAAATTTGCGACCGTAAAAAATATTTTTTGAGAAATTTACTATAGAAAAAGCAATCCTCGGCGTAGTTAAAATTTGCGATAGCAAAAAATATTTTTTTGAAAAATTCTCTATAGAAAATTAAATCCTCGGTATATTTAAAATTTGCGACAGTAAAAAATTATTTTTTTGACAAATACACTATAGAAAAAAACAATCCTTGGCGTATTTAAAATTTGCGACAGTAAAAAATATTATTTTGACAAATTCACTATAGAAAAGGCAATCCTCGGCGTATTTAAAATTTGCGACAGTAAAAAATTATTTTTTGAAAAATTTACTATCGAAAAGGAAATCCTCGGCGTATTTAAAATTTGCGACAGCAAAAAATAATTTTTTGACAAATTCACCATAGAAAAGGTAATCCTCGGCGCTTTTAAAATTTGTGACTGTAAAAAATAATTTATTGAAAATTTTACTATAGAAAAGGCAATCCCCGGCGTATTTAAAATTTGCGACCGTAAAAAATAATTTCTTGAAAAATTTACTATAGAAAAGGCAATCCTCGGCATATTTAAAATTTGCGACAGTAAAAATTATTTTTTGAAAAATTCACTATAGAAAAAGCAATCCTCGACGAATTTAAAATTTGCGAACGTAAAAAATTATTTTTTGACAAAGAAAAGGCAATCCTCGGCGTATTTAAAATTTGCGACAGCAAAAAAATAATTTTTTGAAAAATTCACTATAGAAAAGGCAATCATCGGTATATTTAAAATTTTCCACTGTAAAAAATTATTTTTTGACAAATACACTATAGAAAAGGCAATCCTTGGCGTATTTAAAATTTGCGACAGTAAAAAATATTATTTTGACAAATTCACTATAGAAAAGGCAATACTCGGCGTATTTAAAATTTGCGACAGAAAAAAATTCTTTTTTTGAAAAATTTACTATAGAAGAGGCAATCCTCGGCGTAGTTAAAATTTGCGATAGCAAAAAATATTTTTTTGAAAAATTCTCTATAGAAAATTAAATCCTCGGTATATTTAAAATTTGCGACAGTAAAAAATTATTTTTTGACAAATACACTATAGAAAAGGCAATCCTTGGCGTATTTAAAATTTGCGACAGTAAAAAATATTATTTTGACAAATTCACTATAGAAAAGGCAATCCTCGGCGTATTTAAAATTTGCGACAGTAAAAAATTATTTTTTGAAAAATTTACTATCGAAAAGGAAATCCTCGGCGTATTTAAAATTTGCGACAGCAAAAAATAATTTTTTGACAAATTCACCATAGAAAAGGTAATCCTCGGCGCTTTTAAAATTTGTGACTGTAAAAAATAATTTATTGAAAATTTTACTATAGAAAAGGCAATCCTCGGCGTATTAAAAATTTGCGACAGTAAAAAATAATTTTTTTGAAAAATTCACTATAGAAAAGGCAATCCTCGGTATATTTAAAATTTGCGACATTAAAAATTATTTTTTGACAAATTCACTATAGAAAAAGCAATCCTCGACGAATTTAAAATTTGCGAACGTAAAAAATTATTTTTTGACAAATTCACTATAGAAAAGGCAATCCTCGCCGTATTTAAAATTTGCGACAGTAAAAAATTATTTTTTGATAAATTTACTATAGAAAAGGCAAATCTCGGCGTGTTTAAAATTTTCTAAAAAACTATTTTTTGAAAAATTCACTATACAAAATGCAATCCTCGGCGTATTTAAAATTTGCGACAGTAAAAAATATTATTTTGACAAATTCACTATAGAAAAGGCAATCCTCGGTATGTTTAAAATTTGCGACAGTAAAAAATTATTTTTTGACAAATTCACTATAGAAAAGGCAATCCCCCGCGTATTTAAAATTTGCGACCGTAAAAAATAATTTCATGAAAAATTTACTATAGAAAAGGCAATCCTCGGCATATTTAAAATTTGCGACAGTAAAAATTATTTTTTGAAAAATTTACTATAGAAAAGGCAATCCTCGGCGTATATAAAATTTGCGACAGCAAAAAATAATTTTTTGAAAAATGCACTATAGAAAAGGCAATCATCGGTATATTTAAAATTTTCCACTGTAAAAATTTATTTTTTGACAAATTCACGATAGAAAAGGCAATACTCGGCGTATTAAAAATTTGCGACCGTAAAAAATAATTTTTTGAGAAATTTACTATAGAAAAAGCAATCCTCCGCGTATTCAAAATTTGCGACAGAAAAAAATTCTTTTTTTGAAAAATTTACTATAGAAAAGGCAATCCTCGGCGTAGTTAAAATTTGCGATAGCAAAAAATATTTTTTTGAAAAATTCTCTATAGAAAATTAAATCCTCGGTATATTTAAAATTTGCGACAGTAAAAAATTATTTTTTGACAAATACACTATAGAAAAGGCAATCCTTGGCGTATTTAAAATTTGCGACAGTAAAAAATATTATTTTGACAAATTCACTATAGAAAAGGCAATCCTCGGCGTATTTAAAATTTGCGACAGTAAAAAATTATTTTTTGAAAAATTTACTATAGAAAAGGCTATACTCGGCGTATTTGAAATTTGCGACAGTAAAAAATTATTTTTTGAAAAATTTACTATAGAAAATTAAATCCTCGGTATATTTAAAATTTGCGACAGTAAAAAAATATTTTTTGGCAAATTCACTATAGAAAAGGCAATCCTCGGGGTATTTAAAATTTTCGACAGTAAAAAATTATTTTTTGACAAAATCACCATAGAAAAGGTAATCCTCGGCGTATTTAAAATTTGCGACAGAAAAAAATAATTTTTTGAAAAATTTACTATAGAAGAGGCAATCCTCGGCGTATTTAAAATTTGCGACAGTAAAAAATAATTTTTTGAAAAATTCACTATAGAAAAGCAATCCTCGATATATTTAAAATTTGCGACAGTAAAAAATTATTTTTTGACAAATTCACTATAGAAAAGGCAATCCTCGGCGTATTTAAAATTAGCGACAGTAAAAAATACTATTTTGACAAATTCACTAAAAAAAAGGCAATCCTCGGCGTATTTAATATTTGCGACAGTAAAAAATTATTTTTTGATAAATTTACTATAGAAAAGGCAATACTCGGCGTGTTTAAAATTTTCGACAGTAAAAAATTATTTTTTGACAAATTCACTATAGAAAATGCAATCCTTGGCGTATTTAAAATTTGCGACATTAAAAAATATTATTTTGACAAATTCACTATAGAAAACGCAATCCTCGGTATGTTTAAAATTTGCGACAGTAAAAAATTATTTTTTGACAAATTCACTATAGAAAAAGCAATCCTCGACGAATTTAAAATTTGCGAACGTAAAAAATTATTTTTTGACAAATTCACTATAGAAAAGGCAATCCTCGCCGTATTTAAAATTTGCGACAGTAAAAAATTATTTTTTGATAAATTTACTATAGAAAAGGCAATTCTCGGCGTGTTTCAAATTTTCGACAGTAAAAAACTATTTTTTGAAAAATTCACTATACAAAATGCAATCCTCGGCGTATTTAAAATTTGCGACAGTAAAAAATATTATTTTGACAAATTCACTATAGAAAAGGCAATCCTCGGTATGTTTAAAATTTGCGACAGTAAAAAATTATTTTTTGACAAATTCACTATAGAAAAGGCAATCCTCGGCGTATTTAAAATTTTCGACAGTAAAAAATTATTTTTTGACAAATTCGCTATAGAAAAGGCAATCCCCCGCGTATTTAAAATTTGCGACCGTAAAAAATAATTTCATGAAAAATTTACTATAGAAAAGG
>CAWUPM010000207.1:0-152017 GCA_963924295.1 Dioctria rufipes
GGGCCATACTCGTGTATACAAAATTTGCGACAGAAAAAATAATTTTTGAAAAAGTTACTATAGAAAAGCCAAACTCGGTGTATTTAAAATTTGCGACAGAAAAAAATAATCTTTTGAAAAATTTACAATAGAAAAGGCAATTCTCGGCGTATTTAAAATTTGCGACAGTAAAAAATAATTTTTCGAAAAATTTACTATAGAAAAGGCAATCTTCGGCGTATTTTAAATTTTCGACAGTAAAATATTATTTTTTGAAAAATTTACTATAGAAGGGCCAAACCCGGTGTATTTAAAATTTGCGACAGTAAAAAATTATTTTTTGAAAAATTTACTATAGAAAGGGTAATCCTCGGCGTATTTAAAATTTACGACAGTACAAAATTATTTTTTGAAAAATTTACTATAGAAAAGGCCATACTCGCGTATACATAATTTGCGACAGAAAAAATCATTTTTGAAAAAGTTACTATAGAAAAGGCAATCCTCGGAGTATTTAAAATTTGCGACAGTAAAAAATAATTTTTTGAAAAATTTACTATAGGAAGGCCAAACTAGGTGTATTTAAAATTTGCGACAGTAAAAAATAATTTTTTGAAAAATTTACAATAGAAAAGGCAATCCCTGGCGTATTTAAAATTTGCAACGCTAGAAAATAATTTGTTGAAAAATTTACTGTATAATAGGCAATCCTGGGCGTTTTTAAAATTTGCGACAGTTAAAAGTAATTTTTTGAAAATTTGCTATAGAAAAGGCAATAGTCGCCGTATTTAAAATTTGCGTACGTAAAAAATAATTTTTCGCAAAATTTAATATAGAAAAGGCAAAATATTATTTTTTGAAAAATTTACTATAGAAGGGCCAAACTCGGTGTATTTAAAATTTGCGACAGTAAAAAATTATTTTTGGAAAAATTTACTATAGAAAAGGTAATCCTCGGCGTATTTAAAATTTACGAGAGTAAAAAATTATTTTTTGAAAAATTTACTAAATTTTCGACAGTAAAATATTATTTTTTTGAAAAATTTACTATAGAAAGGCCAAACTCGGTGTATTTAAAAATAATTTTTTGAAAAATTTACAATAGAAAAGGCAATCCGTGACGTATTTAAAATTTGCAACGGTATAAGATAATTTGTTGAAAAATTTACTATAGAAAAGGCAATCTTCGGCGTTTTTAAAATTTGCGAGAGTTAAAAATAATGTTTTGAGAATTTGCTATAGAAAAGGCAATAGTCGCCGTATTTAAAATTTGCGAACGTAAAAAATAATTTTTCGCATATTTTAATATAGAAAAGGCAATCCTCGGCGTATTTAACATTTGCGACAGTAAAAAATAATTTTTTGTAAAATTTACTATAGAAAAGGCAATACTCGGCGTATTTAAAATTTGGGACAGTAAAAGATTATTTTTTTAAAAATTTACTATAGAAAAGGCCATACTCGCGTATACAAAATTTGCGACAGAAAAAATCATTTTTGAAAAAGTTACTATAGAAAAGGCAATCGCCGGAGTATTTAAAATTTGCGACAGTAAAAAATAATTTTTTGAAAAATTTACTATAGGAAGGCCAAACTAGGTGTATTTAAAATTTGCGACAGTAAAAAATAATTTTTTGAAAAATTTACAATAGAAACGGCAATCCCTGGCGTATTTAAAATTTGCAACGCTAGAAAATAATTTGTTGAAAAATTTACTGTAGAAAAGGCAATCCTCGGCGTTTTTAAAATTTGCGACAGTTAAAAATAATGTTTTGAAAATTTGCTATAGAAAAGGCAATAGTCGCCGTATTTAAAATTTGCGAACGTAAAAAATAATTTTTCGCATATTTTAATATAGAAAAGGCAATCCTCGGCGTATTTAACATTTGCGACAGTAAAAAATAATTTTTTGTAAAATTTACTATAGAAAAGGCAATACTCGGCGTATTTAAAATTTGGGACAGTAAAAAATTATTTTTTATAAATTTACTATAGAAAAGGCCATACTCGCGTATACAAAATTTGCGACAGAAAAAATCATTTTTGAAAAAGTTACTATAGAAAAGGCAATCCTTGGAGTATTTAAAATTTGCGACATAAAAAATTATTTTTTGAAAAATTTACTATAGAAAAAGCCATACTCGCCGTATTTAAAATTTGCGACAGAAAAAAATAATCTTTTGAAAAATTTACAATAGAAAAGGCAATTCTCGGCATATTTAAAATTTGCGTCAGTAAAAAATAATTTTTCGAAAAATTTACTATAGAGAAGGCAATCTTCGGCGTATTTTAAATTTTCGACAGTAAAATATCATTTTTTGAAAAATTTACTATAGAAGGGCCAAACACGGTGTATTTAAAATTTGGGACAGTAAAAAATTCTTTTTTGAAAAATTTCTATAGAAAGGGTAATCCTCGGCGTATTTAAAATTTACGACAGTAAAAAATTATTTTTTGAAAAATATACTATAGAAAAGGCAAACCTCGGCGTTTTTAAAATTTACTATAGAAAAGGCAATCCTCGGCGTTTTTAAAATTTGCGACAGTTAAAAATAATGTTTTGAAAATTTGCTATAGAAAAGGCAATAGTCGCCGTATTTAAAATTTGCGAACGTAAGAAATAATTTTTCGCATATTTTAATATAGAAAAGGCAATCCTCGGCGTATTTAACATTTGCGACAGTAAAAAATAATTTTTTGTAAAATTTACTATAGAAAAGGCAATACTCGGCGTATTTAAAATTTGGGACAGTAAAAAATAATTTTTTGTAAAATTTACTATAGAAAAGGCAATACTCGGCGTATTTAAAATTTGGGACAGTAAAAAATTATTTTTTGTAAAATTTACTATAGAAGAGGCAATACTCGGCGTATTTAAAATTTGGGACAGTAAAAAATTATTTTTTTAAAAATTTACTATAGAAAAGGCCATACACGCGTATACAAAATTTGCGACAGAAAAAATCATTTTTGAAAAAGTTACTATAGAAAAGGCAATCCTCGGAGTATTTAAAATTTGCGACAGTAAAAAATAATTTTTTGAAAAATTTACTATAGGAAGGCCAAACTAGGTGTATTTAAAATTTGCAACAGTAAAAAATAATTTTTTGAAATTTTACAATAGAAACGGCAATCCCTGGCGTATTTAAAATTTGCAACGCTAGAAAATAATTTGTTGAAAAATTTACTGTAGAAAAGGCAATCCTCGGCGTTTTTAAAATTTGCGACAGTTAAAAGTAATTTTTTGAAAATTTGCTATAGAAAAGGCAATAGTCGCCGTATTTAAAATTTGCGAACGTAAAAAATAATTTTTCGCATATTTTAATATAGAAAAGGCAATCCACGGCGTATTTAAAATTTGCGACAGTAACAAATAATTTTTTGAAAAATTTACTATAGAAAAATCAATCTTCGGCGTATTTAAAATTTGCGACAGTAAAAAATTATTTTTTGAAAAATTTACTATAGAAAAGGCCATACTCGCCGTATTTAAAATTTGCGACAGAAAAAAATAATCTTTTGAAAAATTTACAATAGAAAAGGCAATTCTCGGCATATTTAAAATTTGCGACAGTAAAAAATAATTTTTCGAAAAATTTACTATAGAAAAGGCAATCTTCGGCGTATTTTAAATTTTCGACAGTAAAATATTATTTTTTGAAAAATTTACTATAGAAGGGCCAAACTCGGTGTATTTAAAATTTGGGTCAGTAAAATATTCTGTTTTGAAAAATTTCTATAGAAAGGGTAATCCTCGGCGTATTTAAAATTTACGACAGTAAAAAATTATTTTTTGAAAAATTTACTATAGAAAAGGCCATACTCGCGTATACAAAATTTGCGACAGAAAAAATCATTTTTGAAAAAAAAAATAATGTTTTGAAAATTTGCTATAGAAAAGGCAATAGTCGCCGTATTTAAAATTTGCGAACGTAAAAAATAATTTTTCGCATATTTTAATATAGAAAAGGCAATCACGGCGTATTTAAAATTTGCGACAGTAAAAAATAATTTTTTGTAAAATTTACTATAGAAAAGGCAATACTCGGCGTATTTAAAATATGGGACAGTAAAAAATTATTTTTTTAAAAATTTACTATAGAAAAGGCCATACTCGCGTATACAAAATTTGCGACAGAAAAAATCATTTTTGAAAAAGTTACTATAGAAAAGGCAATCCTCGGAGTATTTAAAATTTGCGACAGTAAAAAATAATTTTTTGAAAAATTTACTGTAGGAAGGCCAAACTAGGTGTATTTAAAATTTGCGACAGTAAAAAATAATTTTTTGAAAAATTTACAATAGAAACGGCAATCCCTGGCGTATTTAAAATTTGCAACACTAGAAAATAATTTGTTGAAAAATTTACTGTAGAAAAGGCAATCCTCGGCGTTTTTAAAATTTGCGACAGTTAAATTAATTTTTTGAAAATTTGCTATAGAAAAGGCAATAGTCGCCGTATTTAAAATTTGCGTACGTAAAAAATAATTTTTCGCAAAATTTAATATAGAAAAGGCAAAATATTATTTTTTGAAAAATTTATTACTATAGAAGGACCAAACTCGGTGTATTTAAAATTTGCGACAGTAAAAAATTATTTTTGGAAAAATTTACTATAGAAAAGGTAATCCTCGGCGTATTTAAAATTTAGGACAGTAAAAAATTATTTTTTGAAAAATTTACTATAGAAAAGGCAAACCTCGGCGTTTTTAAAATTTACTATAGAAAAGGCAATCCTCGGCGTTTTTAAAATTTGCGACAGTTAAAAATAATGTTTTGAAAATTTGCTATAGAAAAGGCAATAGTCGCCGTATTTAAAATTTGCGAACGTAAAAAATAATTTTTCGCATATTTTAATATAGAAAAGGCAATCCACGGCGTATTTAAAATTTGCGACAGTAACAAATAATTTTTTGAAAAATTTACTATAGAAAAATCAATCTTCGGCGTATTTAAAATTTGCGACAGTAAAAAATTATTTTTTGAAAAATTTACTATAGAAAAGGCCATACTCGCCGTATTTAAAATTTGCGACAGAAAAAAAGAATCTTTTGAAAAATTTACAATAGAAAAGGCAATTCTCGGCATATTTAAAATTTGCGACAGTAAAAAATAATTTTTCGAAAAATTTACTATAGAAAAGGCAATCTTCGGCGTATTTTAAATTTTCGACAGTAAAATATTATTTTTTGAAAAATTTACTATAGAAGGGCCAAACTCGGTGTATTTAAAATTTGGGACAGTAAAAAATTCTTTTTTGAAAAATTTCTATAGAAAGGGTAATCCTCGGCGTATTTAAAATTTACGACAGTAAAAAATTATTTTTTGAAAAATTTACTATAGAAAAGGCCATACTCGCGTATACAAAATTTGCGACAGAAAAAAACATTTTTGAAAAAGTTACTATAGAAAAGGCAATCCTCGGAGTATTTAAAATTTGCGACAGTAAAAAATAATTTTTTGAAAAATTTACTATAGAAAGGCCAAACTCGGTGTATTTAAAATGTGCGACAGTAAGAAATTATTTTTTGAAAAATTTACAATAGAAAAGGCACTCCTCGGCGTATTTAAAATTTGCGACAGTAAAAAATATTTTTTGAAAAATTTACTATAGAAAAATCAATCTTCGGCGTATTTAAAATTTGCGACATCAAAAAATTATTTTTTGAAAAATTTACTATAGAAAAGGCCATACTCGCCGCATTTAAAATTTGCTACAGAAAAAAATAATCTTTTGAAAAATTTACAATAGAAAAGGCAATCCTCGACTTATTTAAAATTCGCGACAGTAAAAATAATTTTTTGAAAAATTTACAATAGAAAAGGCAATCCCTGGCGTATTTAAAATTTGCAACGGTATAAAATAATTTGTTGAAAAATTTACTATAGAAAAGGCAATCTTCGGCGTATTTCAAATTTTCGACAGTAAAATATTATTTTTTGAAAAATGTACTATAGAAGGGCCAAACTCGGTGTATTTAAAATTTGCGACAGTAAAAAATTATTTTTTGAAAAATTTACTATAGACAAGGTAATCCTCGGCGTATTTAAAATTTACGACAGTAAAAAATTATTTTTTGAAAAATTTACTATAGAAAAGGCAAACCTCGGCGTTTCTAAAATTTACTATAGAAAAGGCAATCCTCGGCGTTTTTTAAATTTGCGACAGTTAAAAATAATTTTTTGAAAATTTGCTATAGAAAAGGCAATAGTCGCCGTATTTAAAATTTGCGAACGTAAAAAATAAAAGTAAAATTTAATATAGAAAAGGCAATCCTCGGCGTATTTAAAATTTGCGACAGTAAAAAATAATTTTTTGAAAAATTTACTATACAAAAGGCAATACACGGCGTATTTAAAATTTGCGACAGTAAAAAATTATTTTTTGAAAAATTTACTATAGAAAAGGCAATCCTCGGCGTATTTAAAATTTGCGACAGCAAAAAAATTATTTTTTGAAAAATTTACTATATAGAAAGGGCCATACTCGTGTATACAAAATTTGCGACAGAAAAAATAATTTTTGAAAAAGTTACTATAGAAAAGGCAATCCTCGGCGTATTTAAAATTTGCTACAGTAAAAAATTATTTTTTGAAAAATTTACTATTGAAAAGGCAATACTCGGCGTATTTAAAATTTGCGACAGTAAAAAATTATATTTTTAAAAACTTACTACAGAAACGGGAATCCTCGGCGTATCTAAAATTTGCGACAGTAAAATATTATGTTTTGAAAAATTTACTATAGAAAAATTAATCTTCGGCGTATTTAAAATTTACGACATAAAAAATTATTTTTTGAAAAATTTACTATAGAAAAGGCCATACTCGCCGTATTTAAAATTTGCGACAGAAAAAAATAATCTTTTCAAAAATTTACAATAGAAAAGGCAATTCTCGGCGTATTTAAAATTTGCGACAGTAAAAAATAATTTTTCGAAAGTTTACTATAGAAAAGGCAATCTTCGGCGTATTTTAAATTTTCGACAGTAAAATATTATTTTTTGAAAAATTTACTATAGAAGGGCCAAACTCGGTGTATTTAATATTTGCGACAGTAAAAAATTATTTTTGGAAAAATTTACTATAGAAAAGGTAATCCTCGGCGTATTTAAAATTTAGGACAGTAAAAAATTATTTTTTGAAAATTTACTATAGAAAAGGCAAACCTCGGCGTTTTTAAAATTTACTATAGAAAAGGCAATCCTCGGCGTTTTTAAAATTTGCGACAGTTAAAAATAATGTTTTGAAAATTTGCTATAGAAAAGGCAATAGTCGCCGTATTTAAAATTTGCGAACGTAAAAAATAATTTTTCGCATATTTTAATATAGAAAAGGCAATCCACGGCGTATTTAAAATTTGCGACAGTAACAAATAATTTTTTGAAAAATTTACTATAGAAAAATCAATCTTCGGCGTATTTAAAATTTGCGACAGTAAAAAATTATTTTTTGAAAAATTTACTATAGAAAAGGCCATACTCGCCGTATTTAAAATTTGCGACAGAAAAAAATAATCTTTTGAAAAATTTACAATAGAAAAGGCAATTCTCGGCATATTTAAAATTTGCGACAGTAAAAAATACTTTTTCGAAAAATTTACTATAGAAAAGGCAATCTTCGGCGTATTTTAAATTTTCGACAGTAAAATATTATTTTTTGAAAAATTTACTATAGAAGGGCCAAACTCGGTGTATTTAAAATTTGGGACAGTAAAATATTCTTTTTTGAAAAATTTCTATAGAAAGGGTAATCCTCGGCGTATTTAAAATTTACGACAGTAAAAAATTATTTTTTGAAAAATTTACTATAAAAAAGGCCATACTCGCGTATACAAAATTTGCGACAGAAAAAATCATTTTTGAAAAAGTTACTATAGAAAAGGCAATCCTCGGAGTATTTAAAATTTGCGACAGTAAAAAATAACTTTTTGAAAAATTTACTATAGAAAGGCCAAACTCGGTGTATTTAAAAATAATTTTTTGAAAAATTTACAATAGAAAAGGCAATCCCTGACGTATTTAAAATTTGCAACGGTATAAGATAATTTGTTGAAAAATTTACTATAAAAAGGCAATCTTCGGCGTATTTTAAATTTTCGACAGTAAAATATTATTTTTTGAAAAATTTACTATAGAAGGACCAAACTCGGTGTATTTAAAATTTGCGACAGTAAAAAATTATTTTTGGAAAAATTTACTATAGAAAAGGTAATCCTCGGCGTATTTAAAATTTAGGACAGTAAAAAATTATTTTTTGAAAAATTTACTATAGAAAAGGCAAACCTCGGCGTTTTTAAAATTTACTATAGAAAAGGCAATCCTCGGCGTTTTTAAAATTTGCGACAGTTAAAAATAATGTTTTGATAATTTGCTATAGAAAAGGCAATAGTCGCCGTATTTAAAATTTGCGAACGTAAAAAATAATTTTTCGCATATTTTAATATAGAAAAGGCAATCCACGGCGTATTTAAAATTTGCGACAGTAACAAATAATTTTTTGAAAAATTTACTATAGAAAAATCAATCTTCGGCGTATTTAAAATTTGCGACAGTAAAAAATTATTTTTTGAAAAATTTACTATAGAAAAGGCCATACTCGCCGTATTTAAAATTTGCGACAGAAAAAAAGAATCTTTTGAAAAATTTACAATAGAAAAGGCAATTCTCGGCATATTTAAAATTTGCGACAGTAAAAGATAATTTTTCGAAAAATTTACTATAGAAAAGGCAATCTTCGGCGTATTTTAAATTTTCGACAGTAAAATATTATTTTTTGAAAAATTTACTATAGAAGGGCCAAACTCGGTGTATTTAAAATTTGGGACAGTAAAAAATTCTTTTTTGAAAAATTTCTATAGAAAGGGTAATCCTCGGCGTATTTAAAATTTACGACAGTAAAAAATTATTTTTGAAAAATTTACTATAGAAAAGGCCATACTCGCGTATACAAAATTTGCGACAGAAAAAATCATTTTTGAAAAAGTTACTATAGAAAAGGCAATCCTCGGAGTATTTAAAATTTGCGACAGTAAAAAATAATTTTTTGAAAAATTTACTATAGAAAGGCCAAACTCGGTGTATTTAAAAATAATTTTTTGAAAAATTTACAATAGAAAAGGCAATCCCTGACGTATTTAAAATTTGCAACGGTATAAGATAATTTGTTGAAAAATTTACTATAAAAAGGCAATCTTCGGCGTATTTTAAATTTTCGACAGTAAAATATTATTTTTTGAAAAATTTACTATAGAAAGGCCAAACTCGGTGTATTTAAAATTTGCGACAGTAAGAAATTATTTTTTGAAAAATTTACAATAGAAAAGGCACTCCTCGGCGTATTTAAAATTTGCGACAGTAAAAAATATTTTTTGAAAAATTTACTATAGAAAAATCAATCTTCGGCGTATTTAAAATTTGCGACATCAAAAAATTATTTTTTGAAAAATTTACTATAGAAAAGGCCATACTCGCCGCATTTAAAATTTGCTACAGAAAAAAATAATCTTTTGAAAAATTTACAATAGAAAAGGCAATCCTCGACTTATTTAAAATTCGCGACAGTAAAAATAATTTTTTGAAAAATTTACAATAGAAAAGGCAATCCCTGGCGTATTTAAAATTTGCAACGGTATAAAATAATTTGTTGAAAAATTTACTATAGAAAAGGCAATCTTCGGCGTATTTCAAATTTTCGACAGTAAAATATTATTTTTTGAAAAATGTACTATAGAAGGGCCAAACTCGGTGTATTTAAAATTTGCGACAGTAAAAAATTATTTTTTGAAAAATTTACTATAGACAAGGTAATCCTCGGCGTATTTAAAATTTACGACAGTAAAAAATTATTTTTTGAAAAATTTACTATAGAAAAGGCAAACCTCGGCGTTTCTAAAATTTACTATAGAAAAGGCAATCCTCGGCGTTTTTTAAATTTGCGACAGTTAAAAATAATTTTTTGAAAATTTGCTATAGAAAAGGCAATAGTCGCCGTATTTAAAATTTGCGAACGTAAAAAATAAAAGTAAAATTTAATATAGAAAAGGCAATCCTCGGCGTATTTAAAATTTGCGACAGTAAAAAATAATTTTTTGAAAAATTTACTATACAAAAGGCAATACACGGCGTATTTAAAATTTGCGACAGTAAAAAATTATTTTTTGAAAAATTTACTATAGAAAAGGCAATCCTCGGCGTATTTAAAATTTGCGACAGCAAAAAAATTATTTTTTGAAAAATTTACTATATAGAAAGGGCCATACTCGTGTATACAAAATTTGCGACAGAAAAAATAATTTTTGAAAAAGTTACTATAGAAAAGGCAATCCTCGGCGTATTTAAAATTTGCTACAGTAAAAAATTATTTTTTGAAAAATTTACTATTGAAAAGGCAATACTCGGCGTATTTAAAATTTGCGACAGTAAAAAATTATATTTTTAAAAACTTACTATAGAAACGGGAATCCTCGGCGTATCTAAAATTTGCGACAGTAAAATATTATGTTTTGAAAAATTTACTATAGAAAAATTAATCTTCGGCGTATTTAAAATTTGCGACATAAAAAATTATTTTTTGAAAAATTTACTATAGAAAAGGCCATACTCGCCGTATTTAAAATTTGCGACAGAAAAAAATAATCTTTTCAAAAATTTACAATAGAAAAGGCAATTCTCGGCGTATTTAAAATTTGCGACAATAAAAAATAATTTTTCGAAGGTTTACTATAGAAAAGGCAATCTTCGGCGTATTTTAAATTTTCGACAGTAAAATATTATTTTTTGAAAAATTTACTATAGAAAGGCCAAACTCGGTGTATTTAAAATTTGCGACAGTAAGAAATTATTTTTTGAAAAATTTACAATAGAAAAGGCACTCCTCGGCGTATTTAAAATTTGCGACAGTAAAAAATATTTTTTGAAAAATTTACTATAGAAAAATCAATCTTCGGCGTATTTAAAATTTGCGACATCAAAAAATTATTTTTTGAAAAATTTACTATAGAAAAGGCCATACTCGCCGCATTTAAAATTTGCTACAGAAAAAAATAATCTTTTGAAAAATTTACAATAGAAAAGGCAATCCTCGACTTATTTAAAATTCGCGACAGTAAAAATAATTTTTTGAAAAATTTACAATAGAAAAGGCAATCCCTGGCGTATTTAAAATTTGCAACGGTATAAAATAATTTGTTGAAAAATTTACTATAGAAAAGGCAATCTTCGGCGTATTTCAAATTTTCGACAGTAAAATATTATTTTTTGAAAAATGTACTATAGAACGGGAATCCTCGGCGTATCTAAAATTTGCGACAGTAAAATATTATGTTTTGAAAAATTTACTATAGAAAAATTAATCTTCGGCGTATTTAAAATTTGCGACATAAAAAATTATTTTTTGAAAAATTTACTATAGAAAAGGCCATACTCGCCGTATTTAAAATTTGCGACAGAAAAAAATAATCTTTTCAAAAATTTACAATAGAAAAGGCAATTCTCGGCGTATTTAAAATTTGCGACAATAAAAAATAATTTTTCGAAGGTTTACTATAGAAAAGGCAATCTTCGGCGTATTTTAAATTTTCGACAGTAAAATATTATTTTTTGAAAAATTTACTATAGAAGGGCCATACTCGGTGTATTTAAAATTTGCGACAGTAAAAAATTATTTTTTGAAAAATTTACTATAGAAAGGGTAATCTTCGGCGTATTTAAAATTTACGACAGTACAAAATTATTTTTGAAAAATTTACTATAGAAAAGGCCATACTCGCGTATACAAAATTTGCGACAGAAAAAATCATTTTTGAAAAAGTTACTATAGAAAAGGCAATCCTCGGAGTATTTAAAATTTGCGACAGTAAAAAATAATTTTTTGAAAAATTTACTATAGGAAGGCCAAACTAGGTGTATTTAAAATTTGCGACAGTAAAAAATAATTTTTTGAAAAATTTACAATAGAAAAGCAATCCCTGGCGTATTTAAAATTTGCAACGCTAGAAAATAATTTGTTGAAAAATTTACTGTAGAAAAGGCAATCCTCGGCGTTTTTAAAATTTGCGACAGTTAAAAGTAATTTTTTGAAAATTTGCTATAGAAAAGGCAATAGTCGCCGTATTTAAAATTTGCGTACGTAAAAAATAATTTTTCGCAAAATTTAATATAGAAAAGGCAAAATATTATTTTTTGAAAAATTTACTATAGAAGGGCCAAACTCGGTGTATTTAAAATTTGCGACAGTAAAAAATTATTTTTGGAAAAATTTACTATAGAAAAGGTAATCCTCGGCGTATTTAAAATTTACGACAGTAAAAAATTATTTTTTGAAAAATTTACTAAATTTTCGACAGTAAAATATTATTTTTTTGAAAAATTTACTATAGAAAGGCCAAACTCGGTGTATTTAAAAATAATTTTTTGAAAAATTTACAATAGAAAAGGCAATCCGTGACGTATTTAAAATTTGCAACGGTATAAGATAATTTGTTGAAAAATTTATTATAGAAAAGGCAATCTTCGGCGTTTTTAAAATTTGCGACAGTTAAAAATAATGTTTTGAAAATTTGCTATAGAAAAGGCAATAGTCGCCGTATTTAAAATTTGCGAACGTAAAAAATAATTTTTCGCATATTTTAATATAGAAAAGGCAATCCTCGGCGTATTTAACATTTGCGACAGTAAAAAATAATTTTTTGTAAATTTACTATAGAAAAGGCAATACTCGGCGTATTTAAAATTTGGGACAGTAAAAAATTATTTTTTTAAAAATTTACTATAGAAAAGGCCATACTCGCGTATACAAAATTTGCGACAGAAAAAATCATTTTTGAAAAAGTTACTATAGAAAAGGCAATCCCCGGGGTATTTAAAATTTGCGACAGTAAAAAATAATTTTTTGAAAAATTTCCTATAGGAAGGCCAAACTAGGTGTATTTAAAATTTGCGACAGTAAAAAACAATTTTTGAAAATTTACAATAGAAACGGCAATCCCTGGCGTATTTAAAATTTGCAACGCTAGAAAATAATTCGTTGAAAAATTTACTGTAGAAAAGGCAATCCTCGGCGTTTTTAAAATTTGCGACAGTTAAAAATAATGTTTTGAAAATTTGCTATAGAAAAGGCAATAGTCGCCGTATTTAAAATTTGCGAACGTAAAAAATAATTTTTCGCATATTTTAATATAGAAAAGGCAATCCTCGGCGTATTTAACATTTGCGACAGTAAAAAATAATTTTTTGTAAAATTTACTATAGAAGAGGCAATACTCGGCGTATTTAAAATTTGGAACAGTAAAAAATTATTTTTTTAAAAATTTACTATAGAGAAGGCCATACTCGCGTATACAAAATTTGCGAAAGAAAAAATCATTTTTGAAAAAGTTATTATAGAAAAGGCAATCCTCGCAGTATTTAAAATTTGCGACATAAAAATTATTTGTTGAAAAATTTACTATAGAAAAGGCCATACTCGCCGTATTTAAAATTTGCGACAGAAAAAAATAATCTTTTGAAAAATTTACAATAGAAAAGGCAATTCTCGGCATATTTAAAATTTGCGACAGTAAAAAATAATTTTTCGAAAAATTTACTATAGAAAAGGCAATCTTCGGCGTATTTTAAATTTTCGACAGTAAAATATTATTTTTTGAAAAATTTACTATAGAAGGGCCAAACACGGTGTATTTAAAATTTGGGACAGTAAAAAATTCTTTTTTGAAAAATTTCTATAGAAAGGGTAATCCTCGGCGTATTTAAAATTTACGACAGTAAAAAAATTATTTTTTAAAAAATTTACTATAGAAAAGGCAAACCTCGGCGTTTTTAAAATTTACTATAGAAAAGGCAATCCTCGGCGTTTTTAAAATTTGCGACAGTTAAAAATAATGTTTTGAAAATTTGCTATAGAAAAGGCAATAGTCGCCGTATTTAAAATTTGCGAACGTAAAAAATAATTTTTCGCGTATTTTAATATAGAAAAGGCAATCCTCGGCGTATTTAACATTTGCGACAGTAAAAAATAATTTTTTGTAAAATTTACTATAGAAAAGGCAATACTCGGCGTATTTAAAATTTGAGACAGTAAAAAATTATTTTTTTAAAAATTTACTATAGAAAAGGCCATACTCGCGTATACAAAATTTGCGACAGCAAAAATCATTTTTGAAAAAGTTACTATAGAAAAGGCAATCCTCGGAGTATTTAAAATTTGCGACAGTAAAAAAGACTTTTTTGAAAAATTTACTATAGGAAGGCCAAACTAGGTGTATTTAAAATTTGCGACAGTAAAAAATAATTTTTTGAAAAATTTACAATAGAAACGGCATTCCCTGGCGTATTTAAAATTTGCAACGCTAGAAAATAATTTGTTGAAAAATTTACTGTAGAAAAGGCAATCCTCGGCGTTTTTAAAATTTGCGACAGTTAAAAGTAATTTTTTGAAAATTTGCTATACAAAAGGCAATAGTCGCCGTATTTAAAATTTGGGTACGTAAAAAATAATTTTTCGCAAAATTTAATATAGAAAAGGCTAAATATTATTTTTTGAAAAATTTACTATAGAAGGGCCAAACTCGGTGTATTTAAAATTTGCGACAGTAAAAAATTATTTTTGGAAAAATTTACTATAGAAAAGGTAACCCTCGGCGTATTTAAAATTTAGGATAGTAAAAAATTATTTTTTGAAAAATTTACTATAGAAAAGGCAAACCTCGGCGTTTTTTAAATTTACTATAGAAAAGGCAATCCTCGGCGTTTTTAAAATTTGCGACAGTTAAAAATAATGTTTTGAAAATTTGCTATAGAAAAGGCAATAGTCGCCGTATTTAAAATTTGCGAACGTAAAAAATAATTTTTTGAAAAATTTACTATAGAAAAATCAATCTTCGGCGTATTTAAAATTTGCGACAGTAAAAAATTATTATTTGAAAAATTTACTATAGAAAAGGCAATTCTCGGCATATTTAAAATTTGCGACAGTAAAAAATAATTTTTCGAAAAATTTACTATAGAAAAGGCAATCTTCGGCGTATTTTAAATTTTCGACAGTAAAATATTATTTTTTGAAAAATTTACTATAGAATGGCCAAACTCGGTGTATTTAAAATTTGGGACAGTAAAAAATTCTTTTTTGAAAAATTTCTATAGAAAGGGTAATCCTCGGCGTATTTAAAATTTACGACAGTAAAAAATTATTTTTTGAAAAATTTACTATAGAAAAGGCCATACTCGCGTATACAAAATTTGCGACAAAAAAAATCATTTTTGAAAAAGTTACTATAGAAAAGGCAATCCCCGGAGTATTTAAAATTTGCGACAGTAAAAAATAATTTTTTGAAAAATTTACTATAGAAAGGCCAAACTCGGTGTATTTAAAAATAATTTTTTGAAAAATTTACAATAGAAAAGGCAATCCCTGACGTATTTAAAATTTGCAACTGTATAAGATAATTTGTTGAAAAATTTACTATAGAAAAGGCAATCTTCGGCGTATTTTAAATTTTCGACAGTAAAATATTATTTTTTGAAAAATTTACTATAGAAAGGCCAAACTCGGTGTATTTAAAATTTGCGACAGTAAGAAATTATTTTTTGAAAAATTTACAATAGAAAAGGCACTCCTCGGCGTATTTAAAATTTGCGACAGTAAAAAATATTTTTTGAAAAATTTACTATAGAAAAATCAATCTTCGGCGTATTTAAAATTTGCGACATCAAAAAATTATTTTTTGCAAAAGTTACTATAGAAAAGGCCATACTCGCCGCATTTAAAATTTGCTACAGAAAAAAATAATCTTTTGAAAAATTTACAATAGAAAAGGCAATCCTCGACGTATTTAAAATTCGCGACAGTAAAAATAATTTTTTGAAAAATTTACAATAGAAAAGGCAGTCCCTGGCGTATTTAAAATTTGCAACGGTATAAAATAATTTGCTGAAACTTTACTATAGAAAAGGCAATCTTCGGCGTATTTCAAATTTTCGACAGTAAAATATTATTTTTTGAAAAATGTACTACAGAAGGGCCAAACTGGGTGTATTTAAAATTTGCGACAGTAAAAAATTATTTTTTGAAAAATTTACTATAGACAAGGTAATCCTCGGCGTATTTAAAATTTACGACAGTAAAAAATTATTTTTTGAAAAATTTAAGAAAAGGCAAACCTCGGCGTTTTTAAAATTTACTATAGAAAAGGCAATCCTCGGCGTTTTTTAAATTTGCGACAGTTAAAAATAATTTTTTGAAAATTTGCTATAGAAAAGGCAATAGTCGCCGTATTTAAAATTTGCGAACGTAAAAAATAAAAGTAAAATTTAATATAGAAAATGCAATCCTCGGCGTATTTAAAATTTGCGACAGTAAAAAATAATTTTTTGAAAAATCTACTATACAAAAGGCAATACACGGCGTATTTAAAATTTGCGACAGTAAAAAATTATTTTTTGAAAAATTTACTATAGAAAGAGCCATACTCGCCGTTTTTTAAATTTGCGACAGTAAAAATAATTTTTTGAAAAATTTACTATAGGAAATTCAACTCTCGGTGTATTTAAAATTTGCGACAGTAAAAAATTATTTGTTGAAAAAATTACTATAGAAACGGCAATCCTCGGCGTATCTAAAATTTGCCACAGTAAAAATTTTTTTTTTTGAAAAATTTACTATCGAAAAGGCAATCTTCGGCGTAGTTTAAATTTTCGTCAGTAAAATACTATTTTCTGAAAAATTTACTATAAAAAGGCCAAACTCGGTGTATTTAAAATTTGCGACAGTAAAAAATAATTTTTTGAAAAATTTACTATAGAAAAATCAATCTTCGGCGTATTTAAAATTTGCGACAGTAAATTTTTAATTTTTTGAAAAATTTACTATAGAAAAGGCAATCCTCGGCGTATTTAAAATTTGCGACAGCAAAAAAATTATTTTTTAAAAAATTTACTATATAGAAAGGGCCATACTCGTGTATACAAAATTTGCGAGAGAAAAAATAATTTTTGAAAAAGTTACTATAGAAAAGGCAATCCTCGGCGTATTTAAAATTTGCTACAGTAAAAATTTATTTTTTGAAAAATTTACTATTGAAAAGGCAATACTCGGCGTATTTAAAATTTGCGACAGTAAAAAATTATATTTTTAAAAACTTACTATAGGAACGGGAATCCTCGGCGTATCTAAAATTTGCGACAGTAAAATATTATGTTTTGAAAAATTTACTATAAAAAAATCAATCTTCGGCGTATTTAAAATTTGCGACATAAAAAATTATTTTTTGAAAAATTTACTATAGAAAAGGCCATACTCGCCGTATTTAAAATTTGCGACAGAAAAAAATAATCTTTTGAAAAATTTACAATAGAAAAGGCAATTCTCGGCATATTTAAAATTTGCGACAGTAAAAAATAATTTTTCGAAAAATTTACTATAGAAAAGGCAATCTTCGGCGTATTTTAAATTTTCGACAGAAAAATATTATTTTTTGAAAAATTTACTATAGAAGGGCCAAACTCGGTGTATTTAAAATTTGCGACAGTAAAAAATTATTTTTTGAAAAATTTACTATAGAAAGGGTAATCCTCGGCGTATTTAAAATTTACGACAGTACAAAATTATTTTTTGAAAAATTTACTATAGAAAAGACCATACTCGCGTATACAAAATTTGCGACAGAAAAAATCATTTTTGAAAAAGTTACTATAGAAAAGGCAATCCTCGGAGTATTTAAAATTTGCGACAGTAAAAAATAATTTTTTGAAAAATTTACTATAGGAAGGCCAAATTAGGTGTATTTAAAATTTGCGACAGTAAAAAATAATTTTTTGAAAAATTTACAATAGAAAAGGCAATCCCTGGCGTATTTAAAATTTACAACGCTAGAAAATAATTTGTTGAAAAATTTACTGTAGAAAAGGCAATCCTCGGCGTTTTTAAAATTTGCGACAGTTAAAAGTAATTTTTTGAAAATTTGCTATAGAAAGGCAATAGTCGCCGTATTTAAAATTTGCGTACGTAAAAAATAATTTTTCGCAATATTTAATATAGAAAAGGCAAAATATTATTTTTTGAAAAATTTACTACAGAAGGGCCAAACTCGGTGTATTTAAAATTTGCGACAGTAAAAAATTATTTTTGGAAAAATTTACTATAGAAAAGGTAATCCTCGGCGTATTTAAAATTTACGACAGTAAAAAATTATTTTTTGAAAAATTTACTAAATTTTCGACAGTAAAATATTATTTTTTTTGAAAAATTTACTATAGAAAGGCCAAACGACCTTCGGTGTATTTAAAAATAATTTTTTGAAAAATTTACAATAGAAAAGGCAATCCGTGCGTATTTAAAATTTGCAACGGTATAAGATAATTTGTTGAAAAATTTACTATAGAAAAGGCAATCTTCGGCGTTTTTAAAATTTGCGACAGTTAAAAATAATGTTTCGAAAATTTGCTATAGAAAAGGCAATAGTGCCGTATTTAAAATTTGCGAATGTAAAAAATAATTTTTCGCATATTTTAATATAGAAAAGGCAATCCTCGGCGTATTTAACATTTGCGACAGTAAAAAATAATTTTTTGTAAAATTTACTATAGAAAAGGCAATACTCGGCGTATTTAAAATTTGGGACAGTAAAAAATTATTTTTTAAAAATTTACTATAGAAAAGGCCATACTCGCGTATACAAAATTTGCGACAGAAAAAATTATTTTTGAAAAAGTTACTATAGAAAAGGCAATCCTCGGAGTATTTAAAATTTGCGACAGTAAAAAATAATTTTTTGAAAAATTTACTATAGGAAGGCCAAACTAGGTGTATTTAAAATTTGCGACAGTAAAAAATAATTTTTTGAAAAATTTACAATAGAAACGGCAATCCCTGGCGTATTTAAAATTTGCAACGCTAGAAAATAATTTGTTGAAAAATTTACTGTAGAAAAGGCAATCCTCGGCGTTTTTAAAATTTGCGACAGTTAAAAGTAATTTTTTGAAAATTTGCTATAGAAAAGGCAATAGTCGCCGTATTTAAAATTTGCGTACGTAAAAAATAATTTTTCGCAAAATTTAATATAGAAAAGGCAAAATATTATTTTTTGAAAAATTTACTATAGAAGGGCCAAACTCGGTGTATTTAAAATTTGCGACAGTAAAAAATTATTTTTGGAAAAATTTACTATAGAAAAGGTAATCCTCGGCGTATTTAAAATTTAGGACAGTAAAAAATTATTTTTTGAAAAATTTACTATAGAAAAGGCAAACCTCGGCGTTTTTAAAATTTACTATAGAGAAGGCAATCCTCGGCGTTTTTAAAATTTGCGACAGTTAAAAATAATGTTTTGAAAATTTGCTATAGAAAAGGCAATAGTCGCCGTATTTAAAATTTGCGAACGTAAAAAATAATTTTTCGCATATTTTAATATAGAAAAGGCAATCCACGGCGTATTTAAAATTTGCGACAGTAACAAATAATTTTTTGAAAAATTTACTATAGAAAAATCAATCTTCGGCGTATTTAAAATTTGCGACAGTAAAAAATTATTTTTTGAAAAATTTACTATAGAAAAGGCCATACTCGCCGTATTTAAAATTTGCGACAGAAAAAAATAATCTTTTGAAAAATTTACAATAGAAAAGGCAATTCTCGGCATATTTAAAATTTGCGACAGTAAAAAATAATTTTTCGAAAAATTTACTATAGAAAAGGCAATCTTCGGCGTATTTTAAATTTTCGACAGTAAAATATTATTTTTTGAAAAATTTACTATAGAAGGGCCAAACTCGGTGTATTTAAAATTTGCGACAGTAAAAAATTATTTCTTGAAAAATTTACTATAGAAAGGGTAATCCTCGGCGTATTTAAAATTTACGACAGTACAAAATTATTTTTTGAAAAATTTACTATAGAAAAGGCCATACTCGCGTATACAAAATTTGCGACAGAAAAAATAATTTTTGAAAAAGTTACTATAGAAAAGGCAATCCTCGGAGTATTTAAAATTTGCGACAGTAAAAAATAATTTTTTGAAAAATTTACTATAGGAAAGCCAAACTAGGTGTATTTAAAATTTGCGACAGTAAAAAATAATTTTTTGTAAAATTTACAATAGAAAAGGCAATCCCTGGCGTATTTAAAATTTGCAACGCTAGAAAATAATTTGTTGTAAAATTTACTGTAGAAAAGGCAATCCTCGGCGATTTTAAAATTTGCGACAGTTAAAAGTAATTTTTTGAAAATTTGCTATAGAAAAGGCAATAGTCGCCGTATTTAAAATTTGCGTACGTAAAAAATAATTTTTCGCAAAATTTAATATAGAAAAGGCAAAATATTATTTTTTGAAAAATTTACTATAGAAGGGCCAAACTCGGTGTATTTAAAATTTGCGACAGTAAAAAATTATTTTTGGAAAAATTTACTATAGAAAAGGTAATCCTCGGCGTATTTAAAATTTACGACAGTAAAAAATTATTTTTTGAAAAATTTACTAAATATTCGACAGTAAAATATTATTTTTTTGAAAAATTTACTATAGAAAGGCCAAACTCGGTGTATTTAAAAATAATTTTTTGAAAAATTTACAATAGAAAAGGCAATAGTCGCCGTATTTAAAATTTGCGTACGTAAAAAATAATTTTTCGCAAAATTTAATATAGAAAAGGCAAAATATTATTTTTTGAAAAATTTACTATAGAAAGGCCAAACTCGGTGTATTTAAAATTTGCGACAGTAAGAAATTATTTTTTGAAAAATTTACAATAGAAAAGACACTCCTCGGCGTATTTAAAATTTGCGACAGTAAAAAATATTTTTTGAAAAATTTACTATAGAAAAATCAATCTTCGGCGTATTTAAAATTTGCGACATCAAAAAATTATTTTTGAAAAATTTACTATAGAAAAGGCCATACTCGCCGCATTTAAAATTTGCTACAGAGAAAAATAATCTTTTGAAAAATTAACAATAGAAAAAGGGCAATACTCGACGTATTTAAAATTCGCGACAGTAAAAATAATTTTTTGAACAATTTACAATAGAAAAGGCAATCCCTGGCGTATTTAAAATTTGCAACGGTATAAAATAATTTGTTGAAAAATTTACTATAGAAAAGGCAATCTTCGGCGTATTTCAAATTTTCGACAGTAAAATATTATTTTTTGAAAAATGTACTATAGGAGGGCCAAACTCGGTGTATTTAAAATTTGCGACAGTAAAAAATTATTTTTTGAAAAATTTACTATAGACAAGGTAATCCTCGGCGTATTTAAAATTTACGACAGTAAAAAATTATTTTTGAAAAATTTACTATAGAAAAGGCAAACCTCGGCGTTTTTAAAATTTACTATAGAAAAGGCAATCCTCGGCGTTTTTTAAACTTGCGACAGTTAAAAATAATTTTTTTAAAAATTTGCTATAGAAAAGGCAATAGTCGCCGTATTTAAAATTTGCGAACGTAAAAAATAAAAGTAAATTTAATATAGAAAAGGCAATCCTCGGCGTATTTAAAATTTGCGACAGTAAAAAATAATTTTTTGAAAAATTTACTATACAAAAGGCAATACACGGCGTATTTAAAATTTGCGACAGTAAAAAATTATTTTTTGAAAAATTTACTATAGAAAAGGTAATCCTCGGCGTATTTAAAATTTACGACAGTAAAAAATAATTTTTTGAAAAATTTACTATAGAAAAGGCAAACCTCGGCGTTTTTAAAATTTACTATAGAAAAGGCAATCCTCGGCGTTTTTAAAATTTGCGACAGTTAAAAATAATTTTTTGAAAATTTGCTATAGAAAAGGCAATAGTCGCCGTATTTAAAATTTGCGAACGTAAAAAATAATTTTTCGCAAAATTTAATATAGAAAAGGCAATCCTCGGCGTATTTTAAATTTGCGACAGTAAAAAATAATTTTTTGCAAAATTTACTATAGAAAAGGCAATCCTCGGCGTATTTAAAATTCGCGACAGTAAAAATAATTTTTTGAAAAATTTACAATAGAAAAGGCAATCCCTGACGTATTTCAAATTTGCAACGGTATAAGATAATTTGTTGAAAAATTTACTATAGAAAAGGCAATCTTCGGCGTATTTTAAATTTTCGACAGTAAAATATTATTTTTTGAAAAATTTACTATAGAAGGGCCAAACACGGTGTATTTAAAATTTGGGACAGTAAAAAATTCTTTTTTGAAAAATTTCTATAGAAAGGGTAATCCTCGGCGTATTTAAAATTTACGACAGCAAAAAATTATTTTTTGAAAAATTTACTATATAAAAGACCATACTCGCGTATACAAAATTTGCGACAGAAAAAATCATTTTTGAAAAAGTTACTATAGAAAAGGCAATCCTCGGAGTATTTAAAATTTGCGACAGTAAAAAATAATTTTTTGAAAAATTTACTATAGGAAGGCCAAATTAGGTGTATTTAAAATTTGCGACAGTAAAAAATAATTTTTTGAAAAATTTACTATTGAAAAGGCAATACTCGGCGTATTTAAAATTTGCGACAGTAAAAAATTATATTTTTAAAAACTTACTATAGGAACGGGAATCCTCGGCGTATCTAAAATTTGCGACAGTAAAATATTATGTTTTGAAAAATTTACTATAAAAAAATCAATCTTCGGCGTATTTAAAATTTGCGACATAAAAAATTATTTTTTGAAAAATTTACTATAGAAAAGGCCATACTCGCCGTATTTAAAATTTGCGACAGAAAAAAATATTCTTTTGAAAAATTTACAATAGAAAAGGCAATTCTCGGCATATTTTAAATTTGCGACAGTAAAAAATAATTTTTCGAAAAATTTACTATAGAAAAGGCAATCTTCGGCGTATTTTAAATTTTCGACAGAAAAATACTATTTTTTGAAAAATTTACTATAGAAGGGCCAAACTCGGTGTATTTAAAATTTGCGACAGTAAAAAATTATTTTTTGAAAAATTTACTATAGAAAGGGTAATCCTCGGCGTATTTAAAATTTACGACAGTACAAAATTATTTTTTGAAAAATTTACTATAGAAAAGACCATACTCGCGTATACAAAATTTGCGACAGAAAAAATCATTTTTGAAAAAGTTACTATAGAAAAGGCAATCCTCGGAGTATTTAAAATTTGCGACAGTAAAAAATAATTTTTTGAAAAATTTACTATAGGAAGGCCAAATTAGGTGTATTTAAAATTTGCGACAGTAAAAAATAATTTTTTGAAAAATTTACAATAGAAAAGGCAATCCCTGGCGTATTTAAAATTTGCAACGCTAGAAAATAATTTGTTGAAAAATTTACTGTAGAAAAGGCAATCCTCGGCGTTTTTAAAATTTGCGACAGTTAAAAGAAATTTTTTGAAAATTTTCTATAGAAAGGCAATAGTCGCCGTATTTAAAATTTGCGTACGTAAAAAATAATTTTTCGCAAAATTTAATATAGAAAAGGCGAAATATTATTTTTTGAAAAATTTACTACAGAAGGGCCAAACTAGGTGTATTTAAAATTTGCGACAGTAAAAAATTATTTTTGGAAAAATTTACTATAGAAAAGGTAATCCTCGGCGTATTTAAAATTTACGACAGTAAAAAATTATTTTTTGAAAAATTTACTAAATTTTCGACAGTAAAATATTATTTTTTTGAAAAATTTACTATAGAAAGGCCAAACTCGGTGTATTTAAAAATAATTTTTGAAAAATTTACAATAGAAAAGGCAATCCGTGACGTATTTAAAATTTGCAACGGTATAAGATAATTTGTTGAAAAATTTACTATAGAAAAGGCAATCTTCGGCGTTTTTAAAATTTGCGACAGTTAAAAATAATGTTTCGAAAATTTGCTATAGAAAAGGCAATAGTTGCCGTATTTAAAATTTGCGAACGTAAAAAATAATTTTTCGCATATTTTAATATAGAAAAGGCAATCCTCGGCGTATTTAACATTTGCGACAGTAAAAAATAATTTTTTGTAAAATTTACTATAGAAAAGGCAATACTCGGCGTATTTAAAATTTGGGACAGTAAAAAATTATTTTTTTAAAAATTTACTATAGAAAAGGCAATCTTCGGCGTATTTTAAATTTTCGACAGTAAAATATTATTTTTTTGAAAAATTTACTATAGAAAGGCCAAACTCGGTGTATTTAAAAATAATTTTTTGAAAAATTTACAATAGAAAAGGCAATCCCTGACGTATTTAAAATTTGCAACGGTATAAGATAATTTGTTGAAAAATTTACTATAGAAAAGGCAATCTTCGGCGTATTTTAAATTTTCGACAGTAAAATATTATTTTTTGAAAAATTTACTATAGAAGGGCCAAACTCGGTGTATTTAAAATTTGCGACAGTAAAAAATTATTTTTTGAAAAATTTACTATAGAAAGGGTAATCCTCGGCGTATTTAAAATTTACGACAGTACAAAATTATTTTTTGAAAAATTTACTATAGAAAAGGCCATACTCGCGTATACAAAATTTGCGACAGAAAAAATAATTTTTGAAAAAGTTACTATAGAAAAGGCAATCCTCGGAGTATTTAAAATTTGCGACAGTAAAAAATAATTTTTTGAAAAATTTACTATAGGAAAGCCAAACTAGGTGTATTTAAAATTTGCGACAGTAAAAAATAATTTTTTGAAAAATTTACAATAGAAAAGGCAATCCCTGGCGTATTTAAAATTTGCAACGCTAGAAAATAATTTGTTGTAAAATTTACTGTAGAAAAGGCAATCCTCGGCGATTTTAAAACTTGCGACAGTTAAAAGTAATTTTTTGAAAATTTGCTATAGAAAAGGCAATAGTCGCCGTATTTAAAATTTGTGTACGTAAAAAATAATTTTTCGCAAAATTTAATATAGAAAAGGCAAAATATTATTTTTTGAAAAATTTACTATAGAAGGGCCAAACTCGGTGTATTTAAAATTTGCGACAGTAAAAAATTATTTTTGGAAAAATTTACTATAGAAAAGGTAATCCTCGGCGTATTTAAAATTTACGACAGTAAAAAATTATTTTTTGAAAAATTTACTAAATATTCGACAGTAAAATATTATTTTTTTGAAAAATTTACTATAGAAAGGCCAAACTCGGTGTATTTAAAAATAATTTTTTGAAAAATTTACAATAGAAAAGGCAATCCCTGCGTATTTAAAATTTGCAACGCTAGAAAATAATTTGTTGTAAAATTTACTGTAGAAAAGGCAATTCCTCGGCGATTTTAAAACTTGCGACAGTTAAAAGTAATTTTTTGAAAATTTGCTATAGAAAAGGCAATAGTCGCCGTATTTAAAATTTGCGTACGTAAAAAATAATTTTTCGCAAAATTTAATATAGAAAAGGCAAAATATTATTTTTTGAAAAATTTACTATAGAAGGGCCAAACTCGGTGTATTTAAAATTTGCGACAGTAAAAAATTATTTTTGGAAAAATTTACTATAGAAAAGGTAATCCTCGGCGTATTTAAAATTTAGGACAGTAAAAAATTATTTTTTGAAAAATTTACTATAGAAAAGGCAAACCTCGGCGTTTTTAAAATTTACTATAGAGAAGGCAATCCTCGGCGTTTTTAAAATTTGCGACAGTTAAAAATAATGTTTTGAAAATTTGCTATAGAAAAGGCAATAGTCGCCGTATTTAAAATTTGCGAACGTAAAAAATAATTTTTCGCATATTTTAATATAGAAAAGGCAATCCACGGCGTATTTAAAATTTGCGACAGTAACAAATAATTTTTTGAAAAATTTACTATAGAAAAATCAATCTTCGGCGTATTTAAAATTTGCGACAGTAAAAAATTATTTTTTGAAAAATTTACTATAGAAAAGGCCATACTCGCCGTATTTAAAATTTGCGACAGAAAAAAATAATCTTTTGAAAAAATTTACAATAGAAAAGGCAATTCTCGGCATATTTAAAATTTGCGACAGTAAAAAATAATTTTTCGAAAAATTTACTATAGAAAAGGCAATCTTCGGCGTATTTTAAATTTTCGACAGTAAAATATTATTTTTTGAAAAATTTACTATAGAAGGGCCAAACTCGGTGTATTTAAAATTTGCGACAGTAAAAAATTATTTCTTGAAAAATTTACTATAGAAAGGGTAATCCTCGGCGTATTTAAAATTTACGACAGTACAAAATTATTTTTTGAAAAATTTACTATAGAAAAGGCCATACTCGCGTATACAAAATTTGCGACAGAAAAAATAATTTTTGAAAAAGTTACTATAGAAAAGGCAATCCTCGGAGTATTTAAAATTTGCGACAGTAAAAAATAATTTTTTGAAAAATTTACTATAGGAAAGTCAAACTAGGTGTATTTAAAATTTGCGACAGTAAAAAATAATTTTTTGTAAAATTTACAATAGAAAAGGCAATCCCTGGCGTATTTAAAATTTGCAACGCTAGAAAATAATTTGTTGTAAAATTTACTGTAGAAAAGGCAATCCTCGGCGATTTTAAAATTTGCGACAGTTAAAAGTAATTTTTTGAAAATTTGCTATAGAAAAGGCAATAGTCGCCGTATTTAAAATTTGCGTACGTAAAAAATAATTTTTCGCAAAATTTAATATAGAAAAGGCAAAATATTATTTTTTGAAAAATTTACTATAGAAGGGCCAAACTCGGTGTATTTAAAATTTGCGACAGTAAAAAATTATTTTTGGAAAAATTTACTATAGAAAAGGTAATCCTCGGCGTATTTAAAATTTACGACAGTAAAAAATTATTTTTTGAAAAATTTACTAAATATTCGACAGTAAAATATTATTTTTTGAAAAATTTACTATAGAAAGGCCAAACTCGGTGTATTTAAAAATAATTTTTTGAAAAATTTACAATAGAAAAGGCAATAGTCGCCGTATTTAAAATTTGCGTACGTAAAAAATAATTTTTCGCAAAATTTAATATAGAAAAGGCAAAATATTATTTTTTGAAAAATTTACTATAGAAAGGCCAAACTCGGTGTATTTAAAATTTGCGACAGTAAGAAATTATTTTTTGAAAAATTTACAATAGAAAAGACACTCCTCGGCGTATTTAAAATTTGCGACAGTAAAAAATATTTTTTGAAAAATTTACTATAGAAAAATCAATCTTCGGCGTATTTAAAATTTGCGACATCAAAAAATTATTTTTTGAAAAATTTACTATAGAAAAGGCCATACTCGCCGCATTTAAAATTTGCTACAGAGAAAAATAATCTTTTGAAAAATTTACAATAGAAAAGGCAATACTCGACGTATTTAAAATTCGCGACAGTAAAAATAATTTTTTGAACAATTTACAATAGAAAAGGCAATCCCTGGCGTATTTAAAATTTGCAACGGTATAAAATAATTTGTTGAAAAATTTACTATAGAAAAGGCAATCTCGGCGTATTTAAAATTTGCTAAAGTAAAAAATTATTTTTTGAAAAATTTACTATAGAAAAGGCAATCCCCGGCGTATTTAAAATTTGCGACAGTAAAAAATTATTTTTTGAAAAATTTACTATAGAAAAGGCAATCCTCGGCGTATTTAAAATTTGCGACAGTAAAAAATTATTTTTTGAAAATTTACTATAGAAAAGGCAATCCTCGGCGTATTTAAAATTTGCGACAGTAAAAAATTATTTTTTGAAAAATTTACTATAGAAAATGCAATCCTCGGCGTATTTAAAATTTGCGACAATAAAAAATTATTTTTTGAGAAATTTACTATAGAAAAGGCAATCCTGGGCGTATTTAAAATTTGCGACAATAAAAAAATTATTTTTTGAAAAATTTACTATAGAAAAGGCAATTCTCGGCGTATTTAAAATTTGCGACAGCAAAAACTTATTTTTTGAAAAATTTACTATAGAAAGGCAATCCTGGGCGTATTTAAAATTTGCGACAATAAAAAAATTATTTTTTGAAAAATTTACTATAGAAAAGGCAATTCTCGGCGTATTTAAAATTTGCGACAGCAAAAACTTATTTTTTGAAAAATTTACTATAGAAAGGCAATCCTCGACGTTTTTAAATTTGCGACAGTAAAATGTTATTTTTTGAAAAATTTACTATAGAAAAGGCAATCCCCGGCGTATTTAAAATTTGCGACAGTAAAAAATTATTTTTTGAAAAATTTACTATAGAAAAGGCAATCCTCGGCGTATTTAAAATTTGCGACAGTAAAAAATTATTTTTTGAAAATTTACTATAGAAAAGGCAATCCTCGGCGTATTTAAAATTTGCGACAGTAAAAAATTATTTTTTGAAAAATTTACTATAGAAAATGCAATCCTCGGCGTATTTAAAATTTGCGACAATAAAAAATTATTTTTTGAGAAATTTACTATAGAAAAGGCAATCCTGGGCGTATTTAAAATTTGCGACAATAAAAAAATTATTTTTTGAAAAATTTACTATAGAAAAGGCAATTCTCGGCGTGTTTAAAATTTGCGACAGCAAAAACTTATTTTTTGAAAAATTTACTATAGAAAGGCAATCCTGGGCGTATTTAAAATTTGCGACAATAAAAAAATTATTTTTTGAAAAATTTACTATAGAAAAGGCAATTCTCGGCGTATTTAAAATTTGCGACAGCAAAAACTTATTTTTTGAAAAATTTACTATAGAAAGGCAATCCTCGACGTTTTAAAATTTGCGACAGTAAAATGTTATTTTTTGAAAAATTTACTATAGAAAAGGCAATCCCCGGCGTATTTAAAATTTGCGACAGTAAAAAATTATTTTTTGAAAAATTTACTATAGAAAAGGCAATCCTCGGCGTATTTAAAATTTGCGACAGTAAAAAATTATTTTTGAAAATTTACTATAGAAAAGGCAATCCTCGGCGTATTTAAAATTTGCGACAGTAAAAAATTATTTTTTGAAAATTTACTATAGAAAATGCAATCCTCGGCGTATTTAAAATTTGCGACAATAAAAAATTATTTTTGAGAAATTTACTATAGAAAAGGCAATCCTGGGCGTATTTAAAATTTGCGACAATAAAAAAATTATTTTTTGAAAAATTTACTATAGAAAAGGCAATCCTCGGCGTATTTAAAATTTGCGACAGCAAAAACTTATTTTTTGAAAAATTTACTATAGAAAAGGCAATCCTCGGCGTATTTAAAATTTGCGACAGTAAAAAATTATTTTTTGAAATTTTACTATGGAAAAGGCAATCCTCGGCGTATTTAAAATTTGCTAAAGTAAAAAATTATTTTTTGAGAAATTTACTATAGAAAAGGCAATCCTCGACGTTTTTAAAATTTGCGACAGTAAAATGTTATTTTTTGAAAAATTTACTATAGAAAAGGCAATCCTCAGCGTATTTAAAATTTGCGACAGTAAAAAATTATTTTTTGAAAAATTTACTATAGAAAAGGCAATCCTCGGCGTATTTAAAATTTGCGACAGTAAAAAATTATTTTTTGAAATTTTACTATGGTAAAGGCAATCCTCGGCGTATTTAAAATTTGCGACAGTAAAAAATTATTTTTTGAAAAATTTACTATAGGAAAGGCAATCGTGGGTGTATTTAAAATTTGCGACAGTAAAAAATTATTTTTTGAAAAATTTACTATAGAAAAGGCAATCCTCGGCGTATTTAAAATTTGCGACAGTAAAAAATTATTTTTTGAAAAATTTACTATAGAAAAGGCAATCCTCGGCGTATTTAAAATTTGCGACAGTAAAAAATTATTTTTTGAAAAATTTACTATAGAAAAGGCAATCCTCGACGTTTTTAAAATTTGCAACAGTAAAAAATTATTTTTTGAAAAATTTACTATAGAAAAGGCAATCCTCGACGTTTTTAAAATTTGCGACAGTAAAATGTTATTTTTTGAAAAATTTACTATAGAAAAGGCAATCCCCGGCGTATTTAAAATTTGCGACAGTAAAAAATTATTTTTTGAAAAATTTACTATAGAAAAGGCAAACCTCGGCGTATTTAAAATTTGCGACAATAAAAAATTATTTTTTGAAAAATTTACTATAGAAAAGGCAATCCTGGGCGTATTTAAAATTTGCGACAATAAAAAAATTATTTTTTGAAAAATTTACTATAGAAAAGGCAATCCTCGGCGTATTTAAAATTTGCGACAGCAAAAACTTATTTTTTGAAAAATTTACTATAGAAAGGCAATCCTGGGCGTATTTAAAATTTGCGACAATAAAAAATTATTTTTTGAAAAATTTACTATAGAAAAGGCAATCCCCGGCGTATTTAAAATTTGCGACAGTAAAAAATTATTTTTTGAAAAATTTACTATAGAAAATGCAATCCTCGGCGTATTTAAAATTTGCGACAATAAAAAATTATTTTTTGAGAAATTTACTATAGAAAAGGCAATCCTCGGCGTATTTAAAATTTGCGACAGCAAAAACTTATTTTTTGAAAAATTTACTATAGAAAGGCAATCCTGGGCGTATTTAAAATTTGCGACAATAAAAAATTATTTTTTGAAAAATTTACTATAGAAAAGGCAATCCCCGGCGTATTTAAAATTTGCGACAGTAAAAAATTATTTTTTGAAAAATTTACTATAGAAAATGCAATCCTCGGCGTATTTAAAATTTGCGACAATAAAAAATTATTTTTTGAGAAATTTACTATAGAAAAGGCAATCCTGGGCGTATTTAAAATTTGCGACAATAAAAAATTATTTTTTGAGAAATTTACTATAGAAAAGGCAATCCTGGGCGTATTTAAAATTTGCGACAATAAAAAAATTATTTTTTGAAAAATTTACTATAGAAAAGGCAATTCTCGGCGTATTTAAAATTTGCGACAGCAAAAACTTATTTTTTGAAAAATTTACTATAGAAAGGCAATCCTGGGCGTATTTAAAATTTGCGACAATAAAAAAATTATTTTTTGAAAAATTTACTATAGAAAAGGCAATTCTCGGCGCATTTAAAATTTGCGACAGCAAAAACTTATTTTTTGAAAAATTTACTATAGAAAGGCAATCCTCGACGTTTTTAAAATTTGCGACAGTAAAATGTTATTTTTTGAAAAATTTACTATAGAAAAGGCAATCCCCGGCGTATTTAAAATTTGCGACAGTAAAAAATTATTTTTTGAAAAATTTACTATAGAAAAGGCAATCCTCGGCGTATTTAAAATTTGCGACAGTAAAAAATTATTTTTTGAAAATTTACTATAGAAAAGGCAATCCTCGGCGTATTTAAAATTTGCGACAGTAAAAAATTATTTTTTGAAAAATTTACTATAGAAAATGCAATCCTCGGCGTATTTAAAATTTGCGACAATAAAAAATTATTTTTTGAGAAATTTACTATAGAAAAGGCAATCCTGGGCGTATTTAAAATTTGCGACAATAAAAAAATTATTTTTTGAAAAATTTACTATAGAAAAGGCAATCCTCGGCGTATTTAAAATTTGCGACAGCAAAAACTTATTTTTTGAAAAATTTACTATAGAAAAGGCAATCCTCGGCGTATTTAAAATTTGCGACAGTAAAAAATTATTTTTTGAAATTTTACTATGGAAAAGGCAATCCTCGGCGTATTTAAAATTTGCTAAAGTAAAAAATTATTTTCTGAGAAATTTACTACAGAAAAGGCAATCCTCGACGTTTTTAAAATTTGCGACAGTAAAATGTTATTTTTTGAAAAATTTACTATAGAAAAGGCAATCCTCAGCGTATTTAAAATTTGCGACAGTAAAAAATTATTTTTTGAAAAATTTACTATAGAAAAGGCAATCCTCGGCGTATTTAAAATTTGCGACAGTAAAAAATTATTTTTTGAAATTTTACTATGGTAAAGGCAATCCTCGGCGTATTTAAAATTTGCGACAGTAAAAAATTATTTTTTGAAAAATTTACTATAGGAAAGGCAATCGTGGGTGTATTTAAAATTTGCGACAGTAAAAAATTATTTTTTGAAAAATTTACTATAGAAAAGGCAATCCTCGGCGTATTTAAAATTTGCGACAGTAAAAAATTATTTTTTGAAAAATTTACTATAGAAAAGGCAATCCTCGGCGTATTTAAAATTTGCGACAGTAAAAAATTATTTTTTGAAAAATTTACTATAGAAAAGGCAATCCTCGACGTTTTTAAAATTTGCAACAGTAAAAAATTATTTTTTGAAAAATTTACTATAGAAAAGGCAATCCTCGACGTTTTTAAAATTTGCGACAGTAAAATGTTATTTTTTGAAAAATTTACTATAGAAAAGGCAATCCCCGGCGTATTTAAAATTTGCGACAGTAAAAAATTATTTTTTGAAAAATTTACTATAGAAAAGGCAAACCTCGGCGTATTTAAAATTTGCGACAATAAAAAATTATTTTTTGAAAAATTTACTATAGAAAAGGCAATCCTGGGCGTATTTAAAATTTGCGACAATAAAAAAATTATTTTTTGAAAAATTTACTATAGAAAAGGCAATCCTCGGCGTATTTAAAATTTGCGACAGCAAAAACTTATTTTTTGAAAAATTTACTATAGAAAGGCAATCCTGGGCGTATTTAAAATTTGCGACAATAAAAAATTATTTTTTGAAAAATTTACTATAGAAAAGGCAATCCTGGGCGTATTTAAAATTTGCGACAATAAAAAAATTATTTTTTGAAAAATTTACTATAGAAAAGGCAATCCTCGGCGTATTTAAAATTTGCGACAGCAAAAACTTATTTTTTGAAAAATTTACTATAGAAAGGCAATCCTGGGCGTATTTAAAATTTGCGACAGTTTTTGAAAAATTTACTATAGAAAAGGCAATCCTCGGCGTATTTAAAATTTGCGACAGCAAAAACTTATTTTTTGAAAAATTTACTATATAAAAGGCAATCCTCGGCGTATTTAAAATTTGCTAAAGTAAAAAATTATTTTTTGAGAAATTTACTATAGAAAAGGCAATCCTCGACGTTTTTAAAATTTGCGACAGTAAAATGTTATTTTTTGAAAAATTTACTATAGAAAAGGCAATCCTCAGCGTATTTAAAATTTGCGACAGTAAAAAATTATTTTTTGAAAAATTTACTATAGAAAAGGCAATCCTCGGCGTATTTAAAATTTGCGACAGTAAAAAATTATTTTTTGAAAAATTTACTATAGAAAAGGCAATCCTGGGCGTATTTAAAATTTGCGACAGTAAAAAATTATTTTTTGAAAAATTTACTATAGAAAAGGCAATCCTCGACGTTTTTAAAATTTGCGACAGTAAAATGTTATTTTTTGAAAAATTTACTATAGAAAAGGCAATCCTCGGCGTATTTAAAATTTGCGACAGTAAAAAATTATTTTTTGAAAAATTTACTATAGAAAAGGCAATCTTCGGCGTATTTAAAATTTGCAACAATAAAAAATTATTTTTTGAAAAATTTACTATAGAAAAGGCAATCCTCGGCGTATTTAAAATTTGCGACAGTAAAAAATTATTTTTTGAAAAATTTACTATAGAAAATGCAATCCTCGGCGTATTTAAAATTTGCGACAATAAAAAATTATTTTTTGAAAAATTTACTATAGAAAAGGCAAACCTCGGCGTATTTAAAATTTGCGACAGTAAAAAATTATTTTTTGAAAAATTTACTATAGAAAAGGCAATCCTCGACGTTTTTAAAATTTGCGACAGTAAAATGTTATTTTTTGAAAAATTTACTATAGAAAAGGCAATCCTCAGCGTATTTAAAATTTGCGACAGTAAAAAATTATTTTTTGAAAAATTTACTATAGAAAAGGCAATCCTCGGCGTATTTAAAATTTGCGACATTAAAAAATTATTTTTTGAAAAATTTACTATAGAAAAGGCAATCCTGGGCGTATTTAAAATTTGCGACAGTAAAAAATTATTTTTTGAAAAATTTACTATAGAAAAGGCAATCCTCGGCGTATTTAAAATTTGCGACAATAAAAAATTATTTTTTGAAAAATTTACTATAGAAAAGGCAATCCTGGGCGTATTTAAAATTTGCGACAGCAAAAACTAATTTTTTGAAAAATTTACTATAGAAAGGCAATCCTGGGCGTATTTAAAATTTGCGACAGTAAAAAATTATTTTTTGAAAAATTTACTATAGAAAAGGCAATCCTCGGCGTATTTAAAATTTGCGACAGTAAAAAATTATTTTTTGAAAAATTTACTATGGAAAAGGCAATCCTCGGCGTATTTAAAATTTGCGACAGTAAAAAATTATTTTTTGAAAAATTTACTATAGAAAAGGCAATCCTCGGCGCATTTAAAATTTGCGACAGTAAAAAATTATTTTTTGAAAAATTTACTATAGAAAAGGCAATCCTCGGCGTATTTAAAATTTGCGACAGCAAAAACTTATTTTTTGACAAATTTACTATAGAAAGGCAATCCTGGGCGTATTTAAAATTTGCGACAGTAAAAAATTATTTTTTGAAATATTTACTATAGAAAAGGCAATCCTCGGCGTATTTAAAATTTGCGACAGTAAAAAATTATTTTTTGAAAAATTTACTATAGAAAAGGCAAACCTCGGCGTATTTAAAATTTGCGACAGTAAAAAATTATTTTTTGAAAAATTTACTATAGAAAAGGCAATCCTCGACGTTTTTAAAATTTGCGACAGTAAAATGTTATTTTTTGAAAAATTTACTATAGAAAAGGCAATCCTCGGCGTATTTAAAATTTGCGACAATAAAAAATTATTTTTTGAAAAATTTACTATAGAAAAGGCAAACCTCGGCGTATTTAAAATTTGCGACAGTAAAAAATTATTTTTTGAAAAATTTACTATAGAAAAGGCAATCCTCGACGTTTTTAAAATTTGCGACAGTAAAATGTTATTTTTTGAAAAATTTACTATAGAAAAGGCAATCCTCGGCGTATTTAAAATTTGCGACAGTAAAAAATTATTTTTTGAAAAATTTACTATAGAAAAGGCAATCCTCGGCGTATTTAAAATTTGCGACAGTAAAAAATTATTTTTTGAAAAATTTACTATAGAAAATGCAATCCTCGGCGTATTTAAAATTTGCGACAATAAAAAATTATTTTTTGAAAAATTTACTATAGAAAATGCAATCCTCGGCGTATTTAAAATTTGCGACAATAAAAAATTATTTTTTGAAAAATTTACTATAGAAAAGGCAATCCTGGGCGTATTTAAAATTTGCGACAATAAAAAATTATTTTTTGAAAAATTTACTATAGAAAATGCAATCCTCGGCGTATTTAAAATTTGCGACAATAAAAAATTATTTTTTGAAAAATTTACTATAGAAAAGGCAATCCTGGGCGTATTTAAAATTTGCGACAGCAAAAACTAATTTTTTGAAAAATTTACTATAGAAAGGCAATCCTGGGCGTATTTAAAATTTGCGACAGTAAAAAATTATTTTTTGAAAAATTTACTATAGAAAAGGCAATCCTCGGCGTATTTAAAATTTGCGACAGTAAAAAATTATTTTTTGAAAAATTTACTATGGAAAAGGCAATCCTCGGCGTATTTAAAATTTGCGACAGTAAAAAATTATTTTTTGAAAAATTTACTATAGAAAAGGCAATCCTCGGCGCATTTAAAATTTGCGACAATAAAAAATTATTTTTTGAAAAATTTACTATAGAAAAGGCAATCCTCGGCGTATTTAAAATTTGCGACAGCAAAAACTTATTTTTTGACAAATTTACTATAGAAAGGCAATCCTGGGCGTATTTAAAATTTGCGACAGTAAAAAATTATTTTTTGAAATATTTACTATAGAAAAGGCAATCCTCGGCGTATTTAAAATTTGCGACAGTAAAAAATAATTTTTTGAAAAATTTACTATGGAAAAGGCAATCCTCGGCGTATTTAAAATTTGCGACAGTAAAAAATTATTTTTTGAAAAATTTACTATAGGAAAGGCAATCGTGGGCGTATTTAAAATTTGTGACAGTAAAAAATTATTTTTTGAAATATTTACTATAGAAAATGCAATTCTCGGCGTATTTAAAATTTGCGACAATAAACAATTATTTTTTGAAAAATTTACTATAGAAAAGGCAATCCTCGGCGTATTTAAAATTTGCGACAGCAAAAACTTATTTTTTGAAAAATTTACTATAGAAAAGGCAATCCTCGGCGTATTTAAAATTTGCTAAAGTAAAAAATTATTTTTTGAGAAATTTACTATAGAAAAGGCAATCCTCGACGTTTTTAAAATTTGCGACAGTAAAATGTTATTTTTTGAAAAATTTACTATAGAAAAGGCAATCCTCAGCGTATTTAAAATTTGCGACAGTAAAAAATTATTTTTTGAAAAATTTACTATAGAAAAGGCAATCCTCGGCGTATTTAAAATTTGCGACAGTAAAAAATTATTTTTTGAAAAATTTACTATAGAAAAGGCAATCCTGGGCGTATTTAAAATTTGCGACAGTAAAAAATTATTTTTTGAAAAATTTACTATAGAAAAGGCAATCCTCGACGTTTTTAAAATTTGCCACAGTAAAATGTTATTTTTTGAAAAATTTACTATAGAAAAGGCAATCCTCGGCGTATTTAAAATTTGCGACAGTAAAAAATTATTTTTTGAAAAATTTACTATAGAAAAGGCAATCCTCGGCGTATTTAAAATTTGCGACAGCAAAAACTTATTTTTTGAAAAATTTACTATAGAAAAGGCAATCCTCGGCGTATTTAAAATTTGCGACAGTAAAAAATTATTTTTTGAAAAATTTACTATAGAAAAGGCAATCCTCGACGTTTTTAAAATTTGCGACAGTAAAATGTTATTTTTTGAAAAATTTACTATAGAAAAGGCAATCCTCAGCGTATTTAAAATTTGCGACAGTAAAAAATTATTTTTTGAAAAATTTACTATAGAAAAGGCAATCCTCGGCGTATTTAAAATTTGCGACAGTAAAAAATTATTTTTTGAAAAATTTACTATACAAAAGGCAATCCTCGGCGTATTTAAAATTTGCGACAGTAAAAAATTATTTTTTGAAAAATTTACTATGGAAAAGGCAATCCTCGGCGTATTTAAAATTTGCGACAGTAAAAAATTATTTTTTGAAAAATTTACTATAGGAAAGGCAATCGTGGGCGTATTTAAAATTTGCGACAGTAAAAAATTATTTTTTGAAAAATTTACTATAGAAAATGCAATTCTCGGCGTATTTAAAATTTGCGACAATAAAAAATTATTTTTTGAAAAATTTACTATAGAAAAGGCAATCCTGGGCGTATTTAAAATTTGCGACAGTAAAAAATTATTTTTTGAAAAATTTACTATAGAAAAGGCAATCCTCGGCGTATTTAAAATTTGCGACAGCAAAAACTAATTTTTTGTAAAATTTACTATAGAAAAGGCAATCCTCGGCGTATTTAAAATTTGCTACAGTAAAAAATTATTTTTTGAGAAATTTACTATAGAAAAGGCAATCCTCGACGTTTTTAAAATTTGCGACAGTAAAATGTTATTTTTTGAAAAATTTACTATAGAAAAGGCAATTCTCGGCGTATTTAAAATTTGCTAAAGTAAAAAATTATTTTTTGAGAAATTTACTATAGGAAAGGCAATCGTGGGCGTATTTAAAATTTGCGACAGTAAAAAATTATTTTTTGAAAAATTTACTATAGAAAATGCAATTCTCGGCGTATTTAAAATTTGCGACAATAAAAAATTATTTTTTGAGAAATTTACTATAGAAAAGGCAATCCTGGGCGTATTTAAAATTTGCGACAATAAAAAAATTATTTTTTGAAAAATTTACTATAGAAAAGGCAATTCTCGGCGTATTTAAAATTTGCGACAGCAAAAACTTATTTTTTGAAAAATTTACTATAGAAAGGCAATCCTGGGCGTATTTAAAATTTGCGACAATAAAAAAATTATTTTTTGAAAAATTTACTATAGAAAAGGCAATTCTCGGCGTATTTAAAATTTGCGACAGCAAAAACTTATTTTTTGAAAAATTTACTATAGAAAGGCAATCCTCGACGTTTTTAAAATTTGCGACAGTAAAATGTTATTTGTTGAAAAATTTACTATAGAAAAGGCAATCCCCGGCGTATTTAAAATTTGCGACAGTAAAAAATTATTTTTTGAAAAATTTACTATAGAAAAGGCAATCCTCGGCGTATTTAAAATTTGCGACAGTAAAAAATTATTTTTTGAAAATTTACTATAGAAAAGGCAATCCTCGGCGTATTTAAAATTTGCGACAGTAAAAAATTATTTTTTGAAAAATTTACTATAGAAAATGCAATCCTCGGCGTATTTAAAATTTGCGACAATAAAAAATTATTTTTTGAGAAATTTACTATAGAAAAGGCAATCCTGGGCGTATTTAAAATTTGCGACAATAAAAAAATTATTTTTTGAAAAATTTACTATAGAAAAGGCAATCCTCGGCGTATTTAAAATTTGCGACAGCAAAAACTTATTTTTTGAAAAATTTATTATAGAAAAGGCAATCCTCGGCGTATTTAAAATTTGCGACAGTAAAAAATTATTTTTTGAAATTTTACTATGGAAAAGGCAATCCTCGGCGTATTTAAAATTTGCTAAAGTAAAAAATTATTTTTTGAGAAATTTACTATAGAAAAGGCAATCCTCGACGTTTTTAAAATTTGCGACAGTAAAATGTTATTTTTTGAAAAATTTACTATAGAAAAGGCAATCCTCAGCGTATTTAAAATTTGCGACAGTAAAAAATTATTTTTTGAAAAATTTACTATAGAAAAGGCAATCCTCGGCGTATTTAAAATTTGCGACAGTAAAAAATTATTTTTTGAAATTTTACTATGGTAAAGGCAATCCTCGGCGTATTTAAAATTTGCGACAGTAAAAAATTATTTTTTGAAAAATTTACTATAGGAAAGGCAATCGTGGGTGTATTTAAAATTTGCGACAGTAAAAAATTATTTTTTGAAAAATTTACTATAGAAAAGGCAATCCTCGGCGTATTTAAAATTTGCGACAGTAAAAAATTATTTTTTGAAAAATTTACTATAGAAAAGGCAATCCTCGGCGTATTTAAAATTTGCGACAGTAAAAAATTATTTTTTGAAAAATTTACTATAGAAAAGGCAATCCTCGACGTTTTTAAAATTTGCAACAGTAAAAAATTATTTTTTGAAAAATTTACTATAGAAAAGGCAATCCTCGACGTTTTTAAAATTTGCGACAGTAAAATGTTATTTTTTGAAAAATTTACTATAGAAAAGGCAATCCCCGGCGTATTTAAAATTTGCGACAGTAAAAAATTATTTTTTGAAAAATTTACTATAGAAAAGGCAAACCTCGGCGTATTTAAAATTTGCGACAATAAAAAATTATTTTTTGAAAAATTTACTATAGAAAAGGCAATCCTGGGCGTATTTAAAATTTGCGACAATAAAAAAATTATTTTTTGAAAAATTTACTATAGAAAAGGCAATCCTCGGCGTATTTAAAATTTGCGACAGCAAAAACTTATTTTTTGAAAAATTTACTATAGAAAGGCAATCCTGGGCGTATTTAAAATTTGCGACAATAAAAAATTATTTTTTGAAAAATTTACTATAGAAAAGGCAATCCCCGGCGTATTTAAAATTTGCGACAGTAAAAAATTATTTTTTGAAAAATTTACTATAGAAAATGCAATCCTCGGCGTATTTAAAATTTGCGACAATAAAAAATTATTTTTTGAGAAATTTACTATAGAAAAGGCAATCCTGGGCGTATTTAAAATTTGCGACAATAAAAAATTATTTTTTGAGAAATTTACTATAGAAAAGGCAATCCTGGGCGTATTTAAAATTTGCGACAATAAAAAAATTATTTTTTGAAAAATTTACTATAGAAAAGGCAATTCTCGGCGTATTTAAAATTTGCGACAGCAAAAACTTATTTTTTGAAAAATTTACTATAGAAAGGCAATCCTCGACGTTTTTAAAATTTGCGACAATAAAAAAATTATTTTTTGAAAAATTTACTATAGAAAAGGCAATCCTCGGCGTATTTAAAATTTGCGACAGCAAAAACTTATTTTTTGAAAAATTTACTATAGAAAGGCAATCCTGGGCGTATTTAAAATTTGCGACAATAAAAAATTATTTTTTGAAAAATTTACTATAGAAAAGGCAATCCCCGGCGTATTTAAAATTTGCGACAGTAAAAAATTATTTTTTGAAAAATTTACTATAGAAAATGCAATCCTCGGCGTATTTAAAATTTGCGACAATAAAAAATTATTTTTTGAGAAATTTACTATAGAAAAGGCAATCCTGGGCGTATTTAAAATTTGCGACAATAAAAAATTATTTTTTGAGAAATTTACTATAGAAAAGGCAATCCTGGGCGTATTTAAAATTTGCGACAATAAAAAAATTATTTTTTGAAAAATTTACTATAGAAAAGGCAATTCTCGGCGTATTTAAAATTTGCGACAGCAAAAACTTATTTTTTGAAAAATTTACTATAGAAAGGCAATCCTGGGCGTATTTAAAATTTGCGACAATAAAAAAATTATTTTTTGAAAAATTTACTATAGAAAAGGCAATTCTCGGCGTATGTAAAATTTGCGACAGCAAAAACTTATTTTTTGAAAAATTTACTATAGAAAGGCAATCCTCGACGTTTTTAAAATTTGCGACAGTAAAATGTTATTTTTTGAAAAATTTACTATAGAAAAGGCAATCCCCGGCGTATTTAAAATTTGCGACAGTAAAAAATTATTTTTTGAAAAATTTACTATAGAAAAGGCAATCCTCGGCGTATTTAAAATTTGCGACAGTAAAAAATTATTTTTTGAAAATTTACTATAGAAAAGGCAATCCTCGGCGTATTTAAAATTTGCGACAGTAAAAAATTATTTTTTGAAAAATTTACTATAGAAAATGCAATCCTCGGCGTATTTAAAATTTGCGACAATAAAAAATTATTTTTTGAGAAATTTACTATAGAAAAGGCAATCCTGGGCGTATTTAAAATTTGCGACAATAAAAAAATTATTTTTTGAAAAATTTACTATAGAAAAGGCAATCCTCGGCGTATTTAAAATTTGCGACAGCAAAAACTTATTTTTTGAAAAATTTACTATAGAAAAGGCAATCCTCGGCGTATTTAAAATTTGCGACAGTAAAAAATTATTTTTTGAAATTTTACTATGGAAAAGGCAATCCTCGGCGTATTTAAAATTTGCTAAAGTAAAAAATTATTTTTTGAGAAATTTACTATAGAAAAGGCAATCCTCGACGTTTTTAAAATTTGCGACAGTAAAATGTTATTTTTTGAAAAATTTACTATAGAAAAGGCAATCCTCAGCGTATTTAAAATTTGCGACAGTAAAAAATTATTTTTTGAAAAATTTACTATAGAAAAGGCAATCCTCGGCGTATTTAAAATTTGCGACAGTAAAAAATTATTTTTTGAAATTTTACTATGGTAAAGGCAATCCTCGGCGTATTTAAAATTTGCGACAGTAAAAAATTATTTTTTGAAAAATTTACTATAGGAAAGGCAATCGTGGGTGTATTTAAAATTTGCGACAGTAAAAAATTATTTTTTGAAAAATTTACTATAGAAAAGGCAATCCTCGGCGTATTTAAAATTTGCGACAGTAAAAAATTATTTTTTGAAAAATTTACTATAGAAAAGGCAATCCTCGGCGTATTTAAAATTTGCGACAGTAAAAAATTATTTTTTGAAAAATTTACTATAGAAAAGGCAATCCTCGACGTTTTTAAAATTTGCAACAGTAAAAAATTATTTTTTGAAAAATTTACTATAGAAAAGGCAATCCTCGACGTTTTTAAAATTTGCGACAGTAAAATGTTATTTTTTGAAAAATTTACTATAGAAAAGGCAATCCCCGGCGTATTTAAAATTTGCGACAGTAAAAAATTATTTTTTGAAAAATTTACTATAGAAAAGGCAAACCTCGGCGTATTTAAAATTTGCGACAATAAAAAATTATTTTTTGAAAAATTTACTATAGAAAAGGCAATCCTGGGCGTATTTAAAATTTGCGACAATAAAAAAATTATTTTTTGAAAAATTTACTATAGAAAAGGCAATCCTCGGCGTATTTAAAATTTGCGACAGCAAAAACTTATTTTTTGAAAAATTTACTATAGAAAGGCAATCCTGGGCGTATTTAAAATTTGCGACAGTAAAAAATTATTTTTTGAAAAATTTACTATAGAAAAGGCAATCCTGGGCGTATTTAAAATTTGCGACAATAAAAAAATTATTTTTTGAAAAATTTACTATAGAAAAGGCAATCCTCGGGGTATTTAAAATTTGCGACAGCAAAAACTTATTTTTTGAAAAATTTACTATAGAAAGGCAATCCTGGGCGTATTTAAAATTTGCGACAGTTTTTGAAAAATTTACTATAGAAAAGGCAATCCTCGGCGTATTTAAAATTTGCGACAGCAAAAACTTATTTTTTGAAAAATTTACTATATAAAAGGCAATCCTCGGCGTATTTAAAATTTGCTAAAGTAAAAAATTATTTTTTGAGAAATTTACTATAGAAAAGGCAATCCTCGACGTTTTTAAAATTTGCGACAGTAAAATGTTATTTTTTGAAAAATTTACTATAGAAAAGGCAATCCTCAGCGTATTTAAAATTTGCGACAGTAAAAAATTATTTTTTGAAAAATTTACTATAGAAAAGGCAATCCTCGGCGTATTTAAAATTTGCGACAGTAAAAAATTATTTTTTGAAAAATTTACTATAGAAAAGGCAATCCTGGGCGTATTTAAAATTTGCGACAGTAAAAAATTATTTTTTGAAAAATTTACTATAGAAAAGGCAATCCTCGACGTTTTTAAAATTTGCGACAGTAAAATGTTATTTTTTGAAAAATTTACTATAGAAAAGGCAATCCTCGGCGTATTTAAAATTTGCGACAGTAAAAAATTATTTTTTGAAAAATTTACTATAGAAAAGGCAATCTTCGGCGTATTTAAAATTTGCAACAATAAAAAATTATTTTTTGAAAAATTTACTATAGAAAAGGCAATCCTCGGCGTATTTAAAATTTGCGACAGTAAAAAATTATTTTTTGAAAAATTTACTATAGAAAATGCAATCCTCGGCGTATTTAAAATTTGCGACAATAAAAAATTATTTTTTGAAAAATTTACTATAGAAAAGGCAAACCTCGGCGTATTTAAAATTTGCGACAGTAAAAAATTATTTTTTGAAAAATTTACTATAGAAAAGGCAATCCTCGACGTTTTTAAAATTTGCGACAGTAAAATGTTATTTTTTGAAAAATTTACTATAGAAAAGGCAATCCTCAGCGTATTTAAAATTTGCGACAGTAAAAAATTATTTTTTGAAAAATTTACTATAGAAAAGGCAATCCTCGGCGTATTTAAAATTTGCGACATTAAAAAATTATTTTTTGAAAAATTTACTATAGAAAAGGCAATCCTGGGCGTATTTAAAATTTGCGACAGTAAAAAATTATTTTTTGAAAAATTTACTATAGAAAAGGCAATCCTCGGCGTATTTAAAATTTGCGACAATAAAAAATTATTTTTTGAAAAATTTACTATAGAAAAGGCAATCCTGGGCGTATTTAAAATTTGCGACAGCAAAAACTAATTTTTTGAAAAATTTACTATAGAAAGGCAATCCTGGGCGTATTTAAAATTTGCGACAGTAAAAAATTATTTTTTGAAAAATTTACTATAGAAAAGGCAATCCTCGGCGTATTTAAAATTTGCGACAGTAAAAAATTATTTTTTGAAAAATTTACTATGGAAAAGGCAATCCTCGGCGTATTTAAAATTTGCGACAGTAAAAAATTATTTTTTGAAAAATTTACTATAGAAAAGGCAATCCTCGGCGCATTTAAAATTTGCGACAGTAAAAAATTATTTTTTGAAAAATTTACTATAGAAAAGGCAATCCTCGGCGTATTTAAAATTTGCGACAGCAAAAACTTATTTTTTGACAAATTTACTATAGAAAGGCAATCCTGGGCGTATTTAAAATTTGCGACAGTAAAAAATTATTTTTTGAAATATTTACTATAGAAAAGGCAATCCTCGGCGTATTTAAAATTTGCGACAGTAAAAAATTATTTTTTGAAAAATTTACTATAGAAAAGGCAAACCTCGGCGTATTTAAAATTTGCGACAGTAAAAAATTATTTTTTGAAAAATTTACTATAGAAAAGGCAATCCTCGACGTTTTTAAAATTTGCGACAGTAAAATGTTATTTTTTGAAAAATTTACTATAGAAAAGGCAATCCTCGGCGTATTTAAAATTTGCGACAATAAAAAATTATTTTTTGAAAAATTTACTATAGAAAAGGCAAACCTCGGCGTATTTAAAATTTGCGACAGTAAAAAATTATTTTTTGAAAAATTTACTATAGAAAAGGCAATCCTCGACGTTTTTAAAATTTGCGACAGTAAAATGTTATTTTTTGAAAAATTTACTATAGAAAAGGCAATCCTCGGCGTATTTAAAATTTGCGACAGTAAAAAATTATTTTTTGAAAAATTTACTATAGAAAAGGCAATCCTCGGCGTATTTAAAATTTGCGACAGTAAAAAATTATTTTTTGAAAAATTTACTATAGAAAATGCAATCCTCGGCGTATTTAAAATTTGCGACAATAAAAAATTATTTTTTGAAAAATTTACTATAGAAAATGCAATCCTCGGCGTATTTAAAATTTGCGACAATAAAAAATTATTTTTTGAAAAATTTACTATAGAAAAGGCAATCCTGGGCGTATTTAAAATTTGCGACAGCAAAAACTAATTTTTTGAAAAATTTACTATAGAAAGGCAATCCTGGGCGTATTTAAAATTTGCGACAGTAAAAAATTATTTTTTGAAAAATTTACTATAGAAAAGGCAATCCTCGGCGTATTTAAAATTTGCGACAGTAAAAAATTATTTTTTGAAAAATTTACTATGGAAAAGGCAATCCTCGGCGTATTTAAAATTTGCGACAGTAAAAAATTATTTTTTGAAAAATTTACTATAGAAAAGGCAATCCTCGGCGCATTTAAAATTTGCGACAATAAAAAATTATTTTTTGAAAAATTTACTATACAAAAGGCAATCCTCGGCGTATTTAAAATTTGCGACAGCAAAAACTTATTTTTTGACAAATTTACTATAGAAAGGCAATCCTGGGCGTATTTAAAATTTGCGACAGTAAAAAATTATTTTTTGAAATATTTACTATAGAAAAGGCAATCCTCGGCGTATTTAAAATTTGCGACAGTAAAAAATAATTTTTTGAAAAATTTACTATGGAAAAGGCAATCCTCGGCGTATTTAAAATTTGCGACAGTAAAAAATTATTTTTTGAAAAATTTACTATAGGAAAGGCAATCGTGGGCGTATTTAAAATTTGTGACAGTAAAAAATTATTTTTTGAAATATTTACTATAGAAAATGCAATTCTCGGCGTATTTAAAATTTGCGACAATAAACAATTATTTTTTGAAAAATTTACTATAGAAAAGGCAATCCTCGGCGTATTTAAAATTTGCGACAGCAAAAACTTATTTTTTGAAAAATTTACTATAGAAAAGGCAATCCTCGGCGTATTTAAAATTTGCTAAAGTAAAAAATTATTTTTTGAGAAATTTACTATAGAAAAGGCAATCCTCGACGTTTTTAAAATTTGCGACAGTAAAATGTTATTTTTTGAAAAATTTACTATAGAAAAGGCAATCCTCAGCGTATTTAAAATTTGCGACAGTAAAAAATTATTTTTTGAAAAATTTACTATAGAAAAGGCAATCCTCGGCGTATTTAAAATTTGCGACAGTAAAAAATTATTTTTTGAAAAATTTACTATAGAAAAGGCAATCCTGGGCGTATTTAAAATTTGCGACAGTAAAAAATTATTTTTTGAAAAATTTACTATAGAAAAGGCAATCCTCGACGTTTTTAAAATTTGCCACAGTAAAATGTTATTTTTTGAAAAATTTACTATAGAAAAGGCAATCCTCGGCGTATTTAAAATTTGCGACAGTAAAAAATTATTTTTTGAAAAATTTACTATAGAAAAGGCAATCCTCGGCGTATTTAAAATTTGCGACAGCAAAAACTTATTTTTTGAAAAATTTACTATAGAAAAGGCAATCCTCGGCGTATTTAAAATTTGCGACAGTAAAAAATTATTTTTTGAAAAATTTACTATAGAAAAGGCAATCCTCGACGTTTTTAAAATTTGCGACAGTAAAATGTTATTTTTTGAAAAATTTACTATAGAAAAGGCAATCCTCAGCGTATTTAAAATTTGCGACAGTAAAAAATTATTTTTTGAAAAATTTACTATAGAAAAGGCAATCCTCGGCGTATTTAAAATTTGCGACAGTAAAAAATTATTTTTTGAAAAATTTACTATACAAAAGGCAATCCTCGGCGTATTTAAAATTTGCGACAGTAAAAAATTATTTTTTGAAAAATTTACTATGGAAAAGGCAATCCTCGGCGTATTTAAAATTTGCGACAGTAAAAAATTATTTTTTGAAAAATTTACTATAGGAAAGGCAATCGTGGGCGTATTTAAAATTTGCGACAGTAAAAAATTATTTTTTGAAAAATTTACTATAGAAAATGCAATTCTCGGCGTATTTAAAATTTGCGACAATAAAAAATTATTTTTTGAAAAATTTACTATAGAAAAGGCAATCCTGGGCGTATTTAAAATTTGCGACAGTAAAAAATTATTTTTTGAAAAATTTACTATAGAAAAGGCAATCCTCGGCGTATTTAAAATTTGCGACAGCAAAAACTAATTTTTTGTAAAATTTACTATAGAAAAGGCAATCCTCGGCGTATTTAAAATTTGCTACAGTAAAAAATTATTTTTTGAGAAATTTACTATAGAAAAGGCAATCCTCGACGTTTTTAAAATTTGCGACAGTAAAATGTTATTTTTTGAAAAATTCGCGACAGTAAAAAATTATTTTTTGAAAAATTTACTATAGAAAAGGCAATCCTCGGCGTATTTAAAATTTGCGACAGTAAAAAATTATTTTTTGAAAAATTTACTATAGAAAAGGCAATCCTCGGCGTATTTAAAATTTGCGACAGTAAAAAATAATTTTTTGAAAAATTTATTATAGAAAAAGCAATCCTAGGCTTCTTGAATACGCCGAGGATTGCCTTGCAAATTTTAAATACGCGAAGTATTGCCTTTTCTATAGTAAATTTTTCAAAAAATTATTTTTTACTGTCGTAAATTCTAAATACGCCGAGGATTGCATTTCTATAGTAACTTTTTCAAAAAATTATTTTTTACTGTCGCAAATTTTAAATACGCCGAGGATTGCCTTTTCTATAGTAAATTTTCCCGAAAAATTATTTTTTACGTTCGCAAATTTTAAATACGCCGAGGATTACCTTTTCTATAGTAAATTTTTCAAAAAATAATTTTTTACTCTCACTAATTTTAAATAATCCGAGGATTGCCTTTTCTATAGTAAATTTGTTAAAAAATAATTCTTATTTTCACAAATTTTGAATACGGCGAGTATGGTATTTTCTATACTAAATTTTCAAAAAATTATTTTTTACTGTCGCAAATTTTAAATACGCCGAGGATTGCCTTTTCTATAGTAAATTTTTCAAAAAATTATTTTTTACTGTCGCAAATTTTAATACGCCGTGGATTGCCTTTTCTATAGTAAATTTTTCGAAAAATTATTTTTTACGTTCGCAAATTTTAAATACGCCGAGGATTGCCTTTTCTATAGTAAATTTTTCAAAAAATTATTTTGTACTGTCGCAAATTATAAATACGCCGGGAATTGCCTTTTCTATAGTAAATCTTTCAAAAAATTATTTTTTACGTTCGCAAATTTTACATACGCCTAGGATTGCCTTTTCTATAGTAAATTTTTCAAAAAATAATTTTTTACTGTCCCAAATTTTAAATACACCGAGATTGGCCTTTCTATAGTAAATTTTTTAAAAATAATATTTTACTGTCGAAAATTTAAAATACGCCGAGTATTGCCTTTTCTCTAGTAAATTTTTCAACAAATTATTTTCTACCGTTGCAAATTTTAAATACGCCGGGTTTTCCCTTTTCTATTGTAAATTTTTCAAAAAATTATTTTTACTGTCGCGAATTTTAAATACGCCGAGGATTGCCTTTTCTATAGTAAATTTTTCAAAAAATTATTTTTTACTGTCGCAAATTTTAAATACGCCGAGGATAGCCTTGTCTATTGTAAATTTTTCAAAAGATTATTTTTTTCTGTCGCAAATTTTAAATACGGCGAGGATTGCCTTTTCTACAGTATAATTTTTAAAAAAATAATTTGTTACTGTGGCATATTTTAAAGACGCCTAGGATTGCTTTTTCTATTATAAATTTTTCAAAAAATAATTTTTTACTGTCGCAAATTTTAAATACGCCAAGTATTGCCTTTTCTATAGTAAATTTTTCAAAAATTATTTTTTAATGTCGCAAATTCTAAATACGCCGAGGATTGCCTTTTCTATAGTAAATTTTTCAAAAAATAATTTTTTACTGTCGCAAATTTTAAATACGCCGAGGATTGCCTTTTCTATAGTAAATTTTTCGAAAAATTCTTTTTTACGTTCGCAAATTTTAAATACGCCGAGGATTGCCTTTTCTATAGTTAATTTTTCAAAAAATAATTTTTTACTCTCACTAATTTTAAATACTCCGAGGATTGCCTTTTCTATAGTAAATTTGTTAAAAAAAAATTCTTATTTTCACTAATTTTGAATACGGCGAGTATTGTATTTTCTATACTAAATTTTCAAAAAATTATTTTTTACTGTCGCAAATTTTAAATACGCCGAGGATTGCCTTTTCTATAGTAAATTTCTCAAAAAATAAATTTTACCGTCGCAAATTTTAAATACGCCGAGGATTGCCTTTTCTACAATACATTTTCAAAATATTATTATTTTCTGTCGCAAATTTTAAATACGGCGAGTATGACCTTTTCTATAGTAAATTTTTAAAAAAATAATTTGTTACTGTGGCATATTTTAAAGACGCCTAGGATTGCTTTTTCTATTATAAATTTTTCAAAAAATAATTTTTTACTGTCGCAAATTTTAAATACGCCAAGTATTGCCTTTTCTATAGTAAATTTTTCAAAAAATTATTTTTTACTGTCGCAAATTCTAAATACGCCGAGGATTGCCTTTTCTATAGTAAATTTTTCAAAAAATAATATTTTACTGTCGAAAATTTAAAATACGCCGAGTATTGCCTTTTCTCTAGTAAATTTTTCAACAAATTATTTTCTACCGTTGCAAATTTTAAATACGCCAGGTTTTGCCTTTTCTATAGTAAATTTTTCAAAACATAATTTTTTACTGTCGCAAATTTTAAATACGGCGAGTATGGCCTTTTCTATAGTAAATTTTCAAAAAAATTATTTTTAACTGTCACAACATTTAAAAACGCCGAGGATTGCCTTTTCTATAGTAAATTTTCAAACAAATATTTTTTACTGTCGCAAATTTTACTTACGCCGAGGATTGCCTTTTCTATGGTAAATTTCTCAAAAAACAAATTTTTACTGTCGCAAATTTTAAATAAGCCTAGGATTTCCTTTTCTATAGTAATTTTTCAAAAAATAATTTTTTACTGTCCCAGGTTTTAAATACGCCGGGTATTGCCTTTTCTATAGTAAAATTTTCAAAGAATTATTTTTTACTGGCGCAAATTTTAAATACGCCGAGGATAGCCTTGTCTATTGTAAATTTTGCAAAAGATTATTTTTTTCTGTCGCAAATTTTAAATACGGCGAGGATTGCCTTTTCTACAGTATAATTTTTAAAAAAATAATTTGTTACTGTGGCATATTTTAAAGACGCCTAGGATTGCTTTTTCTATTATAAATTTTTCAAAAAATAATTTTTTACTGTCGCAAATTTTAAATACGCCAAGTATTGCCTTTTCTATAGTAAATTTTTCAAAAATTATTTTTTAATGTCGCAAATTCTAAATACGCCGAGGATTGCCTTTCCTATAGTAAATTTTTCAAAAAATAATTTTTTACTGTCGCAAATTTTAAATACGCCGAGGATTGCCTTTTCTATAGTAAATTTTTCGAAAAATTCTTTTTTACGTTCGCAAATTTTAAATACGCCGAGGATTGCCTTTTCTATAGTTAATTTTTCAAAAAATAATTTTTTACTCTCACTAATTTTAAATACTCCGAGGATTGCCTTTTCTATAGTAAATTTGTTTAAAAAAAATTCTTATTTTCACAAATTTTTTATACGGCGAGTATTGTATTTTCTATACTAAATTTTCAAAAAATTATTTTTTACTGTCGCAAATTTTAAATACGCCGAGGATTGCCTTTTCTATAGTAAATTTCTCAAAAAATAAATTTTACCGTCGCAAATTTTAAATACGCCGAGGATTGCCTTTTCTACACTACATTTTCAAAAAATTATTATTTTCTGTCGCAAATTTTAAATACGGCGAGTATGACCTTTTCTATAGTAAATTTTTAAAAAAATAATTTGTTACTGTGGCATATTTTAAAGACGCCTAGGATTGCTTTTTCTATTATAAATTTTTCAAAAAATAATTTTTTACTGTCGCAAATTTTAAATACGCCAAGTATTGCCTTTTCTATAGTAAATTTTTCAAAAAATTATTTTTTACTGTCGCAAATTCTAAATACGCCGAGGATTGCCTTTTCTATAGTAAATTTTTCAAAAAATAATATTTTACTGTCGAAAATTTAAAATACGCCGAGTATTGCCTTTTCTCTAGTAAATTTTTCAACAAATTATTTTCTACCGTTGCAAATTTTAAATACGCCAAGTTTTGCCTTTTCTATAGTAAATTTTTCAAAACATAATTTTTTACTGTCGCAAATTTTAAATACGGCGAGTATGGCCTTTTCTATAGTAAATTTTCAAAAAAATTATTTTTAACTGTCACAACATTTAAAAACGCCGAGGATTGCCTTTTCTATAGTAAATTTTCAAACAAATATTTTTTACTGTCGCAAATTTTACTTACGCCGAGGATTGCCTTTTCTATGGTAAATTTCTCAAAAAACAAATTTTTACTGTCGCAAATTTTAAATAAGCCTAGGATTGCCTTTTCTATAGTAATTTTTCAAAAAATAATTTTTTACTGTCCCAGGTTTTATTTTCAAAAAATTATTTTTAACTGTAGCAAATTTTAAAAACGCCGAGGATTGCCTTTTCTATAGTAAATTTTTCAAAAAATTATATTTTACTGTCGAAAATTTAAAATACGCCGAACATAGCATTTTCTATAGTAAATTTTTCAACAAATTATTTTCTACCGTTGCAAATTTTAATTACGCCAGGGATTGCCTTTTCTATTGTAAATTTTTCAAAAAATTATTTTTACTGTCCCGTATTTTAAGTACGCCGAGGATTGCCTTTTCTACAGTAAATTTTTCAAAAAATTAATTTTTACTGTCGCAAATTTTAAATACGCCGAGGATTGCCTTTTCTATTGTAAATTTTTCAAAAGATTATTTTTTTCTGTCGCATATTTTAACTACGGCGAGTATGGCCTTTTCTATAGTAAATTTTCAAAAAATAAATTTTACCGTCGTAAATTTTAAATACGCCGAGGATTGCCTTTTCTACAGTAAATTTTTCAAAAAATTATTATTTTCTGTAGCAAATTTTAAATACAGCGAGTACGACCTTTTCTATAGTAAATTTTTAAAAAAATAATTTGTTACTGTGGCATATTTTCAAGACGCCTAGGATTGCTTTTTCTATAATAAATTTTTCAAAAAATAATTTTTTACTGTCGCAAATTTTAAATACGCCAAGTATTGCCTTTTCTATAGTAAATTTTTCAAAAAATTATTTTTTACTGTCGTAAATTCTAACTACGCCGAGGATTGCCTTTTCTATAGTAAATTTTTCAAAAAATTATTTTTTACTGTCGCAAATTTTAAATACGCCGAGGATTGCCTTTTCTATAGTAAATTTTCCCAAAAAATTATTTTTTAAGTTCGCAAATTTTAAATACGCCGCGGATTGCCTTTTCTATAGTAAATTTTTCAAAAAATAATTTTTTACTCTCACTAATTTTAAATACTCCGAGGATTGCCTTTTCTATAGTAAATTTGTTAAAAAATAATTCTTATTTTCACAAATTTTGAATACGGCGAGTATGGTATTTTCTATACTAAATTTTCAAAAAATTATTTTTTACTGTCGCAAATTTTAAATACGCCGAGGATTGCCTTTTCTATAGTAAATTTTTCAAAAAATTATTTTTTACTGTCGCCCATTTTAATACGCCGTGGATTGCCTTTTCTATAGTAAATTTTTCGAAAAATTATTTTTTAAGTTCGCAAATTTTAAATACGCCGAGGATTGCCTTTTCTATAGTAAATTTTTCAAAAAATTATTTTGTACTGTCGCAAATTATAAATACGCCGGGAATTGCCTTTTCTATAGTAAATCTTTCAAAAAATTATTTTTTACGTTCGCAAATTTTACAAACGCCTAGTATTGCCTTTTCTATAGTAAATTTTTCAAAAAATAATTTTTTACTGTCCCAAATTTTAAATACACCGAGATTGGCCTTTCTATAGTAAATTTTTCAAAAAATAATATTTTACTGTCGAAAATTTAAAATACGCCGAGTATGGCCTTTTCTCTAGTAAATTTTTCAACAAATTATTTTCTACCGTTGCAAATTTTAAATACGCCAGGTTTTGCCTTTTCTATTGTAAATTTTTCAAAAAATTATTTTTACTGTCGCGAATTTTAAATACCCCGAGGATTGCCTTTTCTATAGTAAATTTTTCAAAAAATTATTTTTTATTGTCGCAAATTTTAAATACGCCGAGGATAGCCTTTTCTATTGTAAATTTTTCAAAAGATTATTTTTTCTGTCGCAAATTTTAAATACGGCGAGGATTGCCTTTTCTACAGTATAATTTTCAAAAAATTATTATTTTCTATCGCAAATTTTAAATACGGCGAGTATGACCTTTTCTATAATAAATTTTTAAAAGAATAATTTGTTACTGTGGCATATTTTAAAGACGCCTAGGATTGCTTTTTCTATTATAAATTTTTCAAAAAATAATTTTTTACTGTCGCAAATTTTAAATACGCCGAGGATAGCCTTGTCTATTGTAAATTTTTCAAAAGATTATTTTTTTCTGTCGCAAATTTTAAATACGGCGAGGATTGCCTTTTCTACAGTATAATTTTCAAAAAATTATTATTTTCTATCGCAAATTTTAAATACGGCGAGTATGACCTTTTCTATAGTAAATTTTCAAAAAAATAATTTGTTACTGTGGCATATTTTAAAGACGCCTAGGATTGCTTTTTCTATTATAAATTTTTCAAAAAATAATTTTTTACTGTCGCAAATTTTAAATACGCCAAGTATTGCCTTTTCTATAGTAAATTTTTCAAAAATTATTTTTTAATGTCGCAAATTCTAAATACGCCGAGGATTGCCTTTTCTATAGTAAATTTTTCAAAAAATAATTTTTTACTGTCGCAAATTTTAAATACGCCGAGGATTGCCTTTTCTATAGTAAATTTTTCGAAAAATTCTTTTTTACGTTCGCAAATTTTAAATACGCCGAGGATTGCCTTTTCTATAGTTAATTTTTCAAAAAATAATTTTTTACTCTCACTAATTTTAAATACTCCGAGGATTGCCTTTTCTATAGTAGATTTGTTAAAAAAAAATTCTTATTTTCACAAATTTTGAATACGGCGAGTATTGTATTTTCTATACTAAATTTTCAAAAAATTATTTTTTACTGTCGCAAATTTTAAATACGCCGAGGATTGCCTTTTCTATAGTAAATTTCTCAAAAAATAAATTTTACCGTCGCAAATTTTAAATACGCCGAGGATTGCCTTTTCTACACTACATTTTCAAAAAATTATTATTTTCTGTCGCAAATTTTAAATACGGCGAGTATGACCTTTTCTATAGTAAATTTTTAAAAAAATAATTTGTTACTGTGGCATATTTTAAAGACGCCTAGGATTGCTTTTTCTATTATAAATTTTTCAAAAAATAATTTTTTACTGTCGCAAATTTTAAATACGCCAAGTATTGCCTTTTCTATAGTAAATTTTTCAAAAAATTATTTTTTACTGTCGCAAATTCTAAATACGCCGAGGATTGCCTTTTCTATAGTAAATTTTTCAAAAAATAATATTTTACTGTCGAAAATTTAAAATACGCCGAGTATTGCCTTTTCTCTAGTAAATTTTTCAACAAATTATTTTCTACCGTTGCAAATTTTAAATACGCCAGGTTTTGCCTTTTCTATAGTAAATTTTTCAAAACATAATTTTTTACTGTCGCAAATTTTAAATACGGCGAGTATGGCCTTTTCTATAGTAAATTTTCAAAAAAATTATTTTTAACTGTCACAACATTTAAAAACGCCGAGGATTGCCTTTTCTATAGTAAATTTTCAAACAAATATTTTTTACTGTCGCAAATTTTACTTACGCCGAGGATTGCCTTTTCTATGGTAAATTTCTCAAAAAACAAATTTTTACTGTCGCAAATTTTAAATAAGCCTAGGATTGCCTTTTCTATAGTAATTTTTCAAAAAATAATTTTTTACTGTCCCAGGTTTTAAATACGCCGGGTATTGCCTTTTCTATAGTAAAATTTTCAAAGAATTATTTTTTACTGGCGCAAATTTAAAATACGGCGAGTATGGAACTTTCAAAAAATAATTTTTTGTTGTCGCAAATTTTAAATACGCCGCGTATTGCCTCTTCTATATAAAATTTTTCCAAAAATAATTTTGTACTTTCGCAAATTTTAAATACGCCGAGGATTGCTTTTTCTATAGTAACTTTTACAAAAATTATTTTTTCTGTCGCAAATTCTAAATACGCCGAGGATTGCCTTTTCTATAGTAAATTTTTCAAAAAATAATATTTTACTGTCGAAAATTTAAAATACGCCGAGTATTGCCTTTTCTCTAGTAAATTTTTCAACAAATTATTTTCTACCGTTGCAAATTTTAAATACGCGAGTATGACCTTTTCTATAGTAAATTTTTAAAAAAATAATTTGTTACTGTGGCATATTTTAAAGACGCCTAGGATTGCTTTTTCTATTATAAATTTTTCAAAAAATAATTTTTTACTGTCGCAAATTTTAAATACGCCAAGTATTGCCTTTTCTATAGTAAATTTTTCAAAAAATTATTTTTTACTGTCGCAAATTCTAAATACGCCGAGGATTGCCTTTTCTATAGTAAATTTTTCAAAAAATAATATTTTACTGTCGAAAATTTAAAATACGCCGAGTATTGCCTTTTCTCTAGTAAATTTTTCAACAAATTATTTTCTACCGTTGCAAATTTTAAATACGCCAGGTTTTGCCTTTTCTATAGTAAATTTTTCAAAACATAATTTTTTACTGTCGCAAATTTTAAATACGGCGAGTATGGCCTTTTCTATAGTAAATTTTCAAAAAAATTATTTTTAACTGTCACAAAATTTAAAAACGCCGAGGATTGCCTTTTCTATAGTAAATTTTCAAACAAATATTTTTTACTGTCGCAAATTTTACTTACGCCGAGGATTGCCTTTTCTATGGTAAATTTCTCAAAAAACAAATTTTTACTGTCGCGAATTTTAAATAACCCTAGGATTGCCTTTTCTATAGTAATTTTTCAAAAAATAATTTTTTACTGTCCCAGGTTTTAAATACGCCGGGTATTGCCTTTTCTATAGTAAAATTTTCAAAGAATTATTTTTTACTGGCGCAAATTTAAAATACGGCGAGTATGGAACTTTCAAAAAATAATTTTTTATTGTCGCAAATTTTAAATACGCCGCGTATTGCCTCTTCTATATAAAATTTTTCCAAAAATAATTTTGTACTTTCGCAAATTTTAAATACGCCGAGGATTGCCTTTTCTATAGTATATTTTTCAAAAAATAATTTTTTTTCTGTCGCAAATTTTAAATACGGCGAATATGGCCTTTTCTATAGTAAATTTTTCAAAAAATAATTTTTTATTGTCGCAAATTTTAAATACGCCGAGGATTGCCTTTTCTATAGTAAATTTTTCAAAAAATTATTTTTTACTGTCGCAAATTTTAATTACGCTGAGGATTGCGTTTTCTATAGTGAATTTTTCAAAAAATTATTTTTTACTGTCGCAAATTTTAAATACGCCGAGGATTGCCTTTTCTATAGTAAATTTTTCGAAAAATTATTTTTTACGTTCGCAAATTTTAAATACGCCGGGGATTGACTTTTCTATAGTAAATTTTTCAAAAAATTATTTTTTACTGTCGCAAATTTTAAATACGCCGAAGATTGATTTTTCTATAGTAAATTTTTCAAAAAATTGTTTTTTACTGTCCCAAATTTTAAATGCGCCGAGTATTGCCTTTTCTATAGTAAATTTTTCAAACAATTATTTTTTACTGTCGCAAATTTTAAACACGCCGAGGATTGCCTTTTCTATAGTAAATTTTTCGAAAAATTATTTTTTACCTTCGCAAATTTTAAATAGGCCGAGTATTGCCTTTTCTATAATAAATTTTTCAAAAAATAATATTTTACGGTCGCAAATTTTAAATACGCCGAGTTTGGCCTTTCTATAGTAAATTTTTCAAAAAATAATATTTTACTGTCGAAAATTTAAAATACGCCGAACATTGCCTTTTCTATAGTAAATTTTTCAAGAAATTATTTTCTACCGTTGCAAATTTTAAATACGCCAGGGATTGCCTTTTCTATTGTAAATTTTTCAAAAAATTATTTTTACTGTTCCGTATATTAAATACGCCGAGGATTGCCTTTTCTACAGTAAATTTTTCAAAAAATTAATTTTTACTGTCGCAAATTTTAAATACGCCGAGGATTGCCTTTTCTATTGTAAATTTTTCAAAAGATTATTTTTTTCTGTCGCATATTTTAACTACGGCGAGTATGGCTTTTTCTATAGTAAATTTTCAAAAAATTATTTTTAACTGTCGCAAATTTTAAAAACGCCGAGGATTGCCTTTTCTATAGTAAATTTTTCAAAAAATTATTTTTTACTGTCGCAAATTTTAATTACGCTGAGGATTGCCTTTTCTATAGTGAATTTCTCAAAAAATAAATTTTACCGTCGCAAATTTTAAATACGCCGAGGATTGCCTTTTCTACAGTAAATTTTTCAAAAAATTATTATTTTCTGTAGCAAATTTTAAATACGGCGAGTACGACCTTTTCTATAGTAAATTTTTAAAAAAATAATTTGTTACTGTCACAAATTTTAAATACGCCGTGTATTGCCTTTTCTATAGTAAATTTTTCAAAAAATTATTTTTTACTGTCGCAAATTTTAAATACGCCGAGGATTGCCTTTTCTACAGTAAATTTTTCAAAAAATAATTTTTACAGTCGCAAATTTTAAATACGCCAAGAATTGCCTTTTCTATAGTAAATTTTTCAAAAAATTATTTTTTACTGTCGCAAATTTTAAATACGCCGAGGATTGCCTTTTCTATAGTAAATTTTTCGAAAAATTATTTTTTACGTTCGCAAATTTTAAATACGCCGAGGATTGACTTTTCTATAGTAAATTTTTCAAAAAATTATTTTTTACTGTCGCAAATTTTAAATACGCCGAAGATTGATTTTTCTATAGTAAATTTTTCAAAAAATTATTTTTTACTGTCCCAAATTTTAAATACGCCGTGTATTGGCTTTTCTATAGTAAATTTTTCAAACAATTATTTTTTACTGTCGCAAATTTTAAACACGCCGAGGATTGCCTTTTCTATAGTAAATTTTTCGAAAAATTATTTTTTACCTTCGCAAATTTTAAATAGGCCGAGTATTGCCTTTTCTATAATAAATTTTTCAAAAAATAATATTTTACTGTCGCAAATTTTAAATACACCGAGTTTGGCCTTTCTATAGTAAATTTTTCAAAAAATAATATTTTACTGTCGAAAATTTAAAATACGCCGAACATAGCATTTTCTATAGTAAATTTTTCAACAAATTATTTTCTACCGTTGCAAATTTTAATTACGCCAGGGATTGCCTTTTCTATTGTAAATTTTTCAAAAAATTATTTTTACTGTCCCGTATTTTAAGTACGCCGAGGATTGCCTTTTCTATAGTAAATTTTTCAAAAAATTAAATTTTACTGTCGCAAATTTTAAATACGCCGAGCATTGCCTTTTCTATTGTAAATTTTTCAAAAGATTATTTTTTTCTGTCGCATATTTTAACTACGGCGAGTATGGCCTTTTCTATAGTAAATTTTCAAAAAAATATTTTTAACTGTAGCAAATTTTAAAAAGGCCGAGGATTGCCTTTTCTATAGTAAATTTTTCAAAAAATTATATTTTACTGTCGCAAATTTTAATTACGCTGAGGATTGCCTTTTCTATAGTGAATTTCTCAAAAAATAAATTTTACCGTCGCAAATTTTAAATACGCCGAGGATTGCCTTTTCTACAGTAAATTTTTCAAAAAATTATTATTTTCTGTAGCAAATTTTAAATACAGCGAGTACGACCTTTTCTATAGTAAATTTTTAAAAAAATAATTTGTTACTGTGGCATATTTTCAAGACGCCTAGGATTGCTTTTTCTATAATAAATTTTTCAAAAAATAATTTTTTACTGTCGCAAATTTTAAATACGCCAAGTATTGCCTTTTCTATAGTAAATTTTTCAAAAAATTATTTTTTACTGTCGTAAATTCTAAATACGCCGAGGATTGCCTTTTCTATAGTAAATTTTTCAAAAAATTATTTTTTACTGTCGCAAATTTTAAATACGCCGAGGATTGCCTTTTCTATAGTAAATTTTCCCAAAAAATTATTTTTTAAGTTCGCAAATTTTAAATACGCCGCGGATTGCCTTTTCTATAGTAAATTTTTCAAAAAATAATTTTTTACTCTCACTAATTTTAAATACTCCGAGGATTGCCTTTTCTATAGTAAATTTGTTAAAAAATAATTCTTATTTTCACAAATTTTGAATACGGCGAGTATGGTATTTTCTATACTAAATTTTCAAAAAATTATTTTTTACTGCCGCAAATTTTAAATACGCCGAGGATTGCCTTTTCTATAGTAAATTTTTCAAAAAATTATTTTTTACTGTCGCCAATTTTAATACGCCGTGGATTGCCTTTTCTATAGTAAATTTTTCGAAAAATTATTTTTTAAGTTCGCAAATTTTAAATACGCCGAGGATTGCCTTTTCTATAGTAAATTTTTCAAAAAATTATTTTGTACTGTCGCAAATTATAAATACGCCGGGAATTGCCTTTTCTATAGTAAATTTTTCAAAAAATTATTTTTTACGTTCGCAAATTTTACATACGCCTAGTATTGCCTTTTCTATAGTAAATTTTTCAAAAAATAATTTTTTACTGTCCCAAATTTTAAATACACCGAGATTGGCCTTTCTATAGTAAATTTTTCAAAAAATAATATTTTACTGTCGAAAATTTAAAATACGCCGAGTATGGCCTTTTCTCTAGTAAATTTTTCAACAAATTATTTTCTACCGTTGCAAATTTTAAATACGCCAGGTTTTGCCTTTTCTATTGTAAATTTTTCAAAAAATTATTTTTACTGTCGCGAATTTTAAATACCCCGAGGATTGCCTTTTCTATAGTAAATTTTTCAAAAAATTATTTTTTACTGTGGCAAATTTTAAATACGCCGAGGATAGCCTTTTCTATTGTAAATTTTTCAAAAGATTATTTTTTTCTGTCGCAAATTTTAAATACGGCGAGGATTGCCTTTTGTACAGTATAATTTTCAAAAAATTATTATTTTCTATCGCAAATTTTAAATACGGCGAGTATGACCTTTTCTATAATAAATTTTTAAAAAAATAATTTGTTACTGTGGCATATTTTAAAGACGCCTAGGATTGCTTTTTCTATTATAAATTTTTCAAAAAATAATTTTTTACTGTCGCAAATTTTAAATACGCCAAGTATTGCCTTTTCTATAGTAAATTTTTCAAAAATTATTTTTTACTGTCGCAAATTCTAAATACGCCGAGGATTGCCTTTTCTATAGTAAATTTTTCAAAAAATAATTTTTTACTGTCGCAAATTTTAAATACGCCGAGGATTGCCTTTTCTATAGTAAATTTTTCGAAAAATTATTTTTTACGTTCGCAAATTTTAAATACAGTAAATTTTTCAAAAAATTATTTTTTACTCTCACTAATTTTAAATACTCCGAGGATTGCCTTTTCTATAGTAAATTTGTTAAAAAATAATTCTTATTTTCACAAATTTTGAATACGGCGAGTATTGTATTTTCTATATTAAATTTTCAAAAAATTATTTTTTACTGTCGCAAATTTTAAATACGCCGAGGATTGCCTTTTCTATAGTAAATTTTTCAAAAAATTATTTTTTACTGTCGCAAGTTTTAATACGCCGTGGATTGCCTTTTCTACAGTAAATTTTTCAAAAAATTATTATTTTCTGTAGCAAATTTTAAATACGGCGAGTACGACCTTTTCTATAGTAAATTTTTAAAAAAATAATTTGTTACTGTGGCATATTTTCAAGACGCCTAGGATTGCTTTTTCTATTATAAGTTTTTCAAAAAATAATTTTTTACTGTCGCAAATTTTAAATACGCCAAGTATTGCCTTTTCTATAGTAAATTTTTCAAAAAATTATTTTTTACTGTCGCAAATTCTAAATACGCCGAGGATTGCCTTTCCTATAGTAAATTTGTCAAAAAATTATTGTTTACTGTCGCAAATTTTAAATACGCCGAGGATTGCCTTTTCTATAGTAAATTTTTCAACAAATTATTTTCTATCGTTGCAAATTTTAAATACGCCAGGTTTTGCCTTTTCTATTGTAAATTTTTCAAAAAATTATTTTTACTGTCGCGAATTTTAAATACGCCGGGGATTGCCTTTTCTATAGTAAATTTTTCAAAAAATTATTTTTTACTGTCGCAAATTTTAAATACGCCGAGGATAGCCTTTTCTATTGTAAATTTTTCAAAAGATTATTTTTTTCTGTCGCAAATTTTAAATACGGCGAGTATGGCCTTTTCTATAGTAAATTTTTCAAACAATTATTTTTTACTGTCGCAAATTTTAAACACGCCGAGTATTGCCTTTTCTATAGTAAATTTTTCGAAAAATTATTTTTTACCTTCGCAAATTTTAAATACACCGAGTTTGGCCTTTCTATAGTAAATTTTTCAAAAAATAATATTTTACTGTCGAAAATTTAAAATACGCCGAACATTGCCTTTTCTATAATAAATTTTTCAACAAATTATTTTCTACCATTGCAAATTTTAAATACGCTAGGGATTGTCTTTTCTATTGTAAATTTTTCAAAAAATTATTTTTACTGTCCCGTATTTTAAATACGCCGAGGATTGCCTTTTCTATTGTAAATTTTTCAAAAGATTATTTTTTTCTGTCGCATATTTTAACTACGGCGAGTATGGCCTTTTCTATAGTAAATTTTCAAAAAAATATTTTTAACTGTAGCAAATTTTAAAAACGCCGAGGATTGCCTTTTCTATAGTAAATTTTTCAAAAAATTATAATTTACTGTCGCAAATTCTAATTACGCTGAGGATTGCCTTTTCTATAGTGAATTTCTCAAAAAATAAATTTTACCGTCGCAAATTTTAAATACGCCGAGGATTGCCTTTTCTACAGTAAATTTTTCAAAAAATTATTATTTTCTGTAGAAAATTTTAAATACAGCGAGTACGACCTTTTCTATAGTAAATTTTTAAAAAAATAATTTGTTACTGTGGCATATTTTCAAGACGCCTAGGATTGCTTTTTCTATAATAAATTTTTCAAAAAATAATTTTTTACTGTCGCAAATTTTAAATACGCCAAGTATTGCCTTTTCTATAGTAAATTTTTCAAAAAATTATTTTTTACTGTCGTAAATTCTAAATACGCCGAGGATTGCCTTTTCTATAGTAAATTTTTCAAAAAATTATTTTTTACTGTCGCAAATTTTAAATACGCCGAGGATTGCCTTTTCTATAGTAAATTTTCCCAAAAAATTATTTTTTAAGTTCGCAAATTTTAAATACGCCGCGGATTGCCTTTTCTATAGTAAATTTTTCAAAAATAATTTTTTACTCTCACTAATTTTAAATACTCCGAGGATTGCCTTTTCTATAGTAAATTTGTTAAAAAATAATTCTTATTTTCACAAATTTTGAATACGGCGAGTATGGTATTTTCTATACTAAATTTTCAAAAAATTATTTTTTACTGTCGCAAATTTTAAATACGCCGAGGATTGCCTTTTCTATAGTAAATTTTTCAAAAAATTATTTTTTACTGTCGCCAATTTTAATACGCCGTGGATTGCCTTTTCTATAGTAAATTTTTCGAAAAATTATTTTTTAAGTTCGCAAATTTTAAATACGCCGAGCATTGCCTTTTCTATAGTAAATTTTTCAAAAAATTATTTTGTACTGTCGCAAATTATAAATACGCCGGGAATTGCCTTTTCTATAGTAAATTTTTCAAAAAATTATTTTTTACGTTCGCAAATTTTACATACGCCTAGTATTGCCTTTTCTATAGTAAATTTTTCAAAAAATAATTTTTTACTGTCCCAAATTTTAAATACACCGAGATTGGCCTTTCTGTAGTAAATTTTTCAAAAAATAATATTTTACTGTCGAAAATTTAAAATACGCCGAGTATGGCCTTTTCTCTAGTAAATTTTTCAACAAATTATTTTCTACCGTTGCAAATTTTAAATACGCCAGGTTTTGCCTTTTCTATTGTAAATTTTTCAAAAAATTATTTTTACTGTCGCGAATTTTAAATACCCCGAGGATTGCCTTTTCTATAGTAAATTTTTCAAAAAATTATTTTTTACTGTCGCAAATTTTAAATACGCCGAGGATAGCCTTTTCTATTGTAATTTTTCAAAAGATTATTTTTTTCTGTCGCAAATTTTAAATACGGCGAGGATTGCCTTTTGTACAGTATAATTTTCAAAAAATTATTATTTTCTATCGCAAATTTTAAATACGGCGAGTATGACCTTTTCTATAATAAATTTTTAAAAAAATAATTTGTTACTGTGGCATATTTTAAAGACGCCTAGGATTGCTTTTTCTATTATAAATTTTTCAAAAAATAATTTTTTACTGTCGCAAATTTTAAATACGCAAGTATTGCCTTTTCTATAGTAAATTTTTCAAAAATTATTTTTACTGTCGCAAATTCTAAATACGCCGAGGATTGCCTTTTCTATAGTAAATTTTTCAAAAAATAATTTTTTACTGTCGCAAATTTTAAATACGCCGAGGATTGCCTTTTCTATAGTAAATTTTTCGAAAAATTATTTTTTACGTTCGCAAATTTTAAATACAGTAAATTTTTCAAAAAATTATTTTTTACTCTCACTAATTTTAAATACTCCGAGGATTGCCTTTTCTATAGTAAATTTGTTAAAAATAATTCTTATTTTCACAAATTTTGAATACGGCGAGTATTGTATTTTCTATATTAAATTTTCAAAAAATTATTTTTTACTGTCGCAAATTTTAAATACGCCGAGGATTGCCTTTTCTATAGTAAATTTTTCAAAAAATCATTTTTTACTGTCGCAAGTTTTAATACGCCGTGGATTGCCTTTTCTACAGTAAATTTTTCAAAAAATTATTATTTTCTGTAGCAAATTTTAAATACGGCGGGTACGACCTTTTCTATAGTAAATTTTTAAAAAAATAATTTGTTACTGTGGCATATTTTCAAGACGCCTAGGATTGCTTTTTCTATTATAAGTTTTTCAAAAAATAATTTTTTACTGTCGCAAATTTTAAATACGCCAAGTATTGCCTTTTCTATAGTAAATTTTTCAAAAAATTATTTTTTACTGTCGCAAATTCTAAATACGCCGAGGATTGCCTTTTCTATAGTAAATTTGTCAAAAAATTATTGTTTACTGTCGCAAATTTTAAATACGCCGAGGATTGCCTTTTCTATAGTAAATTTTTCAACAAATTATTTTCTATCGTTGCAAATTTTAAATACGCCAGGTTTTGCCTTTTCTATTATAAATTTTTCAAAAAATTATTTTTACTGTCGCGAATTTTAAATACGCCGGGGATTGCCTTTTCTATAGTAAATTTTTCAAAAAATTATTTTTTACTGTCGCAAATTTTAAATACGCCGAGGATAGCCTTTTCTATTGTAAATTTTTCAAAAGATTATTTTTTTCTGTCGCAAATTTTAAATACGGCGAGTATGGCCTTTTCTATAGTAAATTTTTCAAACAATTATTTTTTACTGTCGCAAATTTTAAACACGCCGAGTATTGCCTTTTCTATAGTAAATTTTTCGAAAAATTATTTTTTACCTTCGCAAATTTTAAATACACCGAGTTTGGCCTTTCTATAGTAAATTTTTCAAAAAATAATATTTTACTGTCGAAAATTTAAAATACGCCGAACATTGCCTTTTCTATAATAAATTTTTCAACAAATTATTTTCTACCATTGCAAATTTTAAATACGCTAGGGATTGCCTTTTCTATTGTAAATTTTTCAAAAAATTATTTTTACTGTCCCGTATTTTAAATACGCCGAGGATTGCCTTTTCTATTGTAAATTTTTCAAAAGATTATTTTTTTCTGTCGCAAATTTTAACTACGGCGAGTATGGCCTTCTCTATAGTAAATTTTCAAAAAATTATTTTTAACTGTCGCAAATTTTAAAAACGACGAGGATTGCCTTTTCTATAGTAAATTTTTCAAAAATTATTTTTTACTGTCGCAAATTTTAATTACGCTGAGGATTGCCTTTTCTATTGTGAATTTCTCAAAAAATAAATTTTACCGTCGCAAATTTTAAATACGCCGAGGATTGCCTTTTCTACAGTAAATTTTTCAATAAAATTATTATTTTCTGTAGCAAATTTAAATACGGCGAGTACGACCTTTTCTATAGTAAATTTTTAAAAAAATAATTTGTTACTGTGGCATATTTTCAAGACGCCTAGGATTGCTTTTTCTATTATAAATTTTTCAAAAAATAATTTTTTACTGTCGCAAATTTTAAATACGCCAAGTATTGCCTTTTCTATAGTAAATTTTTCAAAAAATTATTTTTTACTGTCGTAAATTCTAAATACGCCGAGGATTGCCTTTTCTATAGTAAATTTTTCAAAAAATTATTTTTTACTGTCGCAAATTTTAAATACGCCGAGGATTGCATTTTCTATAGTAAATTTTCCCGAAAAATTATTTTTTACGTTCGCAAATTTTAAATACGCCGAGGATTGCCTTTTCTATAGTAAATTTTTCAAAAAATAATTTTTTACTCTCACTAATTTTAAATACTCCGAGGATTGCCTTTTATATAGTAAATTTGTTAAAAAATAATTCTTATTTTCACAAATTTTGAATACGGCGAGTATGGTATTTTCTATACTAAATTTTCAAAAAATTATTTTTTACTGTCGCAAATTTTAAACACGCCGAGGATTGCCTTTTCTATAGTAAATTTTTCAAAAAATTATTTTTTACTGTCGCAGATTTTAAATACGCCGTGGATTGCCTTTTCTATAGTAAATTTTTCAAAAAATTATTTTTTACTGTCGCAAATTTTAAATACGCCGAGGATTGCCTTTCCTATAGTAAATTTTTCGAAAAATTATTTTTTACGTTCGCAAATTTTAAATACGCCGAGGATTGCCTTTTCTATAGTAAATTTTTCGAAAAATTATTTTTTACGTTCGCAAATTTTAAATACGCCGAGGATTGACTTTTCTGTAGTAAATTATTCAAAAAATTATTTTTTACTGTCGCAAATTTTAAATACGCCGAAGATTTATTTTTCTATAGTAAATTTTTCAAAAAATTATTTTTTACTGTCCCAAATTTTAAATACGCCGAGTATTGCCTTTTCTATAGTAAATTTTTCAAACAATAATTTTTTACTGTCGCAAATTTTAAACACGCCGAGTATTGCCTTTTCTATAGTAAATTTTTCGAAAAATTATTTTTTACCTTCGCAAATTTTAAATAGGCCGAGTATTGCCTTTTCTATAATAAATTTTTCAAAAAATAACATTTTACTGTCGCAAATTTTAAATACACCTAGTTTGGCCTTTCTATAGTAAATTTTTCAAAAAATAATATTTTACTGTCGAAAATTTAAAATACGCCGAACATTGCCTTTATTATAGTAAATTTTTCAACAATTATTTTCTACCGTTGCAAATTTTAAATACGCCAGGGATTGCCTTTTCTATAGTAAATTTTTCAAAAAATTATTTTTTACTGTCGCAAATTTTAAATACGCCGAGGATTGCCTTTTCTATAGTAAATTTACCCGAAAAATTATTTTTTACGTTCGCAAATTTTAAATACGCCGAGGATTGCCTTTTCTATAGTAAATTTTTCAAAAAATAATTTTTTACTCTCACTAATTTTAAATACTCCGAGGATTGCCTTTTCTATAGTAAATTTGTTAAAAAATAATTCTTATTTTCACAAATTTTGAATACGGCGAGTATTGTATTTTCTATACTAAATTTTCAAAAAATTATTTTTTACTGTCGCAAATTTTAAACACGCCGAGGATTGCCTTTTCTATAGTAAATTTTTCAAAAAATTATTTTTTACTGTCGCAGATTTTAAATACGCCGTGGATTGCCTTTTCTATAGTAAATTTTTCAAAAAATTATTTTTTACTGTCGCAAATTTTAAATACGCCGAGGATTGCCTTTCCTATAGTAAATTTTTCGAAAAATTATTTTTTACGTTCGCAAATTTTAAATACGCCGAGGATTGCCTTTTCTATAGTAAATTTTTCGAAAAATTATTTTTTACGTTCGCAAATTTTAAATACGCCGAGGATTGACTTTTCTGTAGTAAATTTTTCAAAAAATTATTTTTTACTGTCGCAAATTTTAAATACGCCGAAGATTTATTTTTCTATAGTAAATTTTTCAAAAAATTATTTTTTACTGTCCCAAATTTTAAATACGCCGAGTATTGCCTTTTCTATAGTAAATTTTTCAAACAATAATTTTTTACTGTCGCAAATTTTAAACACGCCGAGTATTGCCTTTTCTATAGTAAATTTTTCGAAAAATTATTTTTTACCTTCGCAAATTTTAAATAGGCCGAGTATTGCCTTTTCTATAATAAATTTTTCAAAAAACAATATTTTACTGTCGCAAATTTTAAATACACCTAGTTTGGCCTTTCTATAGTAAATTTTTCAAAAAATAATATTTTACTGTCGAAAATTTAAAATACGCCGAACATTGCCTTTATTATAGTAAATTTTTCAACAATTATTTTCTACCGTTGCAAATTTTAAATACGCCAGGGATTGCCTTTTCTATTGTAAATTTTTCAAAAAATTATTTTTACTGTCCCGTATTTTAAATACGCCGAGGATTGCCTTTTCTACAGTAAATTTTTCAAAAAATTAATTTTTACTGACGCAAATTTTAAACACGCCGAGAATTGACTTTTCTATTGTAAATTTTTCAAAAGATTATTTTTTTCTGTCGCATATTTTAACTACGGCGAGTATGGCCTTTTCTATAGTAAATTTTCAAAAAATTATATTTAACTGTCGCAAATTTTAAAAACGCCGAGGATTGCCTTTTCTATAGTAAATTTTTCAAAAAATTATTTTTTACTGTCGCAAATTTTAATTACGCTGAGGATTGCCTTTTCTATAGTGAATTTCTCAAAAAATAAATTTTACCGTCGCATATTTTAAATACGCCGAGGATTGCCTTTTCTACAGTAAATTTTTCAAAAAATTATTATTTTATGTAGCAAATTTTAAATACGGCGAGTACGACCTTTTCTATAGTAAATTTTTAAAAAAATAATTTGTTACTGTGGCATATTTTCAAGACGCCTAGGATTGCTTTTTCTATTATAAATTTTTCAAAAAATAATTTTTTACTGTCGCCAATTTTAAATACGCCAAGTATTGCCTTTTCTATAGTAAATTTTTCAAAAAATTATTTTTTACTGTCGTAAATTCTAAATACGCCGAGGATTGCCTTTTCTATAGTAAATTTTTCAAAAAATTATTTTTTACTGTCGCAAATTTTAAATACGCCGAGGACTGCATTTTCTATAGTAAATTTTCCCGAAAAATTATTTTTTACGTTCGCAAATTTTAAATACGCCGAGGTTTGCCTTTTCTATAGTAAATTTTTCAAAAAATTATTTTTTACTCTCACATATTTTAAATACTCCGAGGATTGCCTTTTCTATAGTAAATTTGTTAAAAAATAATTCTTATTTTCACAAATTCTGAATACGGCCAGTATGGTATTTTCTATACTAAATTTACAAAAAATTATTTTTTACTGTCGCAAATTTTAAATACGCCGAGCATTGCCTTTTCTATAGTAAATTTTTCAAAAAATTATTTTTTACTGTCGCAAATTTTAAATACGCCGTGGATTGCCTTTTCTATAGTAAATTTTTCAAAAAATTATTTTTTACTGTCGCAAATTTTAAATACGCTAAGGATTGCCTTTTCTATAGTAAATTTTTCGAAAAATTATTTTTTACGTTCGCAAATTTTAAATACGCCGAGGATTGCCTTTTCTATAGTAAATTTTTCAAAAAATTATTTTTTACTGTCGCAAATTTTAAATACGCCGAAGATTGATTTTTCTATAATAAATTGTTCAAAAAAAATTTTTTTACAGTCGCAAATTTAACATACGCCGAGGATTGCCTTTTCTATAGTAAATTTTTCAAATAATAATTTTTTACATTCGCAAATTTTAAATACGCCAAGAATTGCCTTTTCTATAGTAAATTTTTCAAAAAATTATTTTTTACTGTCGCAAATTTTAAATACGCCGAGGATTGCCTTTTCTATAGTAAATTTTTCGAAAAATTATTTTTTACGTTCGCAAATTTTAAATACGCCGAGGATTGACTTTTCTGTAGTAAATTTTTCAAAAAATTATTTTTTACTGTCGCAAATTTTAAATACGCCGAATATTGATTTTTCTGTAGTAAATTTTTCAAAAAATTATTTTTTACTGTCCCAAATTTTAAATACGCCGAGTAATGCCTTTTCTATAGTAAATTTTTCAAACAATTATTTTTTACTGTCGCAATTTTTAAACACGTCGAGGATTGCCTTTTCTATAGTAAATTTTTCGAAAAATTATTTTTTACCTTCGCAAATTTTAAATAGGCCGAGTATTGCCTTTTCTATAGTAAATTTTTCAAAAAATAATATTTTACTGTCGCAAATTTTAAATACACCGAGTTTGGCATTTCTATAGTAAATTTTTCAAAAAATAATATTTTACTGTCGAAAATTTAAAATACGCCGAACATTGCCTTTTCTATAGTAAATTTTTCAACAAATTATTTTCTACCGTTGCAAATTTTAAATACGCCAGGGATTGCCTTTTCTATTGTAAATTTTTCAAAAAATTATTTTTACTGTCCCGTATTTTAAATACGCCGAGGATTGCCTTTTCTACAGAAAATTTTTCAAAAAATTAATTTTTACTGTCGCAAATTTTAAATACGCCGAGGATTGCCTTTTCTATTGTAAATTTTTCAAAAGATTATTTTTTTCTGTCGCATATTTTAACTACGGCGAGTATGGCCTTTTCTATAGTAAATTTTCAAAAAATTATTTTTAACTGTCGCAAATTTTAAAAACGCCGAGGATTGCCTTTTCTATAGTAAATTTTTCAAAAAATTATTTTTTACTGTCGCAAATTTTAATTACGCTGAGGATTGCCTTTTCTATAGTGAATTTCTCAAAAAATAAATTTTACCGTCGCAAATTTTAAATACGCCGAGGATTGCCTTTTCTACAGTAAATTTTTCAAAAAATTATTATTTTCTGTAGCAAATTTTAAATACGGCGAGTACGACCTTTTCTATAGTAAATTTTTAAAAAAATAATTTGTTACTGTGGCATATTTTCAAGACGCTTAGAATTGCTTTTTCTATTATAAATTTTTCAAAAAATTATTTTTACTGTCGCGAATTTTAAATACGCCGAGGATTGCCTTTTCTATAGTAAATTTTTCAAAAAATTATTTTTTACTGTCGCAAATTTTAAATACGCCGAGGATAGCCTTTTCTATTGTAAATTTTTCAAAAGATTATTTTTTTCTGTCGCAAATTTTAAATACGGCGAGGATTGCCTTTTCTACATTATAATTTTCAAAAAATTATTATTTTCTATCGCAAATTTTAAATACGGCGAGTATGACCTTTTCTATAGTAAATTTTTAAAAAAATAATTTGTTACTGTGGCATATTTTAAAGACGCCTAGGATTGCTTTTTCTATTGTAAATTTTTCAAAAAATAATTTTTTACTGTCGCAAATTTTAAATACGCCAAGTATTGCCTTTTCTATAGTAAATTTTTCAAAAATTATTTTTTACTGTCGCAAATTCTAAATACGCCGAGGATTGCCTTTTCTATAGTAAATTTTTCAAAAAATTATTTTTTACTGTCGCAAATTTTAAATACGCCGAGGATTGCCTTTTCTATAGTAAATTTTCCCGAAAAATTATTTTTTACGTTCGTAAATTTTAAATACGCCGAGGATTGCCTTTTCTATAGTAAATTTTTCAAAAATAATTTTTTACTCTCACTAATTTTAAATACTCCGAGGATTGCCTTTTCTATAGTAAATTTGTTAAAAAATAATTCTTATTTTCACAAATTTTGAATACGGCGTGTATGGTATTTTCTATACTAAATTTTCAAAAAATTATTTTTTATTGTCGCAAATTTTAAATACGCCGAGGATTGCCTTTTCTATAGTAAATTTTTCCAAAAATTATTTTTTACTGTCGCAAATTTTAAATACGCCGTGGATTGCCTTTTCTATAGTAAATTTTTCAAAAAATTATTTTTTACTGTCGCAAATTTTAAATACGCCGAGGATTGCCTTTTCTATGGTAAATTTTTCGAAAAATTATTTTTTACGTTCGCAAATTTTAAATACGCTGAGGATTGCCTTTTCTATAGTAAATTTTTCAAAAAATTATTTTTTACTGTCGCAAATTTTAAATACGCCGAAGATTGATTTTTCTATAGTAAATTGTTCAAAAAAATTTTTTTTACAGTCGCAAATTTAACATACGCCGAGGATTGCCTTTTCTATACTAAATTTTCAAAAAATTATTTTTTACTGTCGCAAATTTTAAATACGCCGAGGATTGCCTTTTCTATAGTAAATTTTTCAAAAAATTATTTTTTACTGTCGCAAATTTTAAATACGCCGAAGATTGATTTTTCTATAGTAAATTGTTAAAAAAAATTTTTTTACAGTCGCAAATTTCACATACGCCGAAGATTGCCTTTTCTATATTAAATTTTTCAAAAAATAATTTTTTACAGTCGCAAATTTTAAATACGCCAAGAATTGCCTTTTCTATAGTAAATTTTTCAAAAAATTATTTTTTACTGTCGCAAATTTTAAATACGCTGAGGATTGCCTTTTCTATAGTAAATTTTTCGAAAAATTATTTTTTACGTTCGCAAATTTTAAATACGCCGAGGATTGACTTTTCTGTAGTAAATTTTTCAAAAAATTATTTTTTACTGTCGCAAATTTTAAATACGCCGAAGATTGATTTTTCTATAGTAAATTTTTCAAAAAATTATTTTTTACTGTCCCAAATTTTAAATACGCCGAGTATTGCCTTTTCTATAGTAAATTTTTCAAACAATTACTTTTTACTGTCGCAAATTTTAAACACGCCGAGGATTGCTTTTCTATAGTAAATTTTTCGAAAAATTATTTTTTACGTTCGCAAATTTTAAGTAGGCCGAGTATTGCCTTTTCTATAATAAATTTTTCAAAAAATAATATTTTACTGTCGCAAATTTTAACTACACCGAGTTTGGCCTTTCTATAGTAAATTTTTCAAAAAATAATATTTTACTGTCGAAAATTTAAAATACGCCGAACATTGCCTTTTCTATAGTAAATTTTTCAACAAGTTATTTTCTACCGTTGCAAATTTTAAATACGCCAGGGATTGCCTTTTCTATAGTAAATTTTTCAAAAAATTATTTTTTACTGTCGCAAATTTTAAATACGCCGAAGATTGATTTTTCTATTGTAAATTTTTCTAAAGATTATTTTTTTCTGTCGCATATTTTAACTACGGCGAGTATGGCCTTTTCTATAGTAAATTTTCAAAAATTATTTTTAACTGTCGCAAATTTTAGAAACGCCGAGGATTGCCTTTTCTATAGTAAATTTTCAAAAAATTATTTTTTACTGTCGCAAATTTTAATTACGCTGAGGATTGCCTTTTCTATAGTGAATTTCTCAAAAAATAAATTTTACCGTCGCAAATTTTAAATACGCCGAGGATTGCCTTTTCTACAGTAAATTTTTCAAAAAATTATTATTTTCTGTAGCAAATTTTAAATACGGCGAGTACGACCTTTTCTATAGTAAATTTTTAAAAAAATAATTTGTTACTGTGGCATATTTTCAAGACGCTTAGGATTGCTTTTTCTATTATAAATTTTTCAAAAAATAATTTTTTACTGTCGCAAATTTTAAATACGCCAAGTATTGCCTTTTCTATAGTAAACTTTTCAAAAAATTATTTTTTACTGTCGTAAATTCTAAATACGCCGACGATTGCCTTTTCTATATTAAATTTTTCAAAAAATTATTTTTTACTGTCGCAAATTTTAAATCCGCCGAGGATTGCCTTTTCTATAGTAAATCTGGCAACGTCATTGATACAATTGACAACTAAACAGCGTGACTTTGTTAAATTAAACGAAAAATTAATTTCAATAAGTTTTCTAGTCAGTTCGCGCACTGTGATTACAACAGATAAAGCAAGTGGACACTATATAATATAAAGTTTACTGGATATCTGACTTTAACTCTGGAAAAAATATCAAGAAGCTGACACATAACCTCCCATCTACGGAATTTCCTGCAAATGCTGACACCGAAGCCAGCGACAACTTAATCGTGTGCTCCTCACAAGTCAAACGCAAAATTCATATAAATTAGTGCTCTAATCACTGTTTGCACTGTGAATATAAATTACATAAAGCCTGCTGGACATCTGCGCATCAGCTCTGCGGAAATGTTGTGTGTGGCTAACACATAACCTCCCATCTGTGAAATTAGCCGCAAATTTCTTCCAAGACGGGTAAAAGAAGGAGGCAAGCAAACTCTCCAGAAGAAAGCAGCACAATTGAAGACTTTAACCTCAACATTAGCAACTAAAGAAGATATAGCACAACTAAAAGCTGAGTTAGTAAGCACCCAAGATAAGCATGCAGAACTGGTCAGTAAGGTAAACAATATGCAGAAACGTGAAACGCTTTTGTTAGACAGAATCGAGCAACTGGAAAGAACAGCAAGGGCAAAAAACCTGATAGTGGCTGGTCTTCCAGCTGATAACAGACCGGAAGAAGTTGTAACCAAACTGTGCACCGATATGCTTGGACTAACTGAGGCACCTAAAATGCAAGACATCAAAACGCTAGGACAACCACGTGACAACAAACGAACCCTACTTATCAGCTTTGCCAATGCAGCTGATGTTCGCACCATATTGAAACAAACCAATAAACTTAGAGGAACCAAAATATCAATCAATAGGGACTTGACTAAAACAGCAAGAGAGAACCGCAAAATTCTGGCACGTATTATGATCAAACTAAGAAAACTAAATGAAAACAAATATGTTCGCCTACGGGATGACAGACTGCTCATAGAAGATCTTGTTTTCATTTGGAGAGAAGGGGAGCTCGTCTGCGGTGATGAAAGTGGAATAGGGAAGATAAATAATTTGTATAATCTAAATTTTGCACACATTAATAATTTACTTTTAGACTCAGATGAAACAAACGCACAACGGTTATAGGATGATGTCGTCTGCTCGGATCCAAACAATAACAGTCACAAACACACAGTAAGCAAGCTTAAAATTCTTTCCTACAATGTTGCAGGTATTGCAAACAAATTACTCTTCCCGTCCTTTTTCACCTATGTGAATTCATTTGATATTTTTCTATTGTATGAGACTTTTCTGGAGGAGAGCAGTACGGATAAGTATAAGAATTATTTTGGCGGTTATAAAATGAAGAAGAGAATTTAAATATGGGAGAGCTAGGGGAGGTAGTATGTTCGGAATTAGAGCAGATTTAGATATAGAAGTCACTTACAATACAATAAATGAACAACCGGTTATAGAAGTAAACCAAGAACGAAATATAACTTACATAGTGCCAGTTTACATTAGCTGCACCCAGTGGGAACAGGATTTCAGAAAGCTGACGGATTTCTTTGACGATTTTATAGGGAAAACGGTTATACTGATGGGGGATGTAAATGCACGAATAGGAAAGCAGCAACAGCTTGACGAAGAGATACGACTAGATAATCCGGGCTTAAGCTTTACTCGTAATTCAAAGGACACCGATACTAATGCAAGGGGGAGAAAATTGCTCGAGCTTTTAACAGACTTGGGACTTGTAGTACTGAATGGCAGAAGCACTGACGACAGGGAGGGTCATTTCACCTTTATCAGCAGCTCCGGTGCATCTGTTATAGACTTAGCGGCTGTGCCTTTTGAGCTGCTTGGTAAGATTGAATGCTTCAAAGTGGAAAGTCTTAACTTTTCAGATCACATGCCGATTTGCGTTCATTTGCAAACCCGAAAGCGTTCAGCCCCAGCTCTGCACGAAACTTTAGCCCCACTAGCTAAACTGAATTGGTGCCTGCAGGAAGTTAACAGGTACCACAAGAAACTAAACAACGAAATTAAACATATAAAAGAAACCGTCCCACTTAGTGAAGTTAATACCGACCATATGATAAATGCTATCTCAATGTCCGCTGTTCGCCGTACGTCTGCCACTGCAGTAGGCTTCAAGAACAAATGGTTCGATAGCGAATGCTATAGGACACGTAAAGTTTGCTTCATTCTTTTAAACAAGTTCAGAAAGACAAACTCAGAGTTTGTGAAATCATTATATCTTAATGAAAATAAGAAATTCCGGAAACTATGCAGAGAAAAAAAGAAGTCTTATTTTTGTAAGCTGAGTATGCGCCTGTCTCTCGTAAATGATAGCAAAGAATGGTGGTCCATTTGTAGAGAAATACAAGGGAAGAAGCATATTATTGGTTCCTCAATTACGAGTTCCGACTTTCTCCAACACTTTAGTAAACTCTTAAACCCTCTGATTAATCAAACTGATATTCAATATGCGAAGCCGTTCACTGCAGTGCCATATTTGGATCGGCCCGTGGACTTGGAGGAAATATTAAATGTACTGCAAAAAGCTAAAGATAACAAGGCCCCCGGTTATGATGGTGTGCCTTATGAGTTTCTTAAAAATGCAACTCCAAACTTTATGGAACTGCTAACTACTACGTTTAACAATATCTACGAACAAGGGCTAGTGCCTGAATCCTTTTCAAGATCCATAATCTTTCCAATTCACAAAAAAGGCGACCCTAACATAGCGTCCAACTACAGGGGCTTATCGTTTATCAACACGGTCGCAAAATTGTTTATAAGTGTGCTAATAAACAGATTACAACAATGGGTCGAACAGGGTAATATTCTGCTGGAATACCAAGCCGGGTTCAGGAAAGAATATTCCACAACAGACAATATATTCAACCTAATAAACCTAATTAATTTAGCCTGGAATGCAGGAAAAAAGAAAATTTACGCTTGTTTCGTAGACTTTAAGGCAGCGTTTGATACAATAAACAGAAACATGCTTTTTTATAAATTGTATAATGCAGGTGTCTCGACTAAGTTTATAAAAGTGCTCGAAAGTCTCTATCATGACACAAAAGCTTCTGTATGGAACGGCACGGCATTGTCACATTGGTTCGCCACAGAAACAGGTCTTAAGCAGGGGTGTCCTGCGAGCCCATTATTGTTCTCCTTATATGTAAACGATTTGCATGAGGCCTTGGGTGGTGGAATAACTATCGATGATTTGCATGTAAGAATTCTCCTCTATGCTGATGACCTGCTAATGCTTGCAGACAGCCCCCACGTCTTGCAGAATATGATCGACAATCTGCAGAGGTATTGCATGGTATGGTCCCTGCAAATAAATCACGCTAAAACTAAAGCAATGGTATTCCGCAAAGGAGGGAGACTGGGAAGGGATGAAAGCTGGAAACTGGGAGAAATACCAATAGAAACTGTAAGCTCTTACAAGTATTTGGGTGTCTGCTTGACGCCGGGCTTTTCCTTCAAGAATCATTTAGCAGACAAGCTTGAGTGTGCCAAAAACTCGATCAATGCGGCCTGGGGTCGTTTCATGTGTAGCAAATCTATCCCGCATACGGCAAAACTGAAATTATTTGACGCTGTCGCGCGCTCGATAATGTGTTATGCAAGCCAAGTATGGGGGTACAGTCAATTCGAGGAAGTAGAGAAACTGCAACGCTATTTTCTTAAAAAACTTGTGGGTCTCCCAAAAACTACGCCGAACTATATGCTTAGCCTGGAGTTGAGTGCACCCGATCTTTTCGTTTACACACTGCAATCCCACTTTAAGTATGTGCATAAAGTACTCACAAAACTACCTGATAATAGACTGCCTAAAATCTTGGCTGGTAAAATCATAACAACTGAGATTCTTTGGTTTGAAAAGTGGCAGGATTTTGGAACTCAGTTCAATGTAGACATAGATTTAGATAATGTTGCGAAAACATTACAGGACATTTTAGATAAGGAGGAAGACTTTCTTGTGAAAATGAAAATTGCAAAGGGCAGAGAGAGCATAAGGCACGAACTATATAGCACCTTAGACTATGAGCTCGCAGGACGACGCTATTTCAAGGATAATTATCCCATGGAAAAGATAAGGTATATTTTCAAATGTAGGGGGGGATTAATATCACTAAATGCCTCTCCATGGAGCAGGTCAGTGGGTTCGCTATGCTCATTATGCAACATGTCTGAAGAAGAAAATCTGACACATTTCCTGGCAGTATGCCCTATCCTAGCTGAATTCAGAAGAATACACTTCCAAAAAGATCGCCTGAACAATAACGAAACAATAGCATTGTTAAACGGGGAGGACTGGGACGTTTTATACCGGTATACAAAGTCAGCTCTGAAGTACAGAAATATGCTAATTGCGGAATATAATGCATAGAGGCCCACATGTTGATATAGTTATCATAACTACGGTACACTTTTCTCCTTTTACAGTCTGCTCTCCTTCAGAATCGTCGCGTATCATTTAAAGCGCACTGATCTATCGCATATGAAAAGACTCATAATTTGGAAATTTTGCATAGCACGTTATTGCCAGATTCGGACAGACGACACCATAGTCATTGTCTTAGTTTATTTGTTTTTGTCTTTGTTTCTGTACAGTAGCTTATTTCCTTTTTTCTTTTATTTTATGTAGTTTTTGTATTTCATTTTGTAGCTGTTTTCTATTTAGCGCTAAAATTTATGCTAAAACCCGTTGTGCACATAGAGTGGTAATACTTTATTTTTAGGAAAAGAGTGCTGTATTATGTTAATGTATAGTTTATATGTAAATAAACATAATAATAATAATAATAATAGTAAATTTTCCCGAAAAATTATTTTTTACGTTCGCAAATTTTAAATACGCCGAGGATTGCCTTTTCTATAGTAAATTTTTCAAAAAATTATTTTTTACTGTCGCAAATTTTAAATACGCCGTGGATTGCCTTTTCTATAGTAAATTTTTCAAAAAATTATTTTTTACTGTCGCAAATTTTAAATACGCCGAGGATTGCCTTTTCTATAGTAAATTTTTCGAAAAATTATTTTTTACGTTCGCAAATTTTAAATACGCCGAGGATTGCCTTTTCTATAGTAAATTTTTCAAAAAATTATTTTTTACTGTCGCAAATTCTAAATACGCCGAAGATTGATTTTTCTATAGTAAATTGTTCAAAAAAATTTTTTTACAGTCGCAAATTTAACATACGCCGAGGATTGCCTTTTCTATAGTAAATTTTTCAAAAAATTATTTTTTACTGTCTCAAATTTTAAATACGCCGAGTATTGCCTTTTCTATAGTAAATTTTTCAAACAATTACTTTTTACTGTCGCAAATTTTAAACACGCCGAGGATTGCCTTTTCTATAGTAAATTTTTCGAAAAATTATTTTTTACCTTCGCAAATTTTAAATCGGCCGAGTATTGCCTTTTCTATAATAAATTTTTCAAAAAATAATATTTTACTGTCGCAAATTTTAACTACACCGAGTTTGGCCTTTCTATAGTAAATTTTTCAAAAAATTATATTTTACTATCGAAAATTTAAAATACGCCGAACATTGCCTTTTCTATAGTAAATTTTTCAACAAATTATTTTCTACCGTTGCAAATTTTAAATACGCCTGGGATTGCCTTTTCTATTGTAAATTTTTCAAAAAATTATTTTTATTGTCCCGTATTTTAAATACGCCGAGGATTGCCTTTTCTACAGTAAATTTTTCAAAAAATTAATTTTTACTGTCGCAAATTTTAAATACGCCGAGGATTGCCTTTTCTATTGTAAATTTTTCAAAAGATTATTTTTTTCTGTCGCATATTTTAACTACGGCGAGTATGGCCTTTTCTATAGTAAATTTTCAAAAAATTATTTTTAACTGTCGCAAATTTTAAAAACGCCGAGGATTGCCTTTTCTATAGTAAATTTTTCAAAAAATTATTTTTTACTGTCGCAAATTTTAATTACGCTGAGGATTGCCTTTTCTATAGTGAATTTCTCAAAAAATAAATTTTACCGTCGCAAATTTTAAATACGCGGAGTATTGCCTTTTCTACAGTAAATTTTTCAAAAAATTATTATTTTCTGTAGCAAATTTTAAATACGGCGAGTACGACCTTTTCTATAGTAAATTTTTAAAAAAATAATTTGTTACTGTGGCATATTTTCAAGACGCTTAGGATTGCTTTTTCTGTTATAAATTTTTCAAAAAATAATTTTTTACTGTCGCAAATTTTAAATACGCCAAGTATTGCCTTTTCTATAGTAAATTTTTCAAAAAATTATTTTTTACTATCGTAAATTCTAAATACGCCGAGGATTGCCTTTTCTATAGTAAATTTTTCAAAAAATTATTTTTTACTGTCGCAAATTTTAAACACGTCGAGGATTGCCTTTTCTATAGTAAATTTTCCCGAAAAATTATTTTTTACGTTCGCAAATTTTAAATACGCCGAGGATTGGCTTTTCTATAGTAAATTTTTCAAAAAATTATTTTTTACTGTCGCAAATTTTAAATACGCCGTGGATTGCCTTTTCTATAGTAAATTTTTCAAAAAATTATTTTATACTGTCGCAAATTTTAAATACGCCGAGGATTAGCTTTTCTATAGTAAATTTTTCGAAAAATTATTTTTTACGTTCGCAAATTTTAAATACGCCGACGATTGCCTTTTCTATAGTAAATTTTTCAAAAAATTAATTTTTTACTGTCGCAAATTTTAAATACGCCGAAGATTGATTTTTCTATAGTAAATTGTTCAAAAAAAATTTTTTTACAGTCGCAAATTTAACATACGCCGAGGATTGCCTTTTCTATAGTAAATTTTTAAAAAATTATATTTTACTGTCCCAAATTTTAAATACGCCGAGTATTGCATTTTCTATAGTAAATTTTTCAAACAATTATTTTTTACTGTCGCAAATTTTGAACACGCCGAGGATTGCCTTTTCTATAGTAAATTTTTCGAAAAATTATTTTTTACCTTCGCAAATTTTAAATAGGCCGAGTATTGCCTTTTCTATAATAAATTTTTCAAAAAATATTATTTTACTGTCGCAAATTTTAAATACACCGAGTTTGGCCTTTCTATAGTAAATTTTTCAAAAAATAATATTTTACTGTCGAAAATTTAAAATACGCCAACATTGCCTTTTCTATAGTAAATTTTTCAACAAATTATTTTCTACCGTTGCAAATTTTAAATACGCCAGGGATTGCCTTTTCTATTGTAAATTTTTCAAAAAATTATTTTTACTGTCCCGTATTTTAAATACGCCGAGGATTGCCTTTTCTACAGTAAATTTTTCAAAAAATTAATTTTTACTGTCGCAAATTTTAAATACGCCGTGGATTGCCTTTTCTATTGTAAATTTTTCAAAAGATTATTTTTTTCTGTCGCATATTTTAACTACGGCGAGTATGGCCTTTTCTATAGTAAATTTTCAAAAAATTATTTTTAACTGTCGCAAATTTTAAAAACGCAGAGGATTGCCTTTTCTATAGTAAATTTTTCAAAAAATTATTTTTTACTGTCGCAAATTTTAATTACTCTGAGGATTGCCTTTTCTATAGTGAATTTCTCAAAAAATAAATTTTACCGTCGCAAATTTTAAATACGCCGAGGATTGCCTTTTCTACAGTAAATTTTTCAACAAATTATTATTTTCTGTAGCAAATTTTAAATACGGCGAGTACGACCTTTTCTATAGTAAATTTTTAAAAAAATAATTTGTTACTGTGGCATATTTTCAAGACGCCTATGATTGCTTTTTCTATTATAAATTTTTCAAAAAATAATTTTTTACTGTCGCAAATTTTAAATACGCCAAGTATTGCCTTTTCTATAGTAAATTTTTCAAAAAATTATTTTTTACTGTCGTAAATTCTAAATACGCCGAGGATTGCCTTTTCTATAGCAAATTTTTCAAAAAATTATTTTTTACTGTCGCAAATTTTAAATACGCCGAGGATTGCCTTTTCTATAGTAAATTTTCCCGAAAAATTATTGTTTACGTTCGCAAATTTTAAATACGCCGAGGATTGACTTTTCTATAGTAAATTTTTCAAAAAATTATTTTTTACTGTCGCAAATTTTAAATACGCCGAAGATTGATTTTTCTATAGTAAATTTTTCAAAAAATTATTTTTTACTGTCCCAAATTTTAAATACGCCGAGTATTGCCTTTTCTATAGTAAATTATTCAAACAATTATTTTTTACTGTCGCAAATTTTAAACACGCCGAGGATTGCCTTTTCTATAGTAAATTTTTCGAAAAATTATTTTTTACTTTCGCAAATTTTAAATAGGCCGAGTATTGCCTTTTCTATAATAAATTTTTCAAAAAATAATATTTTACTGTCGCAAATTTTAAATACACCGAGTTTGGCCTTTCTATAGTAAATTTTTCAAAAAATAATATTTTACTGTCGAAAATTTAAAATACGCCGAACATTGCCTTTTCTATAGTAAATTTTTCAACAAATTATTTTCTACCGTTGCAAATTTTAAATACGCCAGGGCTTGCCTTTTCTATTGTAAATTTTTCAAAAAATTATATTTACTGTCCCGTATTTTAAATACGCCGAGGATTGCCTTTTCTACAGTAAATTTTTCAAAAGATTATTTTTTTCTGTCGCATATTTTAACTACGGCGAGTATGGCCTTTTCTATAGTAAATTTTCAAAAAATTATTTTTTACTGTCGCAAATTTTAAACACGTCGAGGATTGCCTTTTCTATAGTAAATTTTCCCGAAAAATTATTTTTTACGTTCGCAAATTTTAAATACGCCGAGGATTGGCTTTTCTATAGTAAATTTTTCAAAAAATTATTTTTTACTGTCGCAAATTTTAAATACGCCGTGGATTGCCTTTTCTATAGTAAATTTTTCAAAAAATTATTTTTTACTGTCGCAAATTTTAAATACGCCGAGGATTAGCTTTTCTATAGTAAATTTTTCGAAAAATTATTTTTTACGTTCGCAAATTTTAAATACGCCGACGATTGCCTTTTCTATAGTAAATTTTTCAAAAAATTAATTTTTTACTGTCGCAAATTTTAAATACGCCGAAGATTGATTTTTCTATAGTAAATTGTTCAAAAAAAATTTTTTTACAGTCGCAAATTTAACATACGCCGAGGATTGCCTTTTCTATAGTAAATTTTTAAAAAATTATTTTTTAGTGTCCCAAATTTTAAATACGCCGAGTATTGCCTTTTCTATAGTAAATTTTTCAAACAATTATTTTTTACTGTCGCAAATTTTGAACACGCCGAGGATTGCCTTTTCTATAGTAAATTTTTCGAAAAATTATTTTTTACCTTCGCAAATTTTAAATAGGCCGAGTATTGCCTTTTCTATAATAAATTTTTCAAAAAATATTATTTTACTGTCGCAAATTTTAAATACACCGAGTTTGGCCTTTCTATAGTAAATTTTTCAAAAAATAATATTTTACTGTCGAAAATTTAAAATACGCCGAACATTGCCTTTTCTATAGTACATTTTTCAACAAATTATTTTCTACCGTTGCAAATTTTAAATACGCCAGGGATTGCCTTTTCTATTGTAAATTTTTCAAAAAATTATTTTTACTGTCCCGTATTTTAAATACGCCGAGGATTGCCTTTTCTACAGTAAATTTTTCAAAAAATTAATTTTTACTGTCGCAAATTTTAAATACGCCGTGGATTGCCTTTTCTATTGTAAATTTTTCAAAAGATTATTTTTTTCTGTCGCATATTTTAACTACGGCGAGTATGGCCTTTTCTATAGTAAATTTTCAAAAAATTATTTTTAACTGTCGCAAATTTTAAAAACGCAGAGGATTGCCTTTTCTATAGTAAATTTTTCAAAAAATTATTTTTTACTGTCGCAAATTTTAATTACTCTGAGGATTGCCTTTTCTATAGTGAATTTCTCAAAAAATAAATTTTACCGTCGCAAATTTTAAATACGCCGAGGATTGCCTTTTCTACAGTAAATTTTTCAAAAAATTATTATTTTCTGTAGCAAATTTTAAATACGGCGAGTACGACCTTTTCTATAGTAAATTTTTAAAAAAATAATTTGTTACTGTGGCATATTTTCAAGACGCCTATGATTGCTTTTTCTATTATAAATTTTTCAAAAAATAATTTTTTACTGTCGCAAATTTTAAATACGCCAAGTATTGCCTTTTCTATAGTAAATTTTTCAAAAAATTATTTTTTACTGTCGTAAATTCTAAATACGCCGAGGATTGCCTTTTCTATAGCAAATTTTTCAAAAAATTATTTTTAACTGTCGCAAATTTTAAAAACGCAGAGGATTGCCTTTTCTATAGTAAATTTTTCAAAAAATTATTTTTTACTGTCGCAAATTTTAATTACTCTGAGGATTGCCTTTTCTATAGTGAATTTCTCAAAAAATAAATTTTACCGTCGCAAATTTTAAATACGATGAGGATTGCCTTTTCTACAGTAAATTTTTCAAAAAATTATTATTTTCTGTAGCAAATTTTAAATACGGAGAGTACGACCTTTTCTATAGTAAATTTTTAAAAAAATAATTTGTTACTGTGGCATATTTTCAAGACGCCTATGATTGCTTTTGCTATTATAAATTTTTCAAAAAATAATTTTTTACTGTCGCAAATTTTAAATACGCCAAGTATTGCCTTTTCTATAGTAAATTTTTCAAAAAATTATTTTTTACTGTCGCAAATTTTAAACACGCCGAGGATTGCCTTTTCTATAGTAAATTTTTCGAAAAATTATTTTTTACTTTCGCAAATTTTAAATAGGCCGAGTATTGCCTTTTCTATAATAAATTTTTCAAAAAATAATATTTTACTGTCGCAAATTTTAAATACACCGAGTTTGGCTTTTCTATAGTAAATTTTTCAAAAAATAATATTTTACTGTCGAAAATTTAAAATACGCCGAACATTGCCTTTTCTATTGTAAATTTTTCAAAAAATTATTTTTACTGTCCCGTATTTTAAATACGCCGAGGATTGCCTTTTCTACAGTAAATTTTTCAAAAGATTATTTTTTTCTGTCGCATATTTTAACTACGGCGAGTATGGCCTTTTCTATAGTAAATTTTCAAAAAATTATTTTTAACTGTCGCAAATTTTAAAAACGCCGAGGATTGCCTTTTCTGCAGTAAATTTTTCAAAAAATTATTTTTTACTGTCGCAAATTTTAATTACGCTGGGGATTGCCTTTTGTATAGTGAATTTCTCAAAAAATAAATTTTACCGTCGCAAATTTTAAATACGCCGAGGATTGCCTTTTCTACAGTAAATTTTTCAAAAAATTATTATTTTCTGTAGCAAATTTTAAATACGGCGAGTACGACCTTTTCTATAGTAAATTTTTAAAAAAATAATTTGTTACTCTGGCATATTTTCAAGATGGCTAGGATTGCTTTTTCTATTATAAATTTTTCAAAAAATAATTTTTTACTGTCGCAAATTTTAAATACGCCAAGTATTTGCTTTTCTATAGTAAATTTTTCAAAAAATTATTTTTTACTGTCGTAAATTCTAAATACGCCGAGGATTGCCTTTTCTATAGTAAATTTTTCAAAAAATTATTTTTTACTGTCGCAAATTTTAAATACGCCGAGGATTGCCTTTTCTTTAGCAAATTTTCCCGAAAAATTATTTTTTACGTTCGCAAATTTTAAATACGCCGAGGATTGCCTTTTCTATAGTAAATTTTTCAAAAAATAATTTTTTACTCTCACTAATTTTAAATACTCCGAGGATTGCCTTTTCTATAGTAAATTTGTCAAAAAAATTATTTTTTACTGTCGCAAATTTTAATACGCCGTTGATTGCCTTTTCTATAGTAAATTTTTCGAAAAATTATTTTTTACGTTCGCAAATTTTAAATACGCCGAGGATTGCCTTTTCTATAGTAAATTTTTCAAAAAATTATTTTGTGTCGCAAATTATAAATACGCCGGGAATTGCCTTTTCTATAGTAAATCTTTCAAAAAATTATTTTTTACGTTCGCAAATTTTACATACGCCTAGGATTGCCTTTTCTATAGTAAATTTTTCAAAAAATAATTTTTTACTGTCCCAAATTTTAAATACACCGAGATTTCTCCTTTCTATAGTAAATTTTTCAAAAAATAATATTTTACTGTCGAAAATTTAAAATACGCCGAGTATTGCCTTTTCTCTAGTAAATTTTTCAACAAATTATTTTCTACCGTTGCAAATTTTAAATACGCCAGGTTTTGCCTTTTCTATTGTAAATTTTTCAAAAAATTATTTTTACTGTCGCGAATTTTAAATACGCCGAGGATTGCCTTTTCTATAGTAAATTTTTCAAAAAATTATTTTTTACTGTCGCAAATTTTAAATACGGCGAGTATTGCCTTTTCTACAGTATAATTTTCAAAAAAATATTATTTTCTATCGGAAATTTTAAATACGGCGAGTATGACCTTTTCTATAGTAAATTTTTAAAAAAATAATTTGTTACTGTGGCATATTTTAAAGACGCCTAGGATTGCTTTTTCTATTATAAATTTTTCAAAAAATAATTTTATACTGTCGCAAATTTTAAATACGCCAAGTATTGCCTTTTCTATAGTAAATTTTTCAAAAATTATTTTTTACTGTCGCAAATTTTAAATACGCAGAGTATTGCCTTTTCTATAGTAAATTTTTCGAAAAATTTTTTTTTACGTTCGCAACTTTTAAATACGCCGAGGATTGCCTTTTCTATAGTAAATTTTTCAAAAAAATAATTTTTTATTCTCACTAATTTTAAATACTCCGAGGATTGCCTTTTCTATAGTAAATTTGTTAAAAAATAATTCTTATTTTCACAAATTCTGAATACGGCGAGTATGGTATTTTCTATACTAAATTTTCAAAAAATTATTTTTTACTGTCGCAAATTTTAAATACGCCGAGGATTGCCTTTTCTATAGTAAATTTTTCAAAAAATTATTTTTTACTGTCGCAAATTTTAATACGCCGTGCATTGCCTTTTCTACAGTAAATTTTTCAAAAAATTATTATTTTCTGTAGCAAATTTTAAATACGGCGAGTACGACCTTTTCTATAGTAAATTTTTAAAAAAATAATTTGTTACTGTGGCATATTTTCAAGACGCCTAGGTTTGCTTTTTCTATTATAAATTTTTCAAAAAATAATTTTTTACTGTCGCAAATTTTAAATACGCCAATTATTGCCTTTTCTATAGTAAATTTTTCAAAAAATTATTGTTTACTGTCGAAAATTTGAAATACGCCGAACATTGCCTTTTCTATAGTAAATTTTTCAACAAATTATTTTCTACCGTTGCAAATTTTAAATACGCTAGGGATTGCCTTATCTATTGTAAATTTTTCAAAAAATTATTTTTACTGTCCCGTATTTTAAATACGCCGAGGATTGCCTTTTCTACAGTAAATTTTTCAAAAAATTAATTTTTACTGTCGCAAATTTTAAATACGCCGAGGATTGCCTTTTCTATAGTAAATTTTTCAAAAAATTATTTTTTACTGTCGCAAATTTTAAATACGCCGAATATTGATTTTTCTATAGTAAATTGTTCAAAAAAATTTTTTTTACAGTCGCAAATTTAACATACGCTGAGGATTGCCTTTTCTATAGTAAATTTTTCAAAAAATAATTTTTCACAGTCGCAAATTTTAAATACGCCGAGGATTGCCTTTTCTATAGTAAATTTTTCGAAAAATTATTATTTACGTTCGCAAATTTCAAATACGCCGAGGATTGCCTTTTCTATAGTAAATTTTTCAAAAAATAATTTTTTACTCTCACTAATTTTAAATACTCCGAGGATTGCCTTTTCTGTAGTAAATTTGTTAAAAAATAATTCTTATTTTCACAAATTTTGAATACGGCGAGTATGGTATTTTCTATACTAAATTTTCAAAAAATTATTTTTTAGTGTCGCAAATTTTAAATACGCCGAGGATTGCCTTTTCTATAGTAAATTTTTCAAAAAATTATTTTTTACTGTCCCAAATTTTAAATACGCCGAGTATTGCCTTTTCTATAGTAAATTTTTCAAACAATTATTTTTTACTGTCGCAAATTTTAAACACGCCGAGGATTGCCTTTTCTATAGTATATTTTTCGAAAAATTATTTTTTACCTTCGCAAATTTTAAATACGCCAAGGATTGCCTTTTCTATAGTAAATTATTCAAAAAATAATTTTTTATTCTCACTAATTTTAAATACTCCGAGGATTGCCTTTTCTATGGTAAATTTGTTAAAAAATAATTCTTATTTTCACAAATTTTGAATACGGTGAGTATGGTATTTTCTATACTAAATTTTCAAAAAATTTTTTTTACTGTCGCAAATTTTAAATACGCCGAGGATTGCCTTTTCTATAGTAAATTTTTCAAAAAAATTATTTTTTACTGTCGCAAATTTTAATACGCCGTGGATTGCCTTTTCTACAGTAAATTTTTCAAAAAATTATTATTTTCTGTAGCAAATTTTAAATACGGCGAGTACGACCTTTTCTATAGTAAATTTTTAAAAAAATAATTTGTTACTGGGGCATATTTTCAAGACGCCTAGGATTGCTTTTTCTATTATAAATTTTTCAAAAAATAATTTTTTACTGTCGCAAATTTTAAATACGCCAATTATTGCCTCTTCTATAGTAAATTTTTCAAAAAATTATTTTTACTGTCGCAAATTCTAAATACGCCGAGGATTGCCTTTTCTATAGTAAATTTTTCAAAAAATTATTGTTTACTGTCGCAAATTTTAAATACGCCGAGGATTGCCTTTTCTATAGTAAATTTTTCAACAAATTATTTTCTATCGTTGCAAATTTTAAATACGCCAGGTTTTGCCTTTTCTATTGTAAATTTTTCAAAAAATTATTTTTACTCTCGCGAATTTTAAATATGCCGGGGATTGCCTTTTCTATAGTAAATTTTTCAAAAAAATTATTTTTTACTGTCGCAAATTTTAAATACGCCGAGGATAGCCTTTTCTATTGTAAATTTTCAAAAGATTATTTTTTTCTGTCGCAAATTTTAAATACGGCGAGTATGGCCTTTTCTATAGTAAATTTTTCAAACAATTATTTTTTACTGTCGCAAATTTTAAACACGCCGAGGATTGCCTTTTCTATAGTAAATTTTTCGAAAAATTATTTTTACCTTCGCAAATTTTAAATAGGCCGAGTATTGCCTTTTCTATAATAAATTTTTCAAAAAATAATATTTTACTGTCGCAAATTTTAAATACACCGAGTTTGGCCTTTCTATAGTAAATTTTTCAAAAAATAATATTTTACTGTCGAAAATTTAAAATACGCCGAACATTGCCTTTTCTATACTAAATTTTTCAACAAATTATTTTCTACCGTTGCAAATTTTAAATACGCCAGGGATTTGCCTTTTCTATTGTAAATTTTTTCAAAAATTATTTTTACTGTCCCGTATTTTAAATACGCCGAGGATTGCCTTTTCTACAGTAAATTTTTCAAAAAATTAATTTTTACTATCGCAAATTTTAAATACGCCGAGGATAGCCTTTTCTATTGTAAATTTTTCAAAGATTATTTTTTTCTGTCGCAAATTTTAAATACGGCGAGTATGGCCTTTTCTATAGTAAATTTTTCAAACAATTATTTTTTACTGTCGCAAATTTTAAACATGCCGAGGATTGCCTTTTCTATAGTAAATTTTTCGAAAAATTATTTTTTACCTTCGCAAATTTTAAATAGGCCGAGTATTGCCTTTTCTATAATAAATTTTTCAAAAATAATATTTTACTGTCGCAAATTTTAAATACACCGAGTTTGGCCTTTCTATAGTAAATTTTTCAAAAAATAATATTTTACTGTCGAAAATTTAAAATACGCCGAACATTGCCTTTTCTATACTAAATTTTTCAACAAATTATTTTCTACCGTTGCAAATTTTAAATACGCCAGGGATTGCCTTTTCTATTGTAAATTTTTCAAAAAATTATTTTTACTGTCCCGTATTTTAAATACGCCGAGGATTGCCTTTTCTACAGTAAATTTTTCAAAAATTAATTTTTACTGTCGCAAATTTTAAATACGCCGAGGATAGCCTTTTCTATTGTAAATTTTTCAAAAGATTATTTTTTTCTGTCGCAAATTTTAAATACGGCGAGTATGTGGCCTTTTCTATAGTAAATTTTTAAACAATTATTTTTTACTGTCGCAAATTTTAAACACGCCGATGATTGCCTTTTCTATAGTAAATTTTTCGAAAAATTATTTTTTACCTTCGCAAATTTTAAATAGGCCGAGTATTGCCTTTTCTATAATAAATTTTTCAAAAAATAATATTTTACTGTCGCAAATTTTAAATACACCGAGTTTGGCCTTTCTATAGTAAATTTTTCAAAAAATAATATTTTACTGTCGAAAATTTAAAATACGCCGAACATTGCCTTTTCTATACTAAATTTTTCAACAAATTATTTTCTACCGTTGCAAATTTTAAATACGCCAGGGATTGCCTTTTCTATTGTAAATTTTTCAAAAAATTATTTTTACTGTCCCGTATTTTAAATACGCCGAGGATTGCCTTTTCTACAGTAAATTTTTCAAAGAATTAATTTTTACTGTCGCAAATTTTAAATACGCCGAGGATAGCCTTTTCTATTGTAAAATTTTCAAAAGATTATTTTTTTCTGTCGCAAATTTTAAATACGGAGAGTGTGGCCTTTTCTATAGTAAATTTTTCAAACAATTATTTTTTACTGTTGCAAATTTTAAACACGCCGAGGATTGCCTTTTATATAGTAAATTTTTCGAAAAATTATTTTTTACCTTCGCAAATTTTAAATAGGCCGAGTATTGCCTTTTCTATAATAAATTTTTCAAAAAATAATATTTTACTGTCGCAAATTTTAAATACACCGAGTTTGGCCTTTCTATATTAAATTTTTCAAAAAATAATATTTTACTGTCGAAAATTTAAAATACGCCGAACATTGCCTTTTCTATACTAAATCTTTCAACAAATTATTTTCTACCGTTGCAAATTTTAAATACGCCAGGGATTGCCTTTTCTATTGTAAATTTTTCAAAAAATTATTTTTACTGTCCCGTATTTTAAATACGCCGAGGATTGCCTTTTCTACAGTAAATTTTTCAAAAAATTAATTTTTACTGTCGCAAATATTAAATACGCCGAGGATAGCCTTTTCTATTGTAAATTTTTCAAAAGATTATTTTTTTCTGTCGCAAATTTTAAATACGGCGAGTATGGCCTTTTCTATAGTAAATTTTTCAAACAATTATTTTTTACTGTCGCAAATTTTAAACACACCGAGGATTGCCTTTTCTATAGTAAATTTTTCGAAAAATTATTTTTTACCTTCGAAAATTTAAAATACGCCGAACATTGCCTTTTCTATAGTAAATTTTTCAACAAATTATTTTCTACCGTTGCAAATTTTAAATACGCTAGGGATTGCCTTTTCTAGTGTAAATTTTTCAAAAAATTATTTTTACTGTCCCGTATTTTAAATACGCCGAGGATTGCCTTTTCTACAGTAAATTTTTCAAAAAATTAATTTTTACTGTCGCAAATTTTAAATACGCCGAGGTTTGCCTTTTCTATTGTAAATTTTTCAAAAGATTATTTTTTTTCTGTCGCATATTTTAACTACGGCGAGTATGGCCTTTTCTATAGTAAATTTTCAAAAAATTATTTTTAACTGTCGCAAATTTTAAAAACGCCGAGGATTGCCTTTTCTATAGTAAATTTTTCAAAAAATTATTTTTTACTGTCGCAAATTTTAAATACGCCGAGGATTGCCTTTTCTATAGTAAATTTTTCGAAAAATTATTTTTTACGTTCGCAAATTTTAAATACGCCGAGGATTGACTTTTCTGTAGTAAATTTTTCAAAAAATTATTTTTTACTGTCGCAAATTTTAAATACGCCGAAGATTGATTTTTCTATAGTAAATTTTTCAAAAAATTATTTTTTACTGTCCCAAATTTTAAATACGCCGAGGATTGCCTTTTCTACAGTAAATTTTTCGAAAAATTATTTTTTACCTTCGCAAATTTTAAATACGCCGAGTATTGCCTTTTCTAAAGTAAATTATTCAAAAAATAATTTTTTATTCTCACTAATTTTAAATACACCGAGGATTGCCTTTTCTATAGTAAATTTGTAAAAAATAATTCTTATTTTCACAAATTTTGAATACGGTGAGTATGGTATTTTCTATACTAAATTTTCAAAAAAATTTTTTTACTGTCGCAAATTTTAAATACGCCGAGGATTGCCTTTTCTATAGTAAATTTTTCAAAAAATTATTTTTTACTGTCGCAAATTTTAATACGCCGTGGATTGCCTTTTCTACAGTAAATTTTTCAAAAAATTATTATTTTCTGTAGCAAATTTTAAATACGGCGAGTACGACCTTTTCTATAGTAAATTTTTAAAAAAATAATTTGTTACTGTGGCATATTTTCAAGACGCCTAGGATTGCTTTTTCTATTATAAATTTTTCAAAAAATAATTTTTTACTGTCGCAAATTTTAAATACGCCAATTATTGCCTTTTCTATAGTAAATTTTTCAAAAAATTATTTTTACTGTCGCAAATTCTAAATACGCCGAGGATTGCCTTTTCTATAGTAAATTTTTCAAAAAATTATTGTTTACTGTCGCAAATTTTAAATACGCCGAGGATTGCCTTTTCTATAGCAAATTTTTCAACAAATTATTTTCTATCGTTGCAGATTTTAAATACGCCAGGTTTTGCCTTTTCTATTGTAAATTTTTCAAAAAATTATTTTTACTGTCGCGAATTTTAAATACGGCGAGGATTGCCTTTTCTATAGTAAATTTTTCAAAAATTATTTTTTACTGTCGCAAATTTTAAATACGCCGAGGATAGCCTTTTCTATTGTAAATTTTTCAAAAGATTATTTTTTTCTGTCGCAAATTTTAAATACGGCGAGTATGGCCTTTTATATAGTAACTTTTCAAACAATTATTTTTTACTATCGCAAATTTTAAACACGCCGAGGATTGCCTTTTCTATAGTAAATTTTTCGAAAAATTATTTTTTACCTTCGCAAATTTTAAATAGGCCGAGTATTGCCTTTTCTATAATAAATTTTTCAAAAAATAATATTTTACTGTCGCAAATTTTAAATACACCGAGTTTGGCCTTTCTATAGTAAATTTTTCAAAAAATAATATTTAACTGTCGAAAATTTTAAATACGCCGAACATTGCCTTTTCTATAGTAAATTTTTCAATAAATTATTTTCTACCGTTGCAAATTTTAAATACGCTAGGGATTGCCTTTTCTATTGTAAATTTTTCAAAAAATTATTTTTACTGTCCCGTATTTTAAATACGCCGAGGATTGCCTTTTCTACAGTAAATTTTTCAAAAAATTAATTTTTACTGTCGCAAATTTTAAATACGCCGAGGATTGCCTTTTCTATTGTAAATTTTTCAAAAGATTATTTTTTTCTGTCGCATATTTTAACTACGGCGAGTATGGGCTTTTCTATAGTAAATTTTCAAAAAATTATTTTTAACTGTCGCAAATTTTAAAAACGCCGAGGATTGCCTTTTCTATAGTAAATTTTTCAAAAAATTATTTTTTACTGTCGCAAATTTTAAATACGCCGAGGATTGCCTTTTCTATAGTAAATTTTTCGAAAAATTATTTTTTACCTTCGCAAATTTTAAATACGCCGAGGATTGACTTTTCTGTAGTAAATTTTTCAAAAAATTATTTTTTACTGTCGCAAATTTTAAATACGCCGAAGATTGATTTTTCTATAGTTAATTTTTCAAAAAATTATTTTTTACTGTCGCAAATTTTAAATACGCCGAAGATTGATTTATCTATAGTAAATTTTTCAAAAAATTATTTTTTACTGTCCCAAATTTTAAATACGCCGAGTATTGCCTTTTCTATAGTAAATTTTTCAAACAATTATTTTTTACTGTCGCAAATTTTAAACACGCCGAGGATTGCCTTTTCTATAGTAAATTTTTCGAAAACTTATTTTTTACATTCGCAAATTTTAAATAGGCCGAGTATTGCCTTTTCTATAATAAATTTTTCAAAAAATAATATTTTACTGTCGCAAAGTTTAAATACACCGAGTTTGGCCTTTCTATAGTAAATTTTTCAAAAAATAATATTTAACTGTCGAAAATTTAAAATACGCCCGAACATTGCCTTTTCTATAGTAAATTTTTCAACAAATTATTTTCTACCGTTGCAAATTTTAAATACGCCAGGGATTGCCTTTTCTATTGTAAATTTTTCAAAAAATTATTTTTACTGTCCCGTATTTTAAATACGCCGAGGATTGCCTTTTCTACAGTAAATTTTTCAAAAAATTAATTTTTACTTTCGCAAATTTTAAATACGCCGAGGATTGCCTTTTCTATTGTAAATTTTTCAAAAGATTATTTTTTCTGTCGCATATTTTAACTACGGCGAGTATGGCCTTTTCTATAGTAAATTTTTCAAAAAATTATTTTTTACTGTCGTAAATTCTAAATACGCCGGGGATTGCCTTTTCTATAGTAAATTTTTCAAAAAATAATTTTTTATAGTCGCAAATTTTAAATACGCCAAGAAGTGCCTTTTCTATAGTAAATTTTCCAAAAAATTATTTTTTACTGTCGCAAATTTTAAATACGCCGAGGATTGCCTTTTCTAATGTAAATTTTTCGAAAAATTATTTTTTACGTTCGCAAATTTTAAATACGCCGAGGATTGATTTTTCTATAGTAAATTTTTCAAAAAATTATTTTTTACTGTCGCAAATTTTAAACACGCCGCGGATTGCCTTTTCTATAGTAAATTTTTCGAAAAATTATTTTTTACCTTCGCAAATTTTAAATAGGGCGAGTATTGCCTTTTCTATAATAAATTTTTCAAAAAATAATATTTTACTGTCGCAAATTTTAAATACACCGAGTTTGGCCTTTCTATAGTAAATTTTTCAAAAAATAATATTTTACTGTCGAAAATTTAAAATACGCCGAACATTGCCTTTTCTATAGTAAATTTTTCAACCAATTATTTTCTACCGTTGCAAATTTTAAATACGCCAGGGATTGCCTTTTCTATTGTAAATTTTTCAAAAAATTATTTTTACTGTCCCGTATTTTAAATACGCCGAGGATTACCTTTTCTACAGTAAATTTTTCAAAAAATTAATTTTTACTGTCGCAAATTTTAAATAAGCCGAGGATTGCCTTTTCTATTGTAAATTTTTCAAAAGATTATTTTTTTCTGTCGCAAATTTTAAATACGCCGAGGATTGCCTTTTCTATAGTAAATTTTTCAAAAAATTATTTTTTACTGTCGCAAATTTTAAATACGCCGTGGATTGCCTTTTCTATAGTAAATTTTTCAAAAAATTATTTTTTACTGTCGCAAATTTTAAATACGCCGAGGATTGCCTTTTCTATAGTAAATTTTTCAAAAAATAATTTTTTACAGTCGCAAATTTTAAATACGCCAAGAATTGCCTTTTCTATAGTAAATTTTTCAAAAAATTATTTTTTACTGTCGCAAATTTTAAATACGCCGAGGATTGCCTTTTCTATAGTAAATTTTTCGAAAAATTATTTTTTACGTTCGCAATTTTTAAATACGCCGAGGATTGACTTTTCTATAGTAAATTTTTCAAAAAATTATTTTTTACTGTCGCAAATTTTAAATACGCCGAAGATTGATTTTTCTATAGTAAATGTTTCCAAAAATTATTTTTTACTGTCCCAAATTTTAAATACGCCGAGTATTGCCTTTTCTATAGTAAATTTTTCAAACAATTATTTTTTACTGTCGCAAATTTTAAACACGCCGAGGATTGCCTTTTCTATAGTAAATTTTTCGAAAAATTATTTTTTGCCTTCGCAAATTTTAAATAGGCCGAGTATTGCCTTTTCTATAATAAATTTTTCAAAAAATAATATTTACTGTCGCGAATTTTAAATACGCCGAGGATTGCCTTTTCTATAGTAAATTTTTCAAAAAATTATTTTTTACTGTCGCAAATTTTAAATACGCCGAGGATAGCCTTTTCTATTGTAAATTTTTCAAAAGATTATTTTTTTCTGTAGCAAATTTTAAATACGGCGAGGATTGCCTTTTCTACAGTATAATTTTCAAAAAATTATTATTTTCTATCGCAAATTTTAAATACGGCGAGTATGACCTTTTCTATAGTAAATTTTTAAAAAAATAATTTTTTACTGTGGCATATTTTAAAGACGCCTAGGATTGCTTTTTCTATTATAAATTTTTCAAAAAATAATTTTTTACTGTCGCAAATTTTAAATACGCCAAGTATTGCCTTTTCTATAGTAAATTTTTCGAAAAATTATTTTTTACGTTCGCAAATTTTAAATACGCCGAGGATTGCCTTTTCTATAGTAAATTTTTCAAAAAATAATTTTTTATTCTCACTAATTTTAAATACTCCGAGGATTGCCTTTTCTATAGTAAATTTGTTAAAAAATAATTCTTATTTTCACAAATTTTGAATACGGCGAGTATGGTATTTTCTATACTAAATTTTCAAAAAATTATTTTTTACTGTCGCAAATTTTAAATACGCCGAGGATTGCCTTTTCTATAGTAAATTTTTCAAAAAATTATTTTTTACTGTTGCAAATTTTAATACGCCGTGGATTGCCTTTTCTACAGTAAATTTTTCAAAAAATTATTATTTTCTGTAGCAAATTTTAAATACGGCGAGTACGACCTTTTCTATAGAAAATTTTTAAAAAAATAATTTGTTACTGTGGCATATTTTCAAGACGCCTAGGATTGCTTTTTCTATTATAAATTTTTCAAAAAATTATTTTTTACTGTCGCAAATTTTAAATACGCCAATTATTGCCTTTTCTATATTAAATTTTTCAAAAAATTATTTTTTACTGTCGCAAATTCTAAATACGCCGAGGATTGCCTTTTCTATAGTAAAATTTTCAAAAAATTATTGTTAACTGTCGCAAATTTTAAATACGCCGAGGATTGCCTTTTCTATAGTAAATTTTTCAACAAATTATTTTCTATCGTTGCAAATTTTAAATACGCCAGGTTTTGCCTTTTCTATTGTAAATTTTTCAAAAAATTATTTTTACTGTCGCGAATTTTAAATACGCCGGGGATTGCCTTTTCTATAGTAAGTTTTTCAAAAAATTATTTTTTACTGTCGCAAATTTTAAATACGCCGAGGATAGCCTTTTCTATTGTAAATTTTTCAAAAAATTATTTTTACTGTCGCGAATTTTAAATACGCCTAGGATTGCCTTTTCTATAGTAAATTTTTCAAAAAATAATTTTTTACTGTCCCAAATTTTAAATACACCGAGATTGGCCTTTCTATAGTAAATTTTTTTAAAAATAATTTTTTACTGTCGCAAATTTTAAATACGCCAAGTATTGCCTTTTCTATAGTAAATTTTTCGAAAAATTATTTTTTACGTTCGCAAATTTTAAATACGCCGAGGATTGCCTTTTCTATAGTAAATTTTTCAAAAAATAATTTTTTATTCTCACTAATTTTAAATACTCCGAGGATTGCCTTTTCTATAGTAAATTAGTTAAAAAATAATTCTTATTTTCACAAATTTCGAATACGGCGAGTGTGGTATTTTCTATACTAAATTTTCAAAAAATTATTTTTTACTGTCGCAAATTTTAAATACGCCGAGGATTGCCTTTTCTATAGTAAATTTTTCAAAAAATTATTTTTTACTGTCGCAAATTTTAATACGCCGTGGATTGCCTTTTCTACAGTAAATTTTTCAAAAAATTATTATTTTCTGTAGCAAATTTTAAATACGGCGAGTACGACCTTTTCTATAGTAAATTTTTAAAAAAATAATTTGTTACTGTGGCATATTTTCACGACGCCTAGGATTGCTTTTTCTATTATAAATTTTTCAAAAAATAATTTTTTACTGTCGCAAATTTTAAATACGCCAATTATTGCCTTTTCTATAGTAAATTTTTCAAAAAATTATTTTTTACTGTCGCAAATTCTAAATACGCCGAGGATTGCCTTTTCTATAGTAAATTTTTCAAAAAATTATTGTTTACTGTCGCAAATTTTAAATACGCCGAGGATTGCCTTTTCTATAGTAAATTTTTCAACAAATTATTATCTATCGTTGCAAATTTTAAATACGCCAGGTTTTGCCTTTTCTATTGTAAATTTTTCAAAAAATTATTTTTACTGTCGCGAATTTTAAATACGCCGGGGATTGCCTTTTCTATAGTAAATTTTTCAAAAAATTATTTTTTACTGTCGCAAATTTTAAATACGCCGAGGATGGCCTTTTCTATTGTAAATTTTTCAAAAGATTATTTTTTTCTGTCGCAAATTTTAAATACGGCGAGTATGGCCTTTTCTATAGTAAATTTTTCAAACAATTATTTTATACTGTCGCAAATTTTAAACACGCCGAGGATTGCCTTTTCTATAGTAAATTTTTCGAAAAATTATTTTTTACCTTCGCAAATTTTAAATAGGCCGAGTATTGCCTTTTCTATAATAAATTTTTCAAAAAATAATATTTTACTGTCGCAAATTTTAAATACACCGAGTTTGGCCTTTCTATAGTAAATTTTTCAAAAAATAATATTTTACTGTCGAAAATTTAAAATACGCCGAACATTGCCTTTTCTATAGTAAATTTTTCAACAAATTATTTTCTAACGTTGCAAATTTTAAATACGCTAGGGATTGCCTTTTCTATTGTAAGTTTTTCAAAAAATTATTTTTACTGTCCCGTATTTTAAATACGCCGAGGATTGCCTTTTCTACAGTAAATTTTTCAAAAAATTAATTTTTACTGTCGCAAATTTTAAATACGCCGATGATTGCCTTTTCTATTGTATATTTTTCAAAAGATTATTTTTTTCTGTCGCATATTTTAACTACGGCGAGTATGGCCTTTTCTATAGTAAATTTAAAAAAAATTATTTTTAACTGTCGCAAATTTTAAAAACGCCGAGGATTGCCTTTTCTATAGTAAATGTTTCAAAAAATTATTTTTTACTGTCGCAAATTTTAAATACGCCGAGGATTGCCTTTTCTATAGAAAATTTTCCCGAAAAATTATTTTTTACGTTCGCAAATTTAAAATACGCCGAGGATTGCCTTTTCTATAGTAAATTTTTCAAAAAATAATTTTTTACTCTCACTAATTTTAAATACTCCGAGGATTGCCTTTTCTATAGTAAATTTGTTAAAAAATAATTCTTATTTTCACAAATTTTGAATACGGCGAGTATGGTATTTTCTATACTAAATTTTCAAAAAATTATTTTTTACTGTCGCAAATTTTAAATACGCCGAGGATTGCCTTTTCTATAGTAAATTTGTCAAAAAATTATTTTTTACTGTCGCAAATTTTAATACGCCGTGGATTGCCTTTTCTATAGTAAATTTTTCGAAAAATTATTTTTTACGTTCGCAAATTTTAAATACGCCGAGGATTGCCTTTTCTATAGTAAATTTTTCAAAAAAATATTTTGTACTTTCGCAAATTATAAATACGCCGGGAATTGCCTTTTCTATAGTAAATCTTTCAAAAAATTACTTTTTACGATCGCAAATTTTACATACGCCTAGGATTGCCTTTTCTATAGTAAATTTTTCAAAAAATAATTTTTTACTGTCCCAAATTTTAAATACACCGAAATTGGCCTTTCTATAGTAAATTTTTCAAAAAATAATATTTTACTGTCGAAAATTTAAAATACGCCGAGTATTGCCTTTTCTCTAGTAAATTTTTCAACAAATTATTTTCTACCGTTGCAAATTTTAAATACGCCAGGTTTTGCCTTTTCTATTGTAAATTTTTCAAAAAATTATTTTTACTGTCGCGAATTTTAAATACGCCGAGGATTGCCTTTTCTATAGTAAATTTTTCAAAAAATTATTTTTTACTGTCGCAAATTTTAAATACGCCGAGGATAACCTTTTCTATTGTAAATTTTTCAAAAGATTATTTTTTTCTGTCGCAAATTTTAAATACGTCGAGGATTGCCTTTTCTACAGTATAATTTTCAAAAAATTATTATTTTCTATCGCAAATTTTAAATACGGCGGGTATGACCTTTTCTATATTAAATTTTTAAAAAAATAATTTGTTACTGTGGCATATTTTAAGGACGCCTAGGATTGCTTTTTCTATTATAAATTTTTCAAAAAATAATTTTTTACTGTCGCAAATTTTAAATACGCCAAGTATTGCCTTTTCTATAGTAAATTTTTCGAAAAATTATTTTTTACGTTCGCAAATTTTAAATACGCCGAGGATTGCCTTTTCTATATTAAATTTTTCAAAAAATAATTTTTTATTCTCACTAATTTTAAATACTCCGAGGATTGCCTTTTCTATAGTAAATGTGTTAAAAAATAATTCTTATTTTCACAAATTTTGAATACGGCGAGTATGGTATTTTCTATACTAAATTTTCAAAAAATTATTTTTTACTGTCGCAAATTTTAAATACGCCGAGGATTGCCTTTTCTATAGTAAATTTTTCAAAAAATTATTTTTTACTGTCGCAAATTTTAATACGCCGTGGATTGCCTTTTCTACAGTAAATTTTTCAAAAAATTATTATTTTCTGTAGCAAATTTTAAATACGGCGAGTACGACCTTTTCTATATTAACTTTTTAAAAAAATAATTTGTTACTGTAGCATATTTTCAAGACGCCTAGGATTGCTTTTTCTATTATAAATTTTTCAAAAAATAATTTTTTACTGTCGCAAATTTTAAATACGCCAATTATTGCCTTTTCTATAGTAAATTTTTCAAAAAATTATTTTTTACTGTCGAAAATTCTAAATACGCCGAGGATTGCCTTTTCTATAGTAAATTTTTCAAAAAATTATTGTTTACTGTCGCAAATTTTAAATACGCCGAGGATTGCCTTTTCTATAGTAAATTTTTCAACAAATTATTTTTTACTGTCGCAAATTTTAAATACGCCGAGGATTGCCTTTTCTATAGTAAATTTTTCAAAAAATTATTTTTTACTGTCGCAAATTTTAAATACGCCGTGGATTGCCTTTTCTATAGTAAATTTTTCAAAAAATTATTTTTTACTGTCGCAAATTTTAAAAACGCCGAGGATTGCCTTTTCTATAGTAAATTTTTCGAAAAATTATTTTTTACGTTCGCAAATTTTAATACGCCGTGGATTGCCTTTTCTACAGTAAATTTTTCAAAAAATTATTATTTTCTGTAGCAAATTTTAAATGCGGCGAGTACGACCTTTTCTATAGTAACTTTTTAAAAAAATAATTTGTTACTGTGGCATATTTTCAAGACGCCTAGGATTGCTTTTTCTATTATAAAGTTTTCAAAAAATAATTTTTTACTGTCGCAAATTTTAAATACGCCAAGTATTGCCTTTTCTATAGTAAATCTTTCAAAAAATTATTTTTTACTGTCGTAAATTCTAAATACGCCGAGGATTGCCTTTTCTATAGTAAATTTTTCAAAAAATAATTTTTTACTGTCGCAAATTTTAAATACGCCAAGTATTGCCTTTTCTATTGTAAATTTTTCAAAAAATTATTTTTTACTGTCGCAAATTTTAATACGCCGTGGATTGCCTTTTCTACAGTAAATTTTCCAAAAAATTATTATTTTCTGTAGCAAATTTTAAATACGGCGAGTACGACCTTTTCTATAGTAAATTTAAAAAAAAATAATTTGTTTCTGTGGCATATTTTCAAGACGCCTAGGATTGCTTTTTCTATTATAAATTTTTCAAAAAATAATTTTTTACTGTCGCAAATTTTAAATACGCCAATTATTGCCTTTTCTATAGTAAATTTTTCAAAAAATTATTTTTTAATGTCGCAAATTCTAAATACGCCGAGGATTGCCTTTTCTATAGAAAATTTTTCAAAAAATTATTGTTTACTGTCGCAAATTTTAAATACGCCGAGGATTGCCTTTTCTATAGTAAATTTTTCAACAAATTATTTTCTATCGTTGCAAATTTTAAATACGCCAGGTTTTGCCTTTTCTATTGTAAATTTTTCAAAAAATTATTTTTACTGTCGCGAATTTTAAATACGCCGGGGATTGCCTTTTCTATAGTAAATTTTTCAAAAAATTATTTTTTACTGTCGCAAATTTTAAATGCGCCGAGGATAGCCTTTTCAATTGTAAATTTTTCAAAAGATTATTTTTTTCTGTCGCAAATTTTAAATACGGCGAGTATGGCCTTTTCTATAGTAAATTTTTCAAACAATTATTTTATACTGTCGGAAATTTTAAACACGCCGACGATTGCCTTTTCTATAGTAAATTTTTCGAAAAATTATTTTTTACCTTCGCAAATTTTAAATAGGCCGAGTATTGCCTCTTCTATAATAAATTTTTCAAAAAATAATATTTTATTGTCGCAAATTTTAAATACACCGAGTTTGGCCTTTCTATAGTAAATTTTTCAAAAAATAATATTTTACTGTCGAAAATTTAAAATACGCCGAACATTGCCTTTTCTATAGTAAATTTTTCAACAAATTATTTTCTACCGTTGCAAATTTTAAATACGCTAGGGATTGCCTTTTCTATTGTAAATTTTTCAAAAAATTATTTTTACTGTCCCGTATTTTAAATACGCCGAAGACTGCCTTTTCTACAGTGAATTTTTCAAAAAATTAATTTTACTGTCGCAAATTTTAAATACGCCGAGGATTGCCTTTTCTATTGTATATTTTTCAAAAGATTATTTTTTTCTGTCGCATATTTTAACTACGGCGAGTATGGCCTTTTCTATAGTAAATTTTAAAAAAATTATTTTTAACTGTCGCAAATTTTAAAAACGCCGAGGATTGCCTTTCCTATAGTAAATTTTTCAAAAAATTATTTTTTACTGTCGCAAGTTTTAATTACGCTGAGGATTGCCTTTTCTATAGTGAATTTCTCAAAAAATAAATTTTACCGTCGGAAATTTTAAATACGCCGAGGATTGCCTTTTCTACAGTAAATTTTTCAAAAAATTATTATTTTCTGTAGCAAATTTTAAATACGGCGAGTACGACCTTTTCTGTAGTAAATTTTTAAAAAAATAATTTGTTATTGTGGCATATTTTCAAGACGCCTAGGATTGTTTTTCTATTATAAATTTTTCAAAAAAATTTTTTTTTTACTGTCGCAAATTTTAAATACGCCTAGTATTGCCTTTTCTATAGTAAATTTTTCAAAAAATTATTTTTTACTGTCGTAAATTCTAAATACGCCGAGGATAATTTGTTACTGTGGCATATTTTCAAGACGCCTAGGATTGCTTTTTCTATTATAAATTTTTCAAAAAATAATTTTTTACTGTCGCAAATTTAACATACGCCGAGGATTGCCTTTTCTATAGTAAATTTTTCAAAAAATAATTTTTTACAGTCGGAAATTTGAAATACGCCGAGGATTGCCTTTTCTGTAGTAAATTTTTCGAAAAATTATTTTTTACGTTCCCAAATTTTAAATACGCCGAGGATTGACTTTTCTGTAGTAAATTTTTCAAAAAATTATTTTTTACTGTCGCAAATTTTAAATACGCCGAAGATTGATTTTTCTATAGTAAATTTTTCAAAAAATTATTTTTTACTGTCCCAAATTTTAAATACGCCGAGTATTGCCTTTTCTATAGTAAATTTTTCAAACAATTATTTTTTACTGTCTCAAATTTTAAACACGCCGAGGATTGCCTTTTCTATAGTAAATTTTTCGAAAAATTATTTTTTAATTTCGCAAATTTTAAATACGCCGAGGATTGCCTTTTCTATAGTAAATTATTCAAAAAATAATTTTTTATTCTCACTAATTTTAAATGCTCCGAGGATTGCCTTTTCTATAGTAAATTTGTTAAAAAATAATTCTTATTTTCACAAATTTTGAATACGGCGAGTATGGTATTTTCTATACTAAATTTTCAAAAAATTTTTTGTACTGTCGCAAATTTTAAATACGCCGAGAATTGCCTTTCCTATAGTAAATTTTTCAAAAAATTATTTTTTACTGTCGCAAATTTTAATACGCCGTGGATTGCCTTTTCTACAGTAAATTTTTCAAAAAATTATTATTTTCTGTAGCAAATTTTAAATACGGCGAGTACGACCTTTTCTATAGTAAATTTTTAAAAAAATAATTTGTTACTGTGGCATATTTTCAAGACGCCTAGGATTGCTTTTTCTATTATAAATTTTTCAAAAAATAATTTTTTATTGTCGCAAGTTTTAAATACGCTAATTATTGCCTTTTCTATAGTAAATTTTTCAAAAAATTATTTTTTACTGTCGCAAATTCTAAATACGCCGAGGATTGCCTTTTCTATAGTAAATTTTTCAAAAAATTATTGTTTACTGTCGCAAATTTTAAAAACGCCGAGGATTGCCTTTTCTATAGCAAATTTTTCAAAAAATTATTTTTTACTGTCGCAAATTTTAATTACGCTGAGGATTGCCTTTTCTATAGTGAATTTCTCAAAAAATAAATTTTACCGTCGCAAATTTTAAATACGCCGAGGATTGCCTTTTCTACAGTAAATTTTTCAAAAAATTATTATTTTCTGTAGCAAATTTTAAATACGGCGAGTACGACCTTTTCTATAGTAAATTTTTAAAAAAATAATTTGTTACTGTGGCATATTTTCAAGACGCCTAAGATTGCTTTTTCTATTATAAAGTTTTCAAAAAATAATTTTTTACTGTCGCAAATTTTAAATACGCCAAGTATTGCCTTTTCTATAGTAAATTTTTCAAAAAATTATTTTTTACTGTATTAAATTCTAAATACGCCGAGGATTGCCTTTTCTATAGTAAATTTTTCAAAAAATTATTTTTTACTGTCGCAAATTTTAAATACGCCGAGGATTGCCTTTTCTATTGTAAATTTTTCAAAAAATTATTTTTTACTGTCGCAAATTTTAATACGCCGTGGATTGCCTTTTCTACAGTAAATTTTTCAAAAAACTATTATTTTCTGTAGCAAATTTTAAATACGGCGAGTACGACCTTTTCTATAGTAAATTTTTAAAAAAATAATTTGTTTCTGTGGCATATTTTCAAGACGCCTAGGATTGCTTTTTCTATTATAAATTTTTCAAAAAATAATTTTTTACTGTCGCAAATTTTAAATACGCCAATTATTGCCTTTTCTATAGTAAATTTTTCAAAAAATTATTTTTTACTGTCGCAAATTCTAAATACGCCGAGGATTGCCTTTTCTATAGAAAATTTTTCAAAAAATTATTGTTTACTGTCGCAAATTTTAAATACGCCGAGGATTGCCTTTTCTATAGTAAATTTTTCAACAAATTATTTTCTATCGTTGCAAATTTTAAATACGCCAGGTTTTGCCTTTTCTATTGTAAATTTTTCAAAAAATTATTTTTACTGTCGCGAATTTTAAATACGCCGGGGATTGCCTTTTCTATAGTAAATTTTTCAAAAAATTATTTTTTACTGTCGCAAATTTTAAATACGCCTAGGATAGCCTTTTCAATTGTAAATTTTTAAAAAGATTATTTTTTTCTGTCGCAAATTTTAAATACGGCGAGTATGGCCTTTTCTATAGTAAATTTTTCAAACAATTATTTTATACTGTCGCAAATTTTAAACACGCCTAGGATTGCCTTTTCTATAGTAAATTTTTCGAAAAATTATTTTTTACCTTCGCAAATTTTAAATAGGCCGAGTAATGCCTCTTCTATGATAAATTTTTCAAAAAATAATATTTTACTGTCGCAAATTTTAAATACACCGAGTTTGGCCTTTCTATAGTAAATTTTTCAAAAAGTAATATTTTACTGTCGAAAATTTAAAATACGCCGAACATTGCCTTTTCTATAGTAAATTTTTCAACAAATTATTTTCTACCGTTGCAAATTTTAAATACGCTAGGGATTGCCTTTTCTATCGTAAATTTTTCAAAAAATTATTTTTACTGTCCCGTATTTTAAATACGCCGAAGATTGCCTTTTCTACAGTAAATTTTTCAAAAAATTAATTTTTACTGTCGCAAATTTTAAATACGCCGAGGATTGCCTTTTCTATTGTATATTTTTCAAAAGATTATTTTTTTCTGTCGCATATTTTAACTACGGCGAGTATGGCCTTTTCTATAGTAAATTTTAAAAAAATTATTTTTAACTGTCGCAAATTTTAAAAACGCCGAGGATTGCCTTTTCTATAGTAAATTTTTCAAAAAATTATTTTTTACTGTCGCAAATTTTAATTACGCTGAGGATTGCCTTTTCTATAGTGAATTTCTCAAAAAATTAATTTTACCGTCGCAAATTTTAAATACGCCGAGGATTGCCTTTTCTACAGTAAATTTTTCAAAAAATTATTATTTTCTGTAGCAAATTTTAAATACGGCGAGTACGACCTTTTCTGTAGTAAATTTTTAAAAAAATAATTTGTTACTGTGGCATATTTTCAAGACGCCTAGGATTGCTTTTTCTATTATAAATTTTTCAAAAAAATTTTTTTTTTACTGTCGCAAATTTTAAATACGCCAAGTATTGCCTTTTCTATAGTAAATTTTTCAAAAAATTATTTTTTACTGTCGTAAATTCTAAATACGCCGAGGATTGCCTTTTCTATAGTAAATTTTTCAAAAAACTATTTTTTACTGTCGCAAATTTTAAATACGCCGAGGATTGCCTTTTCTATAGTAAATTTTCCCGAAAAATTATTTTTTACGTTCGCAAATTTTAAATACGCCGAGGATTGCCTTTTCTATAGTAAATTTTTCAAAAAATAATTTTTTACTCTCACTAATTTTAAATACTCCGAGGATTGCCTTTTCTATAGTAAATTTGTTAAAAAATAATTCTTATTTTCACAAATTTTGAATACGGCGAGTATGGTATTTTCTATACTAAATTTCCAAAAAATTATTTTTTACTGTCGCAAATTTTAAATACGCCGAGGATTGCCTTTTCTATAGTAAATTTTTCAAAAAATTATTTTTTACTGTCGCAAATTTTAAATACGCCGTGGATTGCCTTTTCTATAGTAAATTTTTCAAAAAATTATTTTTTACTGTCGCAAATTTTAAAAACGCCGAGGATTGCCTTTTCTATAGTAAATTTTTCGAAAAATTATTTTTTACGTTCGCAAATTTTAAATACGCCGAGGATTGCCTTTTCTATAGTAAATTTTTCAAAAAATTATTTTTTACTGTCGCAAATTTTTAATAAGCCGAAGACTGATTTTTCTATAGTAAATTGTTCAAAAAAAATTTTTTTACAGTCGCAAATTTAACATACGCCGAGGATTGCCTTTTCTATAGTAAATTTTTCAAAAAATAATTTTTTACAGTCGGAAATTTTAAATACGCCGAGGATTGCCTTTTCTATAGTAAATTTTTCGAAAAATTATTTTTTACGTTCGCAAATTTTAAATACGCCGAGGATTGACTTTTCTGTAGTAAATTTTTCAAACAATTATTTTTTACTGTCGCAAATTTTAAACACGCCGAGGATTGCCTTTTCTATAGTAAATTTTTCGAAAAATTATTTTTTACCTTCGCAAATTTTAAATACGCCGAGGATTGCCTTTTCTATAGTAAATTATTCAAAAAATAATTTTTTATTCTCACTAATTTTAAATACTCCGAGGATTGCTTTTTCTATAGTAAATTTGTTAAAAAATAATTCTTATTTTCACAAATTTTTAATACGGCGAGTATGGTATTTTCTATACTAAATTTTCAAAAAATTTTGTGTACTGTCGCAAATTTTAAATACGCCGAGGATTGCCTTTTCTATAGTAAATTTTTCAAAAAATTATTTTTTACTGTCGCAAATTTTAATACGCCGTGGATTGCCTTTTCTACAGTAAATTTTTCAAAAAATCATTATTTTCTGTAGCAAATTTTAAATACGGCGAGTACGACCTTTTCTATAGTAAATTTTTAAAAAAATAATTTGTTACTGTGGCATATTTTCAAGACGCCTAGGATTGCTTTTTCTATTATAAATTTTTCAAAAAATAATTTTTTACTGTCGCAAATTTTAAATACGCCAAGTATTGCCTTTTCTACTGTAAATTTTTCAAAAAATTATTTTTACTGTCCCGTATTTTAAATACGCCGAGGATTGCCTTTTCTACAGTAAATTTTTCAAAAAATTAATTTTTACTGTCGCAAATTTTAAATACGCCGAGGATTGCCTTTTCTATTGTAAATTTTTCAAAATACTATTTTTTTCTGTCGCATATTTTAACTACGGCGAGTATGGCCTTTTCTCTAGTAAATTTTCAAAAAATTATTTTTAACTGTCGCAAATTTTAAAAACGCCGAGGATTGCCTTTTCTATAGTAAATTTTTCAAAAAATTATTTTTTACTGTCGCAAATTTTAATTACGGCGAGTACGACCTTTTCTATAGTAAATTTTTAAAAAAATAATTTGTTACTGTGGCATATTTTCAAGACACCTAGGATTGCTTTTTCTATTATAAATTTTTCAGAAAATAATTTTTTACTGTCGCAAATTTTAAATACGCCAAGTATTGCCTTTTCTATAGTAAATTTTTCAAAAAATTATTTTTTACTGTCGTAAATTCTAAATACGCCGAGGATTGCCTTTTCTATAGTAAATTTTTCAAAAAATTATTTTTTACTGTCGCAAATTTTAAATACGCCGAGGATTGCCTTTTCTATAGTAAATTTTCCCGAAAAATTATTTTTTACGTTCGCAAATTTTAAATACGTCGAGGATTGCCTTTTCTATAGTAAATTTTTCAAAAAATAATTTTTTACTCTCACTAATTTTAAATACTCCGAGGATTGCCTTTTCTATAGTAAATTTGTTAAAAAATAATTCTTATTTTCACAAATTTTGAATACGGCGAGTATGGTATTTTCTATACTAAATTTTCAAAAAATAATTTTTTACTGTCGCAAATTTTAAATACGCCGAGGATTGCCTTTTCTATAGTAAATTTTTCAAAAAATTATTTTTTACTGTCGCAAATTTTAATACGCCGTGGATTGCCTTTTCTATAGTAAATTTTTCGAAAAATTATTTTTTACGTTCGCAAATTTTAAATACGCCGAGGATTGCCTTTTCTATAGTAAATTTTTCAAAAAATTATTTTGTACTGTCGCAAATTACAAATACGCCGGGAATTGCCTTTTCTATAGTAAATCTTTCAAAAAATAATTTTTTACGTTCGCAAATTTTACATACGCCTAGGATTGCCTTTTCTATAGTAAATTTTTAAAAAAATAATTTTTTACTGTCCCAAATTTTAAATACGCCGAGGATAGCCTTTTCTATTGTAAATTTTTCAAAAGATTATTTTTTTCTGTCGCAAATTTTAAATACGGCGAGGATTGCCTTTTCTACAGTATAATTTTCAAAAAATTATTATTTTCTATCGCAAATTTTAAATACGGCGAGTATGACCTTTTCTATAGTAAATTTTTAAAAAAATAATTTGTTACTGTGGCATATTTTAAAGACGCCTAGGATTGCTTTTTCTATTATAAATTTTTCAAAAAATAATTTTTTACTGTCGCAAATTTTAAATACGCCAAGTATTGCCTTTTCTATAGTAAATTTTTCAAAAAATTATTTTTTACTGTCGCAAATTTTAAATACGCCGTGGATTGCCTTTTCTATAGTAAATTTTTCAAAAAATTATTTTTTACTCTCACAAATTTTAAATACGCCGAGGATTGCCTTTTCTATAGTAAATTTTTCGAAAAATTATTTTTTACGTTCGCAAATTTTAAATACGCCGAGGATTGCCTTTTCTATAGTAAATTTTTCAAAAAATTATTTTTTACTGTCGCAAATTTTAAATACGCCGAAGATTGATTTTTCTATAGTAAATTTTTCAACAAATTATTTTCTACCGTTGCAAATTTTAAATACGCTAGGGATTGCCTTTTCTATTGTAAATTTTTCAAAAAATTATTTTTACTGTCCCGTATTTTAAATACGCCGAGGATTGCCTTTTCTACAGTAAATTTTTCAAAAAATTAATTTTTACTGTCGCAAATTTTAAATACGCCGAGGATTGCCTTTTCTATTGTAAATTTTTCAAAAGATTATTTTTTTCTGTCGCATATTTTAACTACGGCGAGTATGGCCTTTTCTATAGTAAATTTTCAAAAAATTATTTTTAACTGTCGCAAATTTTAAAAACGCCGAGGATTGCCTTTTCTATAGTAAATTTTTCAAAAAATTATTCTTTACTGTCGCAAATTTTAAATACGCCGAGGATTGCCTTTTCTATAGTAAATTTTTCAAAAAATTATTTTTTACTGTCGCATATTTTAAATACGCCGAGGATTGCCTTTTCTATAGTAAATTTTTCGAAAAATTATTTTTTACGTTCGCAAATTTTAAATACGCCGAGGATTGCCTTTTCTATAGTAAAATTTTCAAAAAATTATTTTTTACTGTCGCAAATTTTAATTACGCTGAAGATTGCATTTTCTATAGTGAATTTCTCAAAAAATAAATTTTACCGTCGCAAATTTTAAATACGCCGAGGATTGCCTTTTCTACAGTAAATTTTTCAAAAAATTATTATTTTCTGTAGCAAATTTTAAATACGGCGGGTACGACCTTTTCTGTAGTAAATTTAAAAAAAAATAATTTGTTACTGTGGCATATTTTCAGGACGCCTAGGATTGCTTTTTCTATTATAAATTTTTCAAAAAAAATTTTTTTTTACTGTCGCAAATTTTAAATACGCCAAGTATTGCCTTTTCTATTGTAAATTTTTCAAAAAATTATTTTTTACTGTCGTAAATTCTAAATACGCCGAGGATAATTTGTTACTGTGGCATATTTTCAAGACGCCTAGGATTGCTTTTTCTATTATAAATTTTTCAAAAAATAATTTTTTACTGTCGCAAATTTTAAATACGCCGAAGATTGATTTTTCTATAGTAAATTTTTCAACAAATTATTTTCTACCGTTGCAAATTTTAAATACGCTAGGGATTGCCTTTTCTATTGTAAATTTTTCAAAAAATTATTTTTACTGTCCCGTATTTTAAATACGCCGAGGATTGCCTTTTCTACAGTAAATTTTTCAAAAAATTAATTTTTACTGTCGCAAATTTTAAATACGCCGAGGATTGCCTTTTCTATTGTAAATTTTTCAAAAGATTATTTTTTTCTGTCGCATATTTTAACTACGGCGAGTATGGCCTTTTCTATAGTAAATTTTCAAAAAATTATTTTTAACTGTCGCAAATTTTAAAAACGCCGAGGATTGCCTTTTCTATAGTAAATTTTTCAAAAAATTATTCTTTACTGTCGCAAATTTTAAATACGCCGAGGATTGCCTTTTCTATAGTAAATTTTTCAAAAAATTATTTTTTACTGTCGCATATTTTAAATACGCCGAGGATTGCCTTTTCTATAGTAAATTTTTCGAAAAATTATTTTTTACGTTCGCAAATTTTAAATACGCCGAGGATTGCCTTTTCTATAGTAAAATTTTCAAAAAATTATTTTTTACTGTCGCAAATTTTAATTACGCTGAAGATTGCATTTTCTATAGTGAATTTCTCAAAAAATAAATTTTACCGTCGCAAATTTTAAATACGCCGAGGATTGCCTTTTCTACAGTAAATTTTTCAAAAAATTATTATTTTCTGTAGCAAATTTTAAATACGGCGGGTACGACCTTTTCTGTAGTAAATTTTAAAAAAAATAATTTGTTACTGTGGCATATTTTCAGGACGCCTAGGATTGCTTTTTCTATTATAAATTTTTCAAAAAAAATTTTTTTTTACTGTCGCAAATTTTAAATACGCCAAGTATTGCCTTTTCTATAGTAAATTTTTCAAAAAATTATTTTTTACTGTCGTAAATTCTAAATACGCCGAGGATTGCCTTTTCTATAGTAAATTTTTCAAAAAATTATTTTTTACTGTCGCAAATTTTAAATACGCCGAGGATTGCCTTTTCTATAGTAAATTTTCCGGAAAAATTATTTTTTACGTTCGCAAATTTCAAATACGCCGAGTATGGTATTTTCTATACTCAATTTTCAAAAAATTATTTTTTACTGTCGCAAATTTTAAATACGCCGAGGATTGCCTTTTCTATAGTAAATTTTTCAAAAAATTATTTTTTACTGTCGCAAATTTTAAATACGCCGTGGATTGCCTTTTCTATAGTAAATTTTTCAAAAAATTATTTTTTACTGTCGCAAATTTTAAAAACGCCGAGGATTGCCTTTTCTATATTAAATTTTTCGAAAAATTATTTTTTACGTTCGCACATTTTAAATACGCCGAGGATTGCCTTTTCTATAGTAAATTTTTCAAAAAATTATTTTTTACTGTCGCAAATTTTAAATACGCCGAAGATTGATTTTTCTATAGTAAATTGTTCAAAAAAATTTTTTTTACAGTCGCAAATTTAACATACGCCGAGGATTGCCTCTTCTATAGTAAATTTTTCAAAAAATAATTTTTTACAGTCGCAAATTTTAAATACGCCGAGGATTGCCTTTTCTATAGTAAATTTTTCGAAAAATTATTTTTTACGTTCGCAAATTTTAAATACGCCGAGGATTGACTTTTCTGTAGTAAATTTTTCAAAAAATTATTTTTTACTGTCGCAAATTTTAAATACGCCGAAGATTGATTTTTCTATAGTAAATTTTTCAAAAAATTATTTTTTACTGTCCCAAATTTTAAATACGCCGAGTATTGCCTTTTCTATAGTAAATTTTTCAAACAATTATTTTTTACTGTCGCAAATTTTAAACACGCCGAGGATTGCCTTTTCTATAGTAAATTTTTCGAAAAAGTATTTTTTACCTTCGCAAATTTTAAATACGCCGAGGATTGCCTTTTCTATAGTAAATTATTCAAAAAATAATTTTTTATTCTCACTAATTTTAAATACTCCGAGGATTGCCTTTTCTATAGTAAATTTGTTAAAAAATAATTCTTATTTTCACAAATTTTGAATACGGCGAGTATGGTATTTTCTATACTAAATTTTCAAAAAATTTTTTTTACTGTCGCAAATTTTAAATACGCCGAGGATTGCCTTTTCTATAGTAAATTTTTCAAAAAATTATTTTTTACTGTCGCAAATTTTAATACGCCGTGGATTGCCTTTTCTACAGTAAATTTTTCAAAAAATTATTATTTTCTGTAGCAAATTATAAATACGGCGAGTACGACCTTTTCTATAGTAAATTTTTAAAAAAATAATTTGTTACTGTGGCATATTTTCAAGACGCCTAGGATTGCTTTTTCTATTATAAATTTTTCAAAAAATAATTTTTTATTGTCGCAAATTTTAAATACGCCAATTATTGCCTTTTCTATAGTAAATTTTTCAAAAAAATATTTTTTACTGTCGCAAATTCTAAATACGCCGAGTATTGCCTTTTCTATAGTAAATTTTTCAAAAAATTATTGTTTACTGTCGCAAATTTTAAATACGCCGAGGATTGCCTTTTCTATAGTAAATTTTTCAACAAATTATTTTCTATCGTTGCAAATTTTAAATACGCCAGGTTTTGCCTTTTCTATTGTAAATTTTTCAAAAAATTATTTTTACTGTCGCGAATTTTAAATACGCCGGGGATTGCCTTTTCTATAGTAAATTTTTCAAAAAATTTCAAAAAAAAATTTACTTTTTTGAAAAATTTACTATAGAAAAGGCAATCCTCGGCGTATTTTAAATTTGCGACAGTAAAAAATTATTTTTTGGAAAATTTACTATTGAAAAGGCAATACTCGGCGTATTTAAAATTTGCGACAGTAAAAAATTATTTTTTTAAAAACTTACTATAGAAATGGGAATCCTCGGCGTATCTAAAATTTGCGACAGTAAAATATTATGTTTTGAAGAATTTACTATAGAAAAATCAATCTTCGGCGTATTTAAAATTTGCGACATTAAAAAATTATTTTTTGAAATATTTACTATAGAAAAGGCAATCCTCGGCGTATTCAAAATTTGCGACAGTTAAAAATAAGTTTTTGAAAATTTGCTATAGAAAAGGCAATAGTCGCCGTATTTAAAATTTGCGCACGTAAAAAATAATTTTTTCGCAAAATTTAATATAGAAAAGGCAATCCACGGCGTATTTAAAATTTGCGACAGTAAAAAATTATTTTTTGAAAAATTTACTATACAAAAGGCAATACTCGGCGTATTGAAAATTTGGGACAGTAAAAAATTATTTTTTGAAAAATTTACTATAGAAAAGGCCATACTCGCGTATACAAAATTTGCGACAGAAAAAATCATTTTTGAAAAAGTTACTTAGAAAAGGCAATCCTCGGAGTATTTAAAATTTGCGACAGTAAAAAATAATTTTTTGAAAAATTTACTATAGAAAGGCCAAACTAGGTGTATTTAAATTTGCGACAGTAAAAAAATAATTTTTTGAAAAATTTACAATAGAAAAGGCAATCCCTGGCGTATTTAAAATTTGCAACGCGAGAAAATAATTTGTTGAAAAATTTACTATAGAAAAGGCAATCTTCGGCGTATGTTAAATTTTCGACAGTAAAATATTATTTTTTTGAAAAATTTACTATAGAAAGTCAAAACTCGGTGTATTTAAAATTTGCGACAGTAAAAAATTATTTTTTGAAAAATTTACTATAGAAAAGGCAATCCACGGCGTATTTAAAATTTGCGACAATAACAAATAATTTTGTGAAAAATTTACTATAGAAAAATCAATCTTCGGCGTATTTAAAATTTGCGACAGTAAAATATTATTTTTTGAAAAATTTACTATAGAAATGGCAATCTTCGGCGTATTTAAAATTTGCGAACGTAAAAAATAATTTTTCGAAAAATTTAATATAGAAAAGGCAATCCTCGGCGTATTTAAAATTTGCGACAGTAAAAAATAATTTTTTGAAAAATTTACTATAGAAAAGGCAATCTTCGGCGTATTTAAAATTCGCGACAGAAAAAATTATTTTTTGAAAAATTTACAATAGAAAAGGCAATCCCTGACGTATTTAAAATTTGCAACGGTATAAAATAATTTGTTGAAAAATTTACTATATAAAAGGCAATCTTCGGCGTATTTTAAATTTTCGACAGTAAAATATAATTTTTTGAAAAATTTACTATAGAAAGGCCAAACTCGGTGTATTTAAAATTTGCGACAGTTAAAAATTATTTTTTGAAAAATTTACAATAGAAAAGGCACTCCTCGGCGTATTTAAAATTTGCGAGAGTAAAAAATATTTTTTGAAAAATTTACTATACAAAAATCAAACTTCGACGTATTTAAAATTTGCGACATTAAAAAATTATTTTTTGAAAAATTTACTATAGAAGAGGCCATACTCGCCGCATTTAAAATTTGCGACAGAAAAAAATAATCTTTGGAAAAATTTACAATAGAAAAGGCAATCCTCGGCATATTTAAAATTTGCGACAGTACAAAAAAATTTTCGAAAAATTTACTATAGAAAAGGCAATCCTCGACGTATTTAAAATTCGCGACAGTAAAAATTATTTTTTGAAAAATTTACTATAGAAAAGGCAATCCACGGCGTATTTAAAATTTGCGACAGTAACAAATTATTTTTTGAAAAATTTACTATAGAAAAATCAATATTCGGAGTATTTAAAATTTGCGACAGTAACAAATTATTTTTTGAAAAATTTACTATAGGAAAAACAATCTTCGGCGTCTTTAAAATTTGCGAACGTAAAAAATAATTTTTCGAAAAATTTAATATAGAAAAGGCGATCCTCGGCGTATTTAAAATTTGCGACAGTAAAAAATAATTTTTTGAAAAATTTACTATAGAAAAGGCAATCCTCTCCGTATTTAAAATTCGCGACAGTAAAAATAATTTTTTGAAAAATTTACAATAGAAAAGGCAATCCCTGACGTATTTAAAATTTGCAACGGTATAAGATAATTTGTTGAAAAATTTACTATAGAAAAGGCAATCTTCGGCGTATTTTAAATTTTCGACAGTAAAATATTATTTTTTGAAAAATTTACTATAGAAAGGCGAAACTCGGTGTATTTAAAATTTGCGACAGTAAAAAATTATTTTTTGAAAAATTTACTATAGAAAAGGCACTCCTCGGCGTATTTAAAATTTGCGACAGTAAAAAATATTTTTTGAAAAATTTACCGTAGAAAAATCAATCTTCGGCGTATTTAAAATTTGCGACATAAAAAATTATTTTTTGAAATATTTACTATAGAAAAGGCCATACACGTCGTATTTAAAATTTGCGACAGAAAAAAATAATCTTTTGAAAAATTTACAATAGAAAAGGCAATTCTCGGCATATTTAAAATTTGCGACAGTAAAAAATAATTTTTCGAAAAATTTACTATAGAAAAGGCAATCTTCGGCGTATTTAAAATTTGCGACAGTAAAAAATAATTTTTTGAAAAATTTACAATAGAAAAGGCAATCCCTGACGTATTTAAAATTTGCAACGGTATAAAATAATTTGTTGAAAAATTTACTATAGAAAAGGCAATCTTCGGCGTATTTTAAATTTTCGACATTAAAATATAATTTTTTGAAAAATTTACTATAGAAAGGCCAAACTCGGTGTATTTAAAATTTGCGATAGTTAAAAATTATTTTTTGAAAAATTTACAATAGAAAAGGCACTCCTCGGCGTATTTAAAATTTGCGAGAGTAAAAAATATTTTTTGAAAAATTTACTATAGAAAAATCAATCTTCGACGTATTTAAAATTTGCGACATTAAAAAATTATTTTTTGAAAAATTTACTATAGAAAAGGCAATACTCGCCGCATTTAAAATTTGCGACAGAAAAAAATAATCTTTTGAAAAATTTACAATAGAAAAGGCAATCCTCGGCATATTTAAAATTTGCGACAGTACAAAAAAATTTTCGAAAAATTTACTATAGAAAAGGCAATCCTCGACGTATTTAAAATTCGCGACAGTAAAAATTATTTTTTGAAAAATTTACTATAGAAAAGGCAATCCACGGCGTATTTAAAATTTGCGACAGTAACAAATTATTTTTTGAAAAATTTACTATAGAAAAATCAATATTCGGCGTATTTAAAATTTGCGACAGTAACAAATTATTTTTTGAAAAATTTACTATAGGAAAGGCAATCTTCGGCGTATTTAAAATTTGCGAACGTAAAAAATAATTTTTCGAAAAATTTAATATAGAAAAGGCGATCCTCGGCGTGTTTAAAATTTGCGACAGTAAAAAATAATTTTTTGAAAAATTTACTATAGAAAAGGCAATCCTCTGCGTATTTAAAATTCGCGACAGTAAAAATAATTTTTTGAAAAATTTACAATAGAAAAGGCAATCCCTGACGTATTTAAAATTTGCAACGGTATAAGATAATTTGTTGAAAAATTTACTATAGAAAAGGCAATCTTCGGCGTATTTTAAATTTTCGACAGTAAAATATTATTTTTTGAAAAATTTACTATAGAAAGGCGAAACTCGGTGTATTTAAAATTTGCGACAGTAAAAAATTATTTTTTGAAAAATTTACTATAGAAAAGGCACTCCTCGGCGTATTTAAAATTTGCGACAGTAAAAAATATTTTTTGAAAAATTTACCGTAGAAAAATCAATCTTCGGCGTATTTAAAATTTGCGACATAAAAAATTATTTTTTGAAATATTTACTATAGAAAAGGCCATACACGCCGTATTTAAAATTTGCGACAGAAAAAAATAATCTTTTGAAAAATTTACAATAGAAAAGGCAATTCTCGGCATATTTAAAATTTGCGACAGTAAAAAATAATTTTTCGAAAAATTTACTATAGAAAAGGCAATCTTCGGCGTATTTTAAATTTTCGACAGTAAAATATTATTTTTTGAAAACTTTACTATAGAAGGGCCAAACACGGTGTATTTAAAATTTGGGACAGTAAAAAATTCTTTTTTGAAAAATTTCTATAGAAAGGGTAATCCTCGGCGTATTTAAAATTTACGACAGTAAAAAATTATTTTTGAAAAATTTACTATAGAAAAGGCAAACCTCGGCGTTTTTAAAATTTGCGACAGTTAAAAATAATGTTTTGAAAAATTGCTATAGAAAAGGCAATAGTCGCCGTATTTAAAATTTGCGAACGTAAAAAATAATGTTTCGCATATTTTAATATAGAAAAGGCAATCCTCGGCGTATTTAGCATTTGCGACAGTAAAAAATAATTTTTTGTAAAATTTACTATAGAAAAGGCAATACTCGGCGTATTTAAAATTTGGGACAGTAAAAAATTATTTTTTGAAAAATTTACTATAGAAAAGGCCATACTCGCGTATACAAAATTTGCGACAGAAAAAATCATTTTTGAAAAAGTTACTACAGAAAAGGCAATCCTCGGAGTATTTAAAATTTGCGACAGTAAAAAATAATTTTTTGAAAAATTTACTATAGGAAGGCCAAACTAGGTGTATTTAAAATTTGCGACAGTAAAAAATAATTTTTTGAAAAATTTACATTATAAAAGGCAATCCCTGGCGTATTTAAAATTTGCCACGCTAGAAAATAATTTGTTGAAAAATTTACTGTAGAAAAGGCAATCCTCGGCGTTTTTAAAATTTGCGACAGTTAAAAGTAATTTTTTGAAAATTTGCTATAGAAAGGGCAATAGTCGCCGTATTTAAAATTTGCGTACGTATAAAATAATTTTTGCAAAATTTAATATAGAAAAGGCAAAATATTATTTTTTGAAAAATTTACTATAGAAGGGTAAAACTCGGTGTATTTAAAATTTGCGACAGTAAAAAATTCTTTTTGGAAAAATATACTATAGAAAAGGTAATCCTCGGCGTATTTAAAATTTACGACAGCAAAAAATTATTTTTTGAAAAATTTACTATAGAAAAGGCAAACCTCGGCGTTTTTAAAATTTACTATAGAAAAGGCAATCCTCGGCGTTTTTAAAATTTGCTACAGTTAAAAATAATGTTTTGAAAATTTGCTATAGAAAAGGCAATAGTCGCCGTATTTAAAATTTGCGAACGTAAAAAATAATTTTTCGCATATTTTAATATAGAAAAGGCAATCCACGGCATATTTAAAATTTGCGACAGTAACAAATAATTTTTTGATATATTTACTATAGAAAAATCAATCTTCGGCGTATTTAAAATTTGCGACAGTAAAAAATTATTTTTTGAAAAATTTACTATAGAAAAGGCCATACTCGCCGTATTTAAAATTTGCGACAGAAAAAAATAATCTTTTGAAAAATTTACAATAGAAAAGGCAGTTCTCGGCATATTTAAAATTTGCGACAGTAAAAAATAATTTTTCGAAAAATTTACTATAGAAAAGGCAATCTTCGGCGTATTTTAAATTTTCGACAGTAAAATATTATTTTTTGAAAAATTTACTATAGAAGGGCCAAACTCGGTGTATTTAAAATTTGCGACAGTAAAAAATTATTTTTTGAAAAATTTACTATAGAAAAAGCAATCCACGGCGTATTTAAAATTTGCGACAGTAACAAATAATTTTTTGAAAAATTTACTATAGAAAAATCAATCTTCGGCGTATTTAAAATGTGCGACAGTAAAATATTATTTTTTGAAAAATTTACTATAGAAATGGCAATCTTCGGCGTATTTAAAATTTGCGAACGTAAAAAATAATTTTTCGAAAAATTTAATATAGAAAAGGCAATCCTGGGCGTATTTAAAATTTGCGACAGTAAAAAATAATTTTTTGAAAAATTTACTATAGAAAAGGCCATCCTCGGCGTATTTAAAATTCGCGACAATAAAAAATTATTTTTTGAAAAATTTACAATAGAAAAAGCAATCCCTGACGTATTTAAAATTTGCAACGGTATAAAATAATTTGTTGAAAAATTTACTATAGAAAAGGCAATCTTCGGCGTATTTTAAATTTTCGACAGTAAAATATAATTTTTTGAAAAATTTAATATAGAAAAGGCAATCCTGGGCGTATTTAAAATTTGCGACAGTAAAAAATAATTTTTTGAAAAATTTACTATACAAAAGGCAATACACGGCGTATTTAAAATTTGCGACAGTAAAAAATTATTTTTTGAAAAATTTACTATAGGAAAGTCAACTCTCGGCGTATTTAAAATTTGCGACAGTAAAAAATTATTTTTTGAAAAAATTACTATAGAAACGGCAATCCTCGGCGTATCTAAAATTTGCCACAGTAAAAAAAATTTTTTTTTGAAAAATTTACTATTGAAAAGGCAATCTTCGGCGTAGTTTAAATTTTCGACAGTAAAATACTATTTTCTGAAAAATTTACTATAAAAAGGCCAAACTCGGTGTATTTAAAATTTGCGACAGTAAAAAATTATTTTTGGAAAAATTTACTAAAGGCAATCCTCGGCGTATTTAAAATTTGCGACAGTAAAAAATAATTTTTTGAAAAATTTACTATAGAAAAATCAATGTTCGGCGTATTTAAAATTTGCGATAGTAAAAATTAAATTTTTTGAAAAATTTACTATAGAAAAGGCAATACTCGGCGTATTTAAAATTTGCGACAGCAAAACAATTATTTTTTGAAAAATTTACTATATAGAAAGGGCCATACTCGTGTATACAAAATTTGCGACAGAAAAAATAATTTTTGAAAAAGTTACTATAGAAAAGGCAATCCTCGGCGTATTTAAAATTTGCGACAGAAAAAAATTATTTTTTGAAAAATTTACTATTGAAAAGGCAATACTCGGCGTATTTAAAATTTGCGACAGTAAAAAATTATATTTTTAAAAACTTACTATAGAAACGGGAATCCTCGGCGTATTTAAAATTTACGACAGTAAAAAATTATTTTTTGAAAAATTTACTATAGAAAAGGCCATACTCGCGTATACAAAATTTGCGACAGAAAAAATCATTTTTGAAAAAGTTACTATAGAAAAGGACATCCTCGGAGTATTTAAAATTTGCGACAGTAAAAAATAATTTTTTGAAAAATTTACTATAGGAAGGCAAAATTAGGTGTATTTCAAATTTGCGACAGTAAAAAAATAATTTTTTGAAAAATTTACAATAGAAAAGGCAATCCCTGGCGTATTTAAAATTTGCAACGCTAGAAAATAATTTGTTGAAAAATTTACTATAGAAAAGGCAATGTTCGGCGTATGTTAAATTTTCGACAGTAAAATATTATTTTTTTGAAAAATTTACTATAGAAAGGCCAAACTCGGTGTATTTAAAATTTGCGACAGTAAAAAATTATTTTTTGAAAAATTTACTATAGAAAAGGCAATCCACGGCGTATTTAAAATTTGCGACCGAAACAAATAATTTTTTGAAAAATTTACTATAGAAAAATCAATCTTCGGCGTATTTAAAATTTGCGACAGTAAAATATTATTTTTTGAAAAATTTACTATAGAAAAGGCAATCTTCGGCGTATATAAAATTTGCGAAGGTAAAAAATAATTTTTCGAAAAATTTAATATAGAAAAGGCAATCCTCGGCATATTTAAAATTTGCGACAGTAAAAAATTTTTTTCGAAAAATTTACTATAGAAAAGGCAATCCTCGACGTATTTAAAATTCGCGACAGTAAAAATAATTTTTTGAAAAATTTACAATAGAAAAGGCAATCCCTGGCATATTTAAAATTTGCAACGGTATAAAATAATTTGTTGAAAAATTTACTATAGAAAAGGCAATCTTCGGCGTATTTCCAATTTTCGACAGTAAAATATTATTTTTTGAAAAATGTACTATAGAAGGGCCAAACTCGGTGTATTTAAAATTTGCGACAGTAAAAAATTATTTTTTGACAAATTTACAATAGAAAAGGCACTCCTCGGCGTATTTAAAATTTCCGACAGTAAAAAATATTTTTTGAAAAATTTACTATCGAAAAGGCAATCTTCGGCGTATTTTAAATTTTCGACAGTAAAATATTATTTTTTGAAAACTTTACTATAGAAGGGCCAAACACGGTGTATTTAAAATTTGGGACAGTAAAAAATTCTTTTTTGAAAAATTTCTATAGAAAGGGTAATCCTCGGCGTATTTAAAATTTGCGACAGTAAAAAATTATTTTTTGAAAAATTTACTATTGAAAAGGCAATACTCGGCGTATTTAAAATTTGCGACAGTAAAAAATTATTTTTTTAAAAACTTACTATAGAAACGGGAATCCTCGGCGTATCTAAAATTTGCGACAGTAAAATATTATGTTTTGAAGAATTTACTATAGAAAAATCAATCTTCGGCGTATTTAAAATTTGCGACATTAAAAAATTATTTTTTGAAATATTTACTATAGAAAAGGCAATCCTCGGCGTATTCAAAATTTGCGACAGTTAAAAATAAGTTTTTGAAAATTTGCTATAGAAAAGGCAATAGTCGTCGTATTTAAAATTTGCGCACGTAAAAAATAATTTTTCGCAAAATTTAATATAGAAAAGGCAATCCACGGCGTATTTAAAATTTGCGACAGTAAAAAATTATTTTTTGAAAAATTTACTATACAAAAGGCAATACTCGGCGTATTTAACATTTGCGACAGTAAAAAATAATTTTTTGAAAAATTTACTATAGAAAAGGCAATACTCGGCGTATTTAAAATTTGGGACAGTAAAAAATTATTTTTTGAAAAATTTACTGTAGAAAAGGCCATACTCGCGTATAAAAAATTTGCGACAGAAAAAATCATTTTTGAAAAAGTTACTTAGAAAAGGCAAGCCTCGGAGTATTTAAAATTTGCGACAGTAAAAAATAATTTTTTGAAAAATTTACTATAGAAAGGCCAAACTAGGTGTATTTAAAATTTGCGACAGTAAAAAATAATTTTTTGAAAAATTTACAATAGAAAAGGCAATCCCTGGCGTATTAAAAAATTTGCAACGCGAGAAAATAATTTGTTGAAAAATTTACTATAGAAAAGGCAATCTTCGGCGTATGTTAAATTTTCGACAGTAAAATATTATTTTTTTGAAAAATTTACTATAGAAAGTCAAAACTCGGTGTATTTAAAATTTGCGACAGTAAAAAATTATTTTTTGAAAAATTTACTATAGAAAAGGCAATCCACGGCGTATTTAAAATTTGCGACAGTAACAAATAATTTTGTGAAAAATTTACTATAGAAAAATCAATCTTCGGCGTATTTAAAATTTGCGACAGTAAAATATTATTTTTTGAAAAATTTACTATAGAAATGGCAATCTTCGGCGTATTTAAAATTTGCGAACGTAAAATATAATTTTTCGAAAAATTTAATATAGAAAAGGCAATCCTCGGCGTATTTAAAATTTGCGACAGTAAAAAATAATTTTTTGAAAAATTTACTATAGAAAAGGCAATCCTCTGCGTATTTAAAATTCGCGACAGTAAAAATAATTTTTTGAAGAATTTACAATAGAATAGGCAATCCCTGGCGTATTTAAAATTTGCAACGCGAGAAAATAATTTGTTGAAAAATTTACTATAGAAAAGGCAATCTTCGGCGTATGTTAAATTTTCGACAGTAAAATATTATTTTTTTGAAAAATTTACTATAGAAAGTCAAAACTCGGTGCATTTTAAATTTTCGACAGTAAAAAATTATTTTTTGAAAAATTTACTATAGAAAAGGCAATCCACGGCGTATTTAAAATTTGCGACAGTAACAAATAATTTTGTGAAAAATTTACTATAGAAAAATCAATCTTCGGCGTATTTAAAATTCGCGAGAGTAAAAATTATTTTTTGAAAAATTTACTATAGAAAAGGCAATCTTCGGCGTATTTAAAATTTGCGAACGTAAAAAATAATTTTTCGAAAAATTTAATATAGAAAAGGCGATCCTCGGCGTATTTAAAATTTGCGACAGTAACAAATTATTTTTTGAAAAATTTACTATAGAAAAATCAATATTCGGCGTATTTAAAATTTGCGACAGTAACAAATTATTTTTTGAAAAATTTACTATAGGAAAGGCAATCTTCGGCGTATTTAAAATTTGCGAACGTAAAAAATAATTTTTCGAAAAATTTAATATAGAAAAGGCGATCCTCTTCGTATTTAAAATTTGCGACAGTAAAAAATAATTTTTTGAAAAATTTACTATAGAAAAGGCAATCCTCTGCGTATTTAAAATTCGCGACAGTAAAAATAATTTTTTGAAAAATTTACAATAGAAAATGCAATCCCTGACGTATTTAAAATTTGCAACGGTATAAGATAATTTGTTGAAAAATTTACTATAGAAAATGCAATCTTCGGCGTATTTTAAATTTTCGACAGTAAAATATCATTTTTTGAAAAATTTACTATAGAAAGGCGAAACTCGGTGTATTTAAAATTTGCGACAGTTAAAAATTATTTTTTAAAAAATTTACTATAGAAAAGGCACTCCTCGGCGTATTTAAAATTTGCGACAGTAAAAAATATTTTTTGAAAAATTTACCGTAGAAAAATCAATCTTCGGCGTATTTAAAATTTGCGACATAAAAAATTATTTTTTGAAATATTTACTATAGAAAAGGCCATACACGCCGTATTTAAAATTTGCGACAGAAAAAAATAATCTTTTGAAAAATTTACAATATAAAAGGCAATTCTCGGCATATCTAAAATTTGCGACAGTAAAAAATAATTTTTCGAAAAATTTACTATAGAAAAGGCAATCTTCGGCGTATTTTAAATTTTCGACAGTAAAATATTATTTTTTGAAAAATTTACTATAGAAGGGCCAAACTCGGTGTATTTAAAATTTGGGACAGTAAAAAATTCTTTTTTGAAAAATTTCTATAGAAAGGGTAATCCTCGGCGTATTTAAAATTTACGACAGTAAAAAATTATTTTTTGAAAAATTTACTATAGAAAAGGCCATACTCGCGTATACAAAATTTGCGACAGAAAAAATCATTTTTGAAAAAGTTACTATAGAAAAGGCAATCTTCGGCGTATTTTAAATTTTCGACAGTAAAATATTATTTTTTGAAAAATTTACTATAGAAAGGCCAAACTCGGTGTATTTAAAATTTGCGACAGTAAGAAATTATTTTTTGAAAAATTTACAATAGAAAAGGCACTCCTCAGCGTATTTAAAATTTGCGACAGTAAAAAATATTTTTTGAAAAATTTACTATAGAAAAATCAATCTTCGGCGTATTTAAAATTTGCGACATCAAAAAATTATTTTTTGAAAAATTTACTATAGAAAAGGCCATACTCGCCGCATTTAAAATTTGCTACAGAAAAAAATAATCTTTTGAAAAATTTACAATAGAAAAGGCAATCCTCGACGTATTTAAAATTCGCGACAGTAAAAATAATTTTTTGAAAAATTTACAATAGAAAAGGCAATCCCTGACGTATTTAAAATTTGCAACGGTATAAAATAATTTGTTGAAAAATTTACTATAGAAAAGGCAATCTTCGGCGTATTTCAAATTTTTGACAGTAAAATATTATTTTTTGAAAAATGTACTATAGAAGGGCCAAACTCGGTGTATTTAAAATTTGCGACAGTAAAAAAGTATTTTTTGAAAAATTTACTATAGACAAGGTAATCCTCGGCGTATTTAAAATTTACGACAGTAAAAAATTATTTTTTGAAAAATTTACTATTGAAATTTGCGACATAAAAAATTATTTTTTGAAAAATTTACTATAGAAAAGGCCATACTCGCCGTATTTAAAATTTGCGACAGAAAAAAATAATCTTTTGAAAAATTTACAATAGAAAAGGCAATTCTCGGCATATTTAAAATTTGCGACAGTAAAAAATAATTTTTCGAAAAATTTACTATAGAAAAGGCAATCTTCGGCGTATTTTAAATTTATATTATTTTTTGAAAAATTTACTATAGAAGGGCCAAACTCGGTGTATTTAAAATTTGCGACAGTAAAAAATTATTTTTTGAAAAATTTACTATAGAAAGGGTAATCCTCGGCGTATTTAAAATTTACGACAGTACAAAATTATTTTTTGAAAAATTTACTATAGAAAAGACCATACTCGCGTATACAAAATTTGCGACAGAAAAATCATTTTTGAAAAAGTTACTATAGAAAAGGCAATCCTCGGAGTATTTAAAATTTGCGACAGTAAAAAATAATTTTTTGAAAAATTTACAATAGAAACGGCAATCCCTTGCGTATTTAAAATTTGCAACGCTAGAAAATAATTTGTTGAAAAATTTACTGTAGAAAAGGCAATCCTCGGCGTTTTTAAAATTTGCGACAGTTAAAAGTAATTTTTTGAAAATTTGCTATAGAAAAGGCAATAGTCGCCGTATTTAAAATTTGCGTACGTAAAAAATAATTTTTCGCAAAATTTAATATAGAAAAGGCAAAATATTATTTTTTGAAAAATTTACTATAGAAGGGCCAAACTCGGTGTATTTAAAATTTGCGACAGTAAAAAATTATTTTTGGAAAAATTTACTATAGAAAAGGTAATCCTCGGCGTATTTAAAATTTAGGACAGTAAAAAATTATTTTTTGAAAAATTTACTATAGAAAAGGCAAACCTCGGCGTTTTTAAAATTTACTATAGAAAAGGCAATCCTCGGCGTTTTTAAAATTTGCGACAGTTAAAAATAATGTTTTGAAAATTTGCTATAGAAAAGGCAATAGTCGCCGTATTTAAAATTTGCGAACGTAAAAAATAATTTTTCGCATATTTTAATATAGAAAAGGCAATCCACGGCGTATTTAAAATTTGCGACAGTAACAAATAATTTTTTGAAAAATTTACTATAGAAAAATCAATCTTCGGCGTATTTAAAATTTGCGACAGTAAAAAATTATTTTTTGAAAAATTTACTATAGAAAAGGCCATACTCGCCGTATTTAAAATTTGCGACAGAAAAAAATAATCTTTTGAAAAATTTACAATAGAAAAGGCAATTCTCGGCATATTTAAAATTTGCGACAGTAAAAAATAATTTTTCGAAAAATTTACTATAGAAAAGGCAATCTTCGGCGTATTTTAAATTTTCGACAGTAAAATATTATTTTTTGAAAAATTTACTATAGAACGGCCAAACTCGGTGTATTTAAAATTTGGGACAGTAAAAAATTCTTTTTTGAAAAATTTCTATAGAAAGGGTAATCCTCGGCGTATTTAAAATTTACGACAGTAAAAAATTATTTTTTGAAAAATTTACTATAGAAAAGGCCATACTCGCGTATACAAAATTTGCGACAGAAAAAATCATTTTTGAAAAAGTTACTATAGAAAAGGCAATCTTCGGCGTATTTTAAATTTTCGACAGTAAAATATTATTTTTTGAAAAATATACTATAGAAAGGCCAAACTCGGTGTATTTAAAATTTGCGACAGTAAGTAATTATTTTTTGAAAAATTTACAATAGAAAAGGCATTCCTCGGCGTATTTAAAATTTGCGACAGTAAAAAATATTTTTTGAAAAATTTACTATAGGAAAGGCAATCCCTGGCGTATTTAAAATTTGCAACGGTATAAAATAATTTGTTGAAAAATTTACTATAGAAAAGGCAATCTTCGGCGTATTTCAAATTTTTGACAGTAAACTATTATTTTTTGAAAAATGTACTATAGAAGGGCCAAACTCGGTGTATTTAAAATTTGCGACAGTAAAAAATTATTTTTTGAAAAATTTACTATAGACAAGGTAATCCTCGGCGTATTTAAAATTTACGACAGTAAAAAATTATTTTTTGAAAAATTTACTATAGAAAAGGCAAACCTCGGCGTTTTTAAAATTTACTATAGAAAAGGCAATCCTCGGCGTTTTTTAAATTTGCGACAGTTAAAAATAATTTTTTGAAAATTTGCTATAGAAACGGCAATAGTCGCCGTATTTAAAATTAGCGAACGTAAAAAATAAAAGTAAAATTTAATATAGAAAAGGCAATCCTCGGCGTATTTAAAATTTGCGACAGTAAAAAAATAATTTTTTGAAAAATTTACTATACAAAAGGCAATACACGGCGTATTTAAAATTTGCGACAGTAAAAAATTATTTTTTGAAAAATTTACTATAGAAAGGCAATCCTCGGCGTATTTAAAATTTGCGACAGCAAAAAAATTATTTTTTGAAAAATTTACTATATAGAAAGGGTCATACTCGTGTATACAAAATTTGCGACAGAAAAAATAATTTTTGAAAATGTTACTATAGAAAAGGCAATCCTCGGCTTATTTAAAATTTGCTACAGTAAAAAATTATTTTTTGAAAAATTTACTATTGAAAAGGCAATACTCGGCGTATTTAAAATTTGCGACAGTAAAAAATTATATTTTTAAAAACTTACTATAGAAACGGGAATCCTCGGCGTATCTAAAATTTGCGACAGTAAAATATTATGTTTTGAAAAATTTACTATAGAAAAATCAATCTTCGGCGTATTTAAAATTTGCGACATAAAAAATTATTTTTTGAAAAATTTACTATAGAAAAGGCCATACTCGCCGTATTTAAAATTTGCGACAGAAAAAAATAATCTTTTCAAAAATTTACAATAGAAAAGGCAATTCTCGGCACATTTAAAATTTGCGACAGTAAAAAATAATTTTTCGAAAAATTTACTATAGAAAAGGCAATCTTCGGCGTATTTTAAATTTTCGACAGTAAAATATTATTTTTTGAAAAATTTACTATAGAAGGGCCAAACTCGGTGTATTTAAAATTTGCGACAGTAAAAAATTATTTTTTGAAAAATTTACTATAGAAAGGGTAATCCTCGGCGTATTTAAAATTTACGACAGTACAAAATTATTTTTTGAAAAATTTACTACAGAAAAGGCCATACACGCGTATACAAAATTTGCGACAGAAAAAATCATTTTTGAAAAAGTTACTATAGAAAAGGCAATCCTCGGAGTATTTAAAATTAGCGACAGTAAAAAATAATTTTTTGAAAAATTTACAATAGAAACGGCAATCCCTTGCGTATTTAAAATTTGCAACGCTAGAAAATAATTTGTTGAAAAATTTACTGTAGAAAAGGCAATCCTCGGCGTTTTTAAAATTTGCGACAGTTAAAAGTAATTTTTTGAAAATTTGCTATAGAAAAGGCAATAGTCGCCGTATTTAAAATTTGCGTACGTAAAAAATAATTTTTCGCAAAATTTAATATAGAAAAGGCAAAATATTATTTTTTGAAAAATTTACTATAGAAGGGCCAAACTCGGTGTATTTAAAATTTGCGACAGTAAAAAATTATTTTTGGAAAAATTTACTATAGAAAAGGTAATCCTCGGCGTATTTAAAATTTAGGACAGTAAAAAATTATTTTTTGAAAAATTTACTATAGAAAAGGCAAACCTCGGCGTTTTTAAAATTTACTATAGAAAAGGCAATCCTCGGCGTTTTTAAAATTTGCGACAGTTAAAAATAATGTTTTGAAAATTTGCTATAGAAAAGGAAATAGTCGCCGTATTTAAAATTTGCGAACGTAAAAAATAATTTTTCGCATATTTTAATATAGAAAAGGCAATCCACGGCGTATTTAAAATTTGCGACAGTAACAAATAATTTTTTGAAAAATTTACTATAGAAAAATCAATCTTCGGCGTATTTAAAATTTGCGACAGTAAAAAATTATTTTTTGAAAAATTTACTATAGAAAAGGCCATACTCGCCGTATTTAAAATTTGCGACAGAAAAAAATAATCTTTTGAAAAATTTACAATAGAAAAGGCAATTCTCGGCATATTTAAAATTTGCGACAGTAAAAAATAATTTTTCGAAAAATTTACTATAGAAAAGGCAATCTTCGGCGTATTTTAAATTTTCGACAGTAAAATATTATTTTTTGAAAAATTTACTATAGAAGGGCCAAACTCGGTGTATTTAAAATTTGGGACAGTAAAAAATTCTTTTTTGAAAAATTTCTATAGAAAGGGTAATCCTCGGCGTATTTAAAATTTACGACAGTAAAAAATTATTTTTTGAAAAATTTACTATAGAAAAGGCCATACTCGCGTATACAAAATTTGCGACAGAAAAAATCATTTTTGAAAAAGTTACTATAGAAAAGGCAATCTTCGGCGTATTTTAAATTTTCGACAGTAAAATATTATTTTTTGAAAAATTTACTATAGAAAGGCCAAACTCGGTGTATTTAAAATTTGCGACAGTAAGAAATTATTTTTTGAAAAATTTACAATAGAAAAGGCATTCCTCGGCGTATTTAAAATTTGCGACAGTAAAAAATATTTTTTGAAAAATTTACTATAGAAAAATCAATCTTCGGCGTATTTAAAATTTGCGACATCAAAAAATTATTTTTTGAAAAATTTACTATAGAAAAGGCCATACTCGCCGCATTTAAAATTTGCTACAGAAAAAAATAATATTTTGAAAAATTTACAATAGAAAAGGCAATCCTCGACGTATTTAAAATTCGCGACAGTAAAAATAATTTTTTGAAAAATTTACAATAGAAAAGGCAATCCCTGGCGTATTTAAAATTTGCAACGGTATAAAATAATTTGTTGAAAAATTTACTATAGAAAAGGCAATCTTCGGCGTATTTCAAATTTTTGACAGTAAACTATTATTTTTTGAAAAATGTACTATAGAAGGGCCAAACTCGGTGTATTTAAAATTTGCGACAGTAAAAAATTATTTTTTGAAAAATTTACTATAGACAAGGTAATCCTCGGCGTATTTAAAATTTACGACAGTAAAAAATTATTTTTTGAAAAATCTACTATAGAAAAGGCAAACCTCGGCGTTTTTAAAATTTACTATAGAAACGGCAATCCTCGGCGTTTTTTAAATTTGCGACAGTTAAAAATAATTTTTTGAAAATTTGCTATAGAAACGGCAATAGTCGCCGTATTTAAAATTTGCGAACGTAAAAAATAAAAGTAAAATTTAATATAGAAAAGGCAATCCTCGGCGTATTTAAAATTTGCGACAGTAAAAAATAATTTTTTGAAAAATTTACTATACAAAAGGCAATCCTCGGCGTATTTAAAATTTGCGACAGTAAAAAATAATTTTTCGAAAAATTTACTATAGAAAAGGCAATCTTCGGCGTATTTTAAATTTTCGACAGTAAAATATTATTTTTTGAAAAATTTACTATAGAAGGGCCAAACTCGGTGTATTTAAAATTTGCGACAGTAAAAAATTATTTTTTGAAAAATTTACTATAGAAAGGGTAATCCACGGCGTATTTAAAATTTACGACAGTACAAAATTATTTTTTGAAAAATTTACTACAGAAAAGGCCATACTCGCGTATACAAAATTTGCGACAGAAAAAATCATTTTTGAAAAAGTTACTATAGAAAAGGCAATCCTCGGAGTATTTAAAATTTGCGACAGTAAAAAATAATTTTTTGAAAAATTTACAATAGAAACGGCAATCCCTTGCGGATTTAAAATTTGCAACGCTAGAAAATAATTTGTTGAAAAATTTACTGTAGAAAAGGCAATCCTCGGCGTTTTTAAAATTTGCGACAGTTAGAAGTAATTTTTTGAAAATTTGCTATAGAAAAGGCAATAGTCGCCGTATTTAAAATTTGCGTACGTAAAAAATAATTTTTCGCAAAATTTAATATAGAAAAGGCAAAATATTATTTTTTGAAAAATTTACTATAGAAGGGCCAAACTCGGTGTATTTAAAATTTGCGACAGTAAAAAATTATTTTTGGAAAAATTTACTATAGAAAAGGTAATCCTCGGCGTATTTAAAATTTAGGACAGTAAAAAATTATTTTTTGAAAAATTTACTATACAAAAGGCAAACCTCGGCGTTTTTAAAATTTACTATAGAAAAGGCAATCCTCGGCGTTTTTAAAATTTGCGACAGTTAAAAATAATGTTTTGAAAATTTGCTATAGAAAAGGCAATAGTCGCCGTATTTAAAATTTGCGAACGTAAAAAATAATTTTTCGCATATTTTAATATAGAAAAGGCAATTCTCGGCATATTTAAAATTTGCGACAGTAACAAATAATTTTTTGAAAAATTTACTATAGAAAAATCAATCTTCGGCGTATTTAAAATTTGCGACAGTAAAAAATTATTTTTTGAAAAATTTACTATAGAAAAGGCCATACTCGCCGTATTTAAAATTTGCGACAGAAAAAAATAATCTTTTGAAAAATTTACAATAGAAAAGGCAATTCTCGGCATATTTAAAATTTGCGACAGTAAAAAATAATTTTTCGAAAAATTTACTATAGAAAAGGCAATCTTCGGCGTATTTTAAATTTTCGACAGTAAAATATTATTTTTTGAAAAATTTACTATAGAAGGGCCAAACTCGGTGTATTTAAAATTTGGGACAGTAAAAAATTCTTTTTTGAAAAATTTCTATAGAAAGGGTAATCCTCGGCGTATTTAAAATTTACGACAGTTAAAAGTAATTTTTTGAAAATTTGCTATAGAAAAGGCCATACTCGCGTATAGAAAATTTGCGACAGAAAAAATCATTTTTGAAAAAGTTACTATAGAAAAGGCAATCTTCGGCGTATTTTAAATTTTCGACAGTAAAATATTATTTTTTGAAAAATTTACTATAGAAAGGCCAAACTCGGTGTATTTAAAATTTGCGACAGTAAGAAATTATTTTTTGAAAAATTTACAATAGAAAAGGCACTCCTCGGCGTATTTAAAATTCGCGACAGTAAAAATAATTTTTTGAAGAATTTACAATAGAATAGGCAATCCCTGGCGTATTTAAAATTTGCAACGCGAGAAAATAATTTGTTGAAAAATTTACTATAGAAAAGGCAATCTTCGGCGTATGTTAAATTTTCGACAGTAAAATATTATTTTTTTGAAAAATTTACTATAGAAAGTCAAAACTCGGTGCATTTTAAATTTTCGACAGTAAAAAATTATTTTTTGAAAAATTTACTATAGAAAAGGCAATCCACGGCGTATTTAAAATTTGCGACAGTAACAAATAATTTTGTGAAAAATTTACTATAGAAAAATCAATCTTCGGCGTATTTAAAATTCGCGAGAGTAAAAATTATTTTTTGAAAAATTTACTATAGAAAAGGCAATCTTCGGCGTATTTAAAATTTGCGAACGTAAAAAATAATTTTTCGAAAAATTTAATATAGAAAAGGCGATCCTCGGCGTATTTAAAATTTGCGACAGTAACAAATTATTTTTTGAAAAATTTACTATAGAAAAATCAATATTCGGCGTATTTAAAATTTGCGACAGTAACAAATTATTTTTTGAAAAATTTACTATAGGAAAGGCAATCTTCGGCGTATTTAAAATTTGCGAACGTAAAAAATAATTTTTCGAAAAATTTAATATAGAAAAGGCGATCCTCTTCGTATTTAAAATTTGCGACAGTAAAAAATAATTTTTTGAAAAATTTACTATAGAAAAGGCAATCCTCTGCGTATTTAAAATTCGCGACAGTAAAAATAATTTTTTGAAAAATTTACAATAGAAAAGGCAATCCCTGACGTATTTAAAATTTGCAACGGTATAAGATAATTTGTTGAAAAATTTACTATAGAAAATGCAATCTTCGGCGTATTTTAAATTTTCGACAGTAAAATATCATTTTTTGAAAAATTTACTATAGAAAGGCGAAACTCGGTGTATTTAAAATTTGCGACAGTTAAAAATTATTTTTTAAAAAATTTACTATAGAAAAGGCACTCCTCGGCGTATTTAAAATTTGCGACAGTAAAAAATATTTTTTGAAAAATTTACCGTAGAAAAATCAATCTTCGGCGTATTTAAAATTTGCGACATAAAAAATTATTTTTTGAAATATTTACTATAGAAAAGGCCATACACGCCGTATTTAAAATTTGCGACAGAAAAAAATAATCTTTTGAAAAATTTACAATATAAAAGGCAATTCTCGGCATATCTAAAATTTGCGACAGTAAAAAATAATTTTTCGAAAAATTTACTATAGAAAAGGCAATCTTCGGCGTATTTTAAATTTTCGACAGTAAAATATTATTTTTTGAAAAATTTACTATAGAAGGGCCAAACTCGGTGTATTTAAAATTTGGGACAGTAAAAAATTCTTTTTTGAAAAATTTCTATAGAAAGGGTAATCCTCGGCGTATTTAAAATTTACGACAGTAAAAAATTATTTTTTGAAAAATTTACTATAGAAAAGGCCATACTCGCGTATACAAAATTTGCGACAGAAAAAATCATTTTTGAAAAAGTTACTATAGAAAAGGCAATCTTCGGCGTATTTTAAATTTTCGACAGTAAAATATTATTTTTTGAAAAATTTACTATAGAAAGGCCAAACTCGGTGTATTTAAAATTTGCGACAGTAAGAAATTATTTTTTGAAAAATTTACAATAGAAAAGGCACTCCTCAGCGTATTTAAAATTTGCGACAGTAAAAAATATTTTTTGAAAAATTTACTATAGAAAAATCAATCTTCGGCGTATTTAAAATTTGCGACATCAAAAAATTATTTTTTGAAAAATTTACTATAGAAAAGGCCATACTCGCCGCATTTAAAATTTGCTACAGAAAAAAATAATCTTTTGAAAAATTTACAATAGAAAAGGCAATCCTCGACGTATTTAAAATTCGCGACAGTAAAAATAATTTTTTGAAAAATTTACAATAGAAAAGGCAATCCCTGACGTATTTAAAATTTGCAACGGTATAAAATAATTTGTTGAAAAATTTACTATAGAAAAGGCAATCTTCGGCGTATTTCAAATTTTTGACAGTAAAATATTATTTTTTGAAAAATGTACTATAGAAGGGCCAAACTCGGTGTATTTAAAATTTGCGACAGTAAAAAATTATTTTTTGAAAAATTTACTATAGACAAGGTAATCCTCGGCGTATTTAAAATTTACGACAGTAAAAAATTATTTTTTGAAAAATTTACTATTGAAATTTGCGACATAAAAAATTATTTTTTGAAAAATTTACTATAGAAAAGGCCATACTCGCCGTATTTAAAATTTGCGACAGAAAAAAATAATCTTTTGAAAAATTTACAATAGAAAAGGCAATTCTCGGCATATTTAAAATTTGCGACAGTAAAAAATAATTTTTCGAAAAATTTACTATAGAAAAGGCAATCTTCGGCGTATTTTAAATTTATATTATTTTTTGAAAAATTTACTATAGAAGGGCCAAACTCGGTGTATTTAAAATTTGCGACAGTAAAAAATTATTTTTTGAAAAATTTACTATAGAAAGGGTAATCCTCGGCGTATTTAAAATTTACGACAGTACAAAATTATTTTTTGAAAAATTTACTATAGAAAAGACCATACTCGCGTATACAAAATTTGCGACAGAAAAATCATTTTTGAAAAAGTTACTATAGAAAAGGCAATCCTCGGAGTATTTAAAATTTGCGACAGTAAAAAATAATTTTTTGAAAAATTTACAATAGAAACGGCAATCCCTTGCGTATTTAAAATTTGCAACGCTAGAAAATAATTTGTTGAAAAATTTACTGTAGAAAAGGCAATCCTCGGCGTTTTTAAAATTTGCGACAGTTAAAAGTAATTTTTTGAAAATTTGCTATAGAAAAGGCAATAGTCGCCGTATTTAAAATTTGCGTACGTAAAAAATAATTTTTCGCAAAATTTAATATAGAAAAGGCAAAATATTATTTTTTGAAAAATTTACTATAGAAGGGCCAAACTCGGTGTATTTAAAATTTGCGACAGTAAAAAATTATTTTTGGAAAAATTTACTATAGAAAAGGTAATCCTCGGCGTATTTAAAATTTAGGACAGTAAAAAATTATTTTTTGAAAAATTTACTATAGAAAAGGCAAACCTCGGCGTTTTTAAAATTTACTATAGAAAAGGCAATCCTCGGCGTTTTTAAAATTTGCGACAGTTAAAAATAATGTTTTGAAAATTTGCTATAGAAAAGGCAATAGTCGCCGTATTTAAAATTTGCGAACGTAAAAAATAATTTTTCGCATATTTTAATATAGAAAAGGCAATCCACGGCGTATTTAAAATTTGCGACAGTAACAAATAATTTTTTGAAAAATTTACTATAGAAAAATCAATCTTCGGCGTATTTAAAATTTGCGACAGTAAAAAATTATTTTTTGAAAAATTTACTATAGAAAAGGCCATACTCGCCGTATTTAAAATTTGCGACAGAAAAAAATAATCTTTTGAAAAATTTACAATAGAAAAGGCAATTCTCGGCATATTTAAAATTTGCGACAGTAAAAAATAATTTTTCGAAAAATTTACTATAGAAAAGGCAATCTTCGGCGTATTTTAAATTTTCGACAGTAAAATATTATTTTTTGAAAAATTTACTATAGAACGGCCAAACTCGGTGTATTTAAAATTTGGGACAGTAAAAAATTCTTTTTTGAAAAATTTCTATAGAAAGGGTAATCCTCGGCGTATTTAAAATTTACGACAGTAAAAAATTATTTTTTGAAAAATTTACTATAGAAAAGGCCATACTCGCGTATACAAAATTTGCGACAGAAAAAATCATTTTTGAAAAAGTTACTATAGAAAAGGCAATCTTCGGCGTATTTTAAATTTTCGACAGTAAAATATTATTTTTTGAAAAATATACTATAGAAAGGCCAAACTCGGTGTATTTAAAATTTGCGACAGTAAGTAATTATTTTTTGAAAAATTTACAATAGAAAAGGCATTCCTCGGCGTATTTAAAATTTGCGACAGTAAAAAATATTTTTTGAAAAATTTACTATAGGAAAGGCAATCCCTGGCGTATTTAAAATTTGCAACGGTATAAAATAATTTGTTGAAAAATTTACTATAGAAAAGGCAATCTTCGGCGTATTTCAAATTTTTGACAGTAAACTATTATTTTTTGAAAAATGTACTATAGAAGGGCCAAACTCGGTGTATTTAAAATTTGCGACAGTAAAAAATTATTTTTTGAAAAATTTACTATAGACAAGGTAATCCTCGGCGTATTTAAAATTTACGACAGTAAAAAATTATTTTTTGAAAAATTTACTATAGAAAAGGCAAACCTCGGCGTTTTTAAAATTTACTATAGAAAAGGCAATCCTCGGCGTTTTTTAAATTTGCGACAGTTAAAAATAATTTTTTGAAAATTTGCTATAGAAACGGCAATAGTCGCCGTATTTAAAATTAGCGAACGTAAAAAATAAAAGTAAAATTTAATATAGAAAAGGCAATCCTCGGCGTATTTAAAATTTGCGACAGTAAAAAATAATTTTTTGAAAAATTTATTATACAAAAGGCAATACACGGCGTATTTAAAATTTGCGACAGTAAAAAATTATTTTTTGAAAAATTTACTATAGAAAGGCAATCCTCGGCGTATTTAAAATTTGCGACAGCAAAAAAATTATTTTTTGAAAAATTTACTATATAGAAAGGGTCATACTCGTGTATACAAAATTTGCGACAGAAAAAATAATTTTTGAAAATGTTACTATAGAAAAGGCAATCCTCGGCTTATTTAAAATTTGCTACAGTAAAAAATTATTTTTTGAAAAATTTACTATTGAAAAGGCAATACTCGGCGTATTTAAAATTTGCGACAGTAAAAAATTATATTTTTAAAAACTTACTATAGAAACGGGAATCCTCGGCGTATCTAAAATTTGCGACAGTAAAATATTATGTTTTGAAAAATTTACTATAGAAAAATCAATCTTCGGCGTATTTAAAATTTGCGACATAAAAAATTATTTTTTGAAAAATTTACTATAGAAAAGGCCATACTCGCCGTATTTAAAATTTGCGACAGAAAAAAATAATCTTTTCAAAAATTTACAATAGAAAAGGCAATTCTCGGCATATTTAAAATTTGCGACAGTAAAAAATAATTTTTCGAAAAATTTACTATAGAAAAGGCAATCTTCGGCGTATTTTAAATTTTCGACAGTAAAATATTATTTTTTGAAAAATTTACTATAGAAGGGCCAAACTCGGTGTATTTAAAATTTGCGACAGTAAAAAATTATTTTTTGAAAAATTTACTATAGAAAGGGTAATCCTCGGCGTATTTAAAATTTACGACAGTACAAAATTATTTTTTGAAAAATTTACTACAGAAAAGGCCATACTCGCGTATACAAAATTTGCGACAGAAAAAATCATTTTTGAAAAAGTTACTATAGAAAAGGCAATCCTCGGAGTATTTAAAATTAGCGACAGTAAAAAATAATTTTTTGAAAAATTTACAATAGAAACGGCAATCCCTTGCGTATTTAAAATTTGCAACGCTAGAAAATAATTTGTTGAAAAATTTACTGTAGAAAAGGCAATCCTCGGCGTTTTTAAAATTTGCGACAGTTAAAAGTAATTTTTTGAAAATTTGCTATAGAAAAGGCAATAGTCGCCGTATTTAAAATTTGCGTACGTAAAAAATAATTTTTCGCAAAATTTAATATAGAAAAGGCAAAATATTATTTTTTGAAAAATTTACTATAGAAGGGCCAAACTCGGTGTATTTAAAATTTGCGACAGTAAAAAATTATTTTTGGAAAAATTTACTATAGAAAAGGTAATCCTCGGCGTATTTAAAATTTAGGACAGTAAAAAATTATTTTTTGAAAAATTTACTATAGAAAAGGCAAACCTCGGCGTTTTTAAAATTTACTATAGAAAAGGCAATCCTCGGCGTTTTTAAAATTTGCGACAGTTAAAAATAATGTTTTGAAAATTTGCTATAGAAAAGGCAATAGTCGCCGTATTTAAAATTTGCGAACGTAAAAAATAATTTTTCGCATATTTTAATATAGAAAAGGCAATCCACGGCGTATTTAAAATTTGCGACAGTAACAAATAATTTTTTGAAAAATTTACTATAGAAAAATCAATCTTCGGCGTATTTAAAATTTGCGACAGTAAAAAATTATTTTTTGAAAAATTTACTATAGAAAAGGCCATACTCGCCGTATTTAAAATTTGCGACAGAAAAAAATAATCTTTTGAAAAATTTACAATAGAAAAGGCAATTCTCGGCATATTTAAAATTTGCGACAGTAAAAAATAATTTTTCGAAAAATTTACTATAGAAAAGGCAATCTTCGGCGTATTTTAAATTTTCGACAGTAAAATATTATTTTTTGAAAAATTTACTATAGAAGGGCCAAACTCGGTGTATTTAAAATTTGGGACAGTAAAAAATTCTTTTTTGAAAAATTTCTATAGAAAGGGTAATCCTCGGCGTATTTAAAATTTACGACAGTAAAAAATTATTTTTTGAAAAATTTACTATAGAAAAGGCCATACTCGCGTATACAAAATTTGCGACAGAAAAAATCATTTTTGAAAAAGTTACTATAGAAAAGGCAATCTTCGGCGTATTTTAAATTTTCGACAGTAAAATATTATTTTTTGAAAAATTTACTATAGAAAGGCCAAACTCGGTGTATTTAAAATTTGCGACAGTAAGAAATTATTTTTTGAAAAATTTACAATAGAAAAGGCATTCCTCGGCGTATTTAAAATTTGCGACAGTAAAAAATATTTTTTGAAAAATTTACTATAGAAAAATCAATCTTCGGCGTATTTAAAATTTGCGACATCAAAAAATTATTTTTTGAAAAATTTACTATAGAAAAGGCCATACTCGCCGCATTTAAAATTTGCTACAGAAAAAAATAATATTTTGAAAAATTTACAATAGAAAAGGCAATCCTCGACGTATTTAAAATTCGCGACAGTAAAAATAATTTTTTGAAAAATTTACAATAGAAAAGGCAATCCCTGGCGTATTTAAAATTTGCAACGGTATAAAATAATTTGTTGAAAAATTTACTATAGAAAAGGCAATCTTCGGCGTATTTCAAATTTTTGACAGTAAACTATTATTTTTTGAAAAATGTACTATAGAAGGGCCAAACTCGGTGTATTTAAAATTTGCGACAGTAAAAAATTATTTTTTGAAAAATTTACTATAGACAAGGTAATCCTCGGCGTATTTAAAATTTACGACAGTAAAAAATTATTTTTTGAAAAATCTACTATAGAAAAGGCAAACCTCGGCGTTTTTAAAATTTACTATAGAAACGGCAATCCTCGGCGTTTTTTAAATTTGCGACAGTTAAAAATAATTTTTTGAAAATTGCTATAGAAACGGCAATAGTCGCCGTATTTAAAATTTGCGAACGTAAAAAATAAAAGTAAAATTTAATATAGAAAAGGCAATCCTCGGCGTATTTAAAATTTGCGACAGTAAAAAATAATTTTTTGAAAAATTTACTATACAAAAGGCAATCCTCGGCGTATTTAAAATTTGCGACAGTAAAAAATAATTTTTCGAAAAATTTACTATAGAAAAGGCAATCTTCGGCGTATTTTAAATTTTCGACAGTAAAATATTATTTTTTGAAAAATTTACTATAGAAGGGCCAAACTCGGTGTATTTAAAATTTGCGACAGTAAAAAATTATTTTTTGAAAAATTTACTATAGAAAGGGTAATCCACGGCGTATTTAAAATTTACGACAGTACAAAATTATTTTTTGAAAAATTTACTACAGAAAAGGCCATACTCGCGTATACAAAATTTGCGACAGAAAAAATCATTTTTGAAAAAGTTACTATAGAAAAGGCAATCCTCGGAGTATTTAAAATTTGCGACAGTAAAAAATAATTTTTTGAAAAATTTACAATAGAAACGGCAATCCCTTGCGGATTTAAAATTTGCAACGCTAGAAAATAATTTGTTGAAAAATTTACTGTAGAAAAGGCAATCCTCGGCGTTTTTAAAATTTGCGACAGTTAGAAGTAATTTTTTGAAAATTTGCTATAGAAAAGGCAATAGTCGCCGTATTTAAAATTTGCGTACGTAAAAAATAATTTTTCGCAAAATTTAATATAGAAAAGGCAAAATATTATTTTTTGAAAAATTTACTATAGAAGGGCCAAACTCGGTGTATTTAAAATTTGCGACAGTAAAAAATTATTTTTGGAAAAATTTACTATAGAAAAGGTAATCCTCGGCGTATTTAAAATTTAGGACAGTAAAAAATTATTTTTTGAAAAATTTACTATAGAAAAGGCAAACCTCGGCGTTTTTAAAATTTACTATAGAAAAGGCAATCCTCGGCGTTTTTAAAATTTGCGACAGTTAAAAATAATGTTTTGAAAATTTGCTATAGAAAAGGCAATAGTCGCCGTATTTAAAATTTGCGAACGTAAAAAATAATTTTTCGCATATTTTAATATAGAAAAGGCAATTCTCGGCATATTTAAAATTTGCGACAGTAACAAATAATTTTTTGAAAAATTTACTATAGAAAAATCAATCTTCGGCGTATTTAAAATTTGCGACAGTAAAAAATTATTTTTTGAAAAATTTACTATAGAAAAGGCCATACTCGCCGTATTTAAAATTTGCGACAGAAAAAAATAATCTTTTGAAAAATTTACAATAGAAAAGGCAATTCTCGGCATATTTAAAATTTGCGACAGTAAAAAATAATTTTTCGAAAAATTTACTATAGAAAAGGCAATCTTCGGCGTATTTTAAATTTTCGACAGTAAAATATTATTTTTTGAAAAATTTACTATAGAAGGGCCAAACTCGGTGTATTTAAAATTTGGGACAGTAAAAAATTCTTTTTTGAAAAATTTCTATAGAAAGGGTAATCCTCGGCGTATTTAAAATTTACGACAGTTAAAAGTAATTTTTTGAAAATTTGCTATAGAAAAGGCCATACTCGCGTATAGAAAATTTGCGACAGAAAAAATCATTTTTGAAAAAGTTACTATAGAAAAGGCAATCTTCGGCGTATTTTAAATTTTCGACAGTAAAATATTATTTTTTGAAAAATTTACTATAGAAAGGCCAAACTCGGTGTATTTAAAATTTGCGACAGTAAGAAATTATTTTTTGAAAAATTTACAATAGAAAAGGCACTCCTCGGCGTATTTAAAATTTGCGACAGTAAAAAATATTTTTTGAAAAATTTACAATAGAAAAGGCAATCCCTGGCGTATTTAAAATTTGCAACGGTATAAAATAATTTGTTGAAAAATTTACTATAGAAAAGGCAATCTTCGGCGTATTTCAAATTTTTGACAGTAAAATATTATTTTTTGAAAATGTACTATAGAAGGGCCAAACTCGGTGTATTTAAAATTTGCGACAGTAAAAAATTATTTTTTGAAAAATTTACTATAGACAAGGTAATCCTCGGCGTATTTAAAATTTACGACAGTAAAAAGTTATTTTTTGAAAAATTTACTATTGAAATTTGCGACATAAAAAATTATTTTTTGAAAAATTTACTATAGAAAAGGCCATACTCGCCCGTATTTAAAATTTGCGACAGAAAAAAATAATCTTTTGAAAAATTTACAATAGAAAAGGCAATTCTCGGCATATTTAAAATTTGCGACAGTAAAAAATAATTTCTCGAAAAATTTACTATAGAAAAGGCAATCTTCGGCGTATTTTAAATTTATATTATTTTTTGAAAAATTTACTATAGAAGGGCCAAACTCGGTGTATTTAAAATTTGCGACAAAAAAAAATTATTTTTTGAAAAATTTACTATAGAAACGGTAATCCTCGGCGTATTTAAAATTTACGACAGTACAAAATTATTTTTTGAAAAATTTACTATAGAAAAGGCCATACTCGCGTATACAAAATTTGCGACAGAAAAAATCATTTTTGAAAAAGTTACTATAGAAAAGGCAATCCTCGGAGTATTTAAAATTTGCGAAAGTAAAAAATAATTTTTTGAAAAATTTACAATAGAAACGGCAATCCCTTGCGTATTTAAAATTTGCAACGCTAGAAAATAATTTGTTGAAAAATTTACTGTAGAAAAGGCAATCCTCGGCGTTTTTAAAATTTGCGACAGTTAAAAGTAATTTTTTGAAAATTTGCTATAGAAAAGGCAATAGTCGCCGTATTTAAAATTTGCGTACGTAAAAAATAATTTTTCGCAAAATTTAATATAGAAAAGGCAAAATATTATTTTTTGAAAAATTTACTATAGAAGGGCCAAACTCGGTGTATTTAAAATTTGCGACAGTAAAAAATTATTTTTGGAAAAATTTACTATAGAAAAGGTAATCCTCGGCGTATTTAAAATTTAGGACAGTAAAAAATTATTTTTTGAAAAATTTACTATAGAAAAGGCAAACCTCGGCGTTTTTAAAATTTACTATAGAAAAGGCAATCCTCGGCGTTTTTAAAATTTGCGACAGTTAAAAATAATGTTTTGAAAATTTGCTATAGAAAAGGCAATAGTCGCCGTATTTAAAATTTGCGAACGTAAAAAAATAATTTTTCGCATATTTTAATATAGAAAAGGCAATCCACGGCGTATTTAAAATTTGCGACAGTAACAAATAATTTTTTGAAAAATTTACTATAGAAAAATCAATCTTCGGCGTATTTAAAATTTGCGACAGTAAAAAATTATTTTTTGAAAAATTTACTATAGAAAAGGCCATACTCGCCGTATTTAAAATTTGCGACAGAAAAAAATAATCTTTTGAAAAATTTACAATAGAAAAGGCAATTCTCGGCATATTTAAAATTTGCGACAGTAAAAAATAATTTTTCGAAAAATTTACTATAGAAAGGGTAATCCTCGGCCTATTTAAAATTTACGACAGTAAAAAATTATTTTTTGAAAAATTTACAATAGAAAAGGCAATCTTCGGCGTATTTTAAATTTTCGACAGTAAAATATTATTTTTTGAAAAATTTACTATGGAAAGGCCAAACTCGGTGTATTTAAAATTTGCGACAGTAAGAAATTATTTTTGAAAAATTTACAATAGAAAAGGCACTCCTCGGCGTATTTAAAATTTGCGACAGTAAAAAATATTTTTTGAAAAATTTACTATAGAAAAATCAATCTTCGGCGTATTTAAAATTTGCGACATCAAAAAATTATTTTTTGAAAAATTTACTATAGAAAAGGCCATACTCGCCGCATTTAAAATTTGCTACAGAAAAAAATAATCTTTTGAAAAATTTACAATAGAAAAGCAATCCTCGACGTATTTAAAATTCGCGACAGTAAAAATAATTTTTTGAAAAATTTACAATAGAAAAGGCAATCCCTGGCGTATTTAAAATTTGCAACGGTATAAAATAATTTGTTGAAAAATTTACTATAGAAAAGGCAATCTTCGGCGTATTTCAAATTTTTTGACAGTAAAATATTATTTTTTGAAAAATGTACTATAGAAGGGCCAAACTCGGTGTATTTAAAATTTGGGACAGTAAAAAATTCTTTTTTGAAAAAGTTACTATAGAAAAGGCAATCTTCGGCGTATTTTAAATTTTCGACAGTAAAATATTATTTTTTGAAAAATTTACTATAGAAAGGCCAAACTCGGTGTATTTAAAATTTGCGACAGTAAGAAATTATTTTTTGAAAAATTTACAATAGAAAAGGCACTCCTCGGCGTATTTAAAATTTGCGACAGTAAAAAATATTTTTTGAAAAATTTACTATAGAAAAATCAATCTTCGTCGTATTTAAAATTTGCGACATCAAAAAATTATTTTTTGAAAAATTTACTATAGAAAAGGCCATACTCGCCGCATTTAAAATTTGCTACAGAAAAAAATAATCTTTTGAAAAATTTACAATAGAAAAGCAATCCTCGACGTATTTAAAATTCGTGACAGTAAAAATAATTTTTTGAAAAATTTACAATAGAAAAGGCAATCCCTGGCGTATTTAAAATTTGCAACGGTATAAAATAATTTGTTGAAAAATTTACTATAGAAAAGGCAATCTTCGGCGTATTTCAAATTTTTGACAGTAAAATATTATTTTTTGAAAAATGTACTATAGAAGGGCCAAACTCGGTGTATTTAAAATTTGCGACAGTAAAAAAATTATTTTTTGAAAAATTTACTATAGAAAGGGTAATCCTCGGCGTATTTAAAATTTACGACAGTACAAAATTATTTTTTGAAAAATTTACTACAGAAAAGGCCATACTCGCGTATACTAAATTTGCGACAGAAAAAATCATTTTTGAAAAAGTTACTATAGAAAAGGCAATCTTCGGAGTATTTAAAATTTGCGACAGTAAAAAATAATTTTTTGAAAAAATTTATTATAGGAAGGCCAAACTAGGTGATTTAAAATTTGCGACAGTAAAAAATAATTTTTTGAAAAATTTACAATAGAAAAGGCATTCCCTGGCGTATTTAAAATTTGCAACGCTAGAAAATAATTTGTTGAAAAATTTACTGTAGAAAAGGCAATCCTCGGCGTTTTTAAAATTTGCGACAGTTAAAAGTAATTTTTTGAAAATTTGCTATAGAAAAGGCAATAGTCGCCGTATTTAAAATTTGCGTACGTAAAAAATAATTTTTCGCAAAATTTAATATAGAAAAGGCAAAATATTATTTTTTGACAAATTTACTATAGAAGGGCCAAACTCGGTGTATTTAAAAATAATTTTTTGAAAAATTTACAATAGAAAAGGCAATCCGTGACGTATTTAAAATTTGCAACGGTATAAGATAATTTGTTGAAAAATTTACTATAGAAAAGGCAATCTTCGGCGTTTTTAAAATTTGCGACAGTTAAAAATAATGTTTTGAAAATTTGCTATAGAAAAGGCAATAGTCGCCGTATTTAAAATTTGCGAACGTAAAAAATAATTTTTCGCATATTTTAATATATAGAAAAGGCAATCCTCGGCGTATTTAACATTTGCGACAGTAAAAAATATTTTTTTGTAAAATTTACTATAGAAAAGGCAATACTCGGCGTATTTAAAATTTGGGACACTAAAAAATTATTTTTTTAAAAATTTACTATAGAAAAGGCCATACTCGCGTATACAAAATTTGCGACAGAAAAAATCATTTTTGAAAAAGTTTCTATAGAAAAGGTAATCCCCGGAGTATTTAAAATTTGCGACAGTAAAAAATAATTTTTTGAAAAATTTACTATAGGAAGGCCAAACTAGGTGTATTTAAAATTTGCGACAGTAAAAAATAATTTTTTGAAAAATTTACAATAGAAACGGCAATCCCTGGCGTATTTAAAATTTGCAACGCTAGAAAATAATTTGTTGAAAAATTTACTGTAGAAAAGGCAATCCTCGGCGTTTTTAAAATTTGCGACAGTTAAAAATAATGTTTTGAAAATTTGCTATAGAAAAGGCAATAGTCGCCGTATTTAAAATTTGCGAACGTAAAAAATAATTTTCGCATATTTTAATATAGAAAAGGCAATCCTCGGCGTATTTAACATTTGCGACAGTAAAAAATAATTTTTTTGTAAAATTTACTATAGAAAAGGCAATACTCGGCGTATTTAAAATTTGGGACAGTAAAAAATTATTTTTTTTAAAAATTTACTATAGAAAAGGACATACTCGCGTATACAAAATTTGCGACAGAAAAAATCATTTTTGAAAAAGTTACAATAGAAAAGGCAATTCTCGGCATATTTAAAATTTGCGACAGTAAAAAATAATTTTTCGAAAAATTTACTATAGAAAAGGCAATCTTCGGCGTATTTTAAATTTTCGACAGTAAAATATTATTTTTTGAAAAATTTACTATAGAAGGGCCAAACACGTTGTATTAAAAATTTGGGACAGTAAAAAATTCTTTTTTGAAAAATTTCTATAGAAAGGGTAATCCTCGGCGTATTTAAAATTTACGACAGTAAATAATTATTTTTTGAAAAATTTACTATAGAAAAGGCAAACCTCGGCGTTTTTAAAATTTACTATAGAAAAGGCAATCGTCGGCGTTTTTAAAATTTTCGACAGTTAAAAATAATGTTTTGAAAATTTGCTATAGAAAAGGCAATAGTCGCCGTATTTAAAATTTGCGAACGTAAAAAATAATTTTTCGCATATTTTAATATAGAAAAGGCAATCCTCGGCGTATTTAACATTTGCGACAGTAAAAAATAATTTTTTGTAAAATTTACTATAGAAAAGGCAATACTCGGCGTATTTAAAATTTGGGACAGTAAAAAATTATTTTTTTAAAAATTTACTATAGAAAAGGCCATACTCGCGTATACAAAATTTGCGACAGAAAAAATCATTTTGAAAAAGTTACTATAGAAAAGGCAATCCTCGGAATATTTAAAATTTGCGACAGTAAAAAATAATTTTTTGAAAAATTTACTATAGGAAGGCCAAACTAGGTGTATTTAAAATTTGCGACAATAAAAAATAATTTTTTGAAAAATTTACAATAGAAACGGCAATCCCTGGCGTATTTAAAATTTGCAACGCTAGAAAATAATTTGTTGAAAAATTTACTGTAGAAAAGGCAATCCTCGGCGTTTTTAAAATTTGCGACAGTTAAAAGTAATTTTTTGAAAATTTGCTATAGAAAAGGCAATAGTCGCCGTATTTAAAATTTGCGTACGTAAAAAATAATTTTTCGCAAAATTTAATATAGAAAAAGCAAAATATTATTTTTTGAAAAATTTACTATAGAAGGGCCAAACTCGGTGTATTTAAAATTTGCGACAGTAAAAAATTATTTTTGGAAAAATTTACTATAGAAAAGGTAATCCTCGGCGTATTTAAAATTTAGGACAGTAAAAAATTATTTTTTGAAAAATTTACTATAGAAAAGGCAAACCTCGGCGACTTTAAAATTTACTATAGAAAAGGCAATCCTCGGCGTTTTTAAAATTTGCGACAGTTAAAAATAATGTTTTGAAAATTTGCTATAGAAAAGGCAATAGTCGCCGTATTTAAAATTTGCGAACGTAAAAAATAATTTTGCGCATATTTTAATATAGAAAAGGCAATCCACGGCGTATTTAAAATTTGCGACAGTAAAAAATAATTTTTTGTAAAATTTACTATAGAAAAGGCAATACTCGGCGTATTTAAAATTTGGGACAGTAAAAAATTATTTTTTTAAAAATTTACTATAGAAAAGGCCATACTCGCGTATACAAAATTTGCGACAGAAAACATCATTTTTGAAAAAGTTACTATAGAAAAGGCAATCCTCGGAGTATTTAAAATTTGCGACATAAAAAATTATTTTTTGAAAAATTTACTATAGAAAAGGCCATAATCGCCGTATTTAAAATTTGCGACAGAAAAAAATAATCTTTTGAAAAATTTACAATAGAAAAGGCAATTCTCGGCATATTTAAAATTTGCGACAGTAAAAAATAATTTTTCGAAAAATTTACTATAGAAAAGGCAATCTTCGGCGTATTTTAAATTTTCGACAGTAAAATATTATTTTTTGAAAAATTTACTATAGAAGGGCCAAACACGTTGTATTAAAAATTTGGGACAGTAAAAAATTCTTTTTTGAAAAATTTCTATAGAAAGGGTAATCCTCGGCGTATTTAAAATTTACGACAGTAAAAAATTATTTTTTGAAAAATTTACTATAGAAAAGGCAAAGGCAAACCTCGGCGTTTTTAAAATTTACTATAGAAAAGGCAATCGTCGGCGTTTTTAAAATTTGCGACAGTTAAAAATAATGTTTTGAAAATTTGCTATAGAAAAGGCAATAGTCGCCGTATTTAAAATTTGCGAACGTAAAAAATAATTTTTCGCATATTTTAATATAGAAAAGGCAATCGTCGGCGTATTTAACATTTGCGACAGTAAAAAATAATTTTTTGTAATATTTACTATAGAAAAGGCAATACTCGGCGTATTTAAAATTTGGGACAGTAAAAAATTATTTTTTTAAAAATTTACTATAGAAAAGGCCATACTCGCGTATACAAAATTTGCGACAGAAAAAATCATTTTTGAAAAAGTTACTATAGAAAAGGCAATCCTCGGAATATTTAAAATTTGCGACAGTAAAAAATAATTTTTTGAAAAATTACTATAGGAAGGCCAAACTAGGTGTATTTAAAATTTGCGACAATAAAAAATAATTTTTTGAAAAATTTACAATAGAAACGGCAATCCCTGGCGTATTTAAAATTTGCAACGCTAGAAAATAATTTGTTGAAAAATTTACTGTAGAAAAGGCAATCCTCGGCGTTTTTAAAATTTGCGACAGTTAAAAGTAATTTTTTGAAAATTTGCTATAGAAAAGGCAATAGTCGCCGTATTTAAAATTTGCGTACGTAAAAAATAATTTTTCGCAAAATTTAATATAGAAAAGGCAAAATATTATTTTTTGAAAAATTTACTATAGAAGGGCCAAACTCAGTGTATTTAAAATTTGCGACAGTAAAAAATTATTTTTGGAAAAATTTACTATAGAAAAGGTAATCCTCGGCGTATTTAAAATTTAGGACAGTAAAAAATTATTTTTTGAAAAATTTACTATAGAAAAGGCAAACCTCGGCGACTTTAAAATTTACTATAGAAAAGGCAATCCTCGGCGTTTTTAAAATTTGCGACAGTTAAAAATAATGTTTTGAAAATTTGCTATAGAAAAGGCAATAGTCGCCGTATTTAAAATTTGCGAACGTAAAAAATAATTTTTCGCATATTTTAATATAGAAAAGGCAATCCACGGCGTATTTAAAATTTGCGACAGTAAAAAATAATTTTTTGTAAAATTTACTATAGAAAAGGCAATACTCGGCGTATTTAAAATTTGGGACAGTAAAAAATTATTTTTTTAAAAATTTACTATAGAAAAGGCCATACTCGCGTATACAAAATTTGCGACAGAAAAAATCATTTTTGAAAAAGTTACTATAGAAAAGGCAATCCTCGGCGTTTTTAAAATTTGCGACAGTTAAAAATAATGTTTTGAAAATTTGCTATAGAAAAGGCAATAGTCGCCGTATTTAAAATTTGCGAACGTAAAAAATCATTTTTCGCATATTTTAATATAGAAAAGGCAATCCTCGGCGTATTTAACATTTGCGACAGTAAAAAATAATTTTTTGTAAAATTTACTATAGAAAAGGCAATACTCGGCGTATTTAAAATTTGGGACAGTAAAAAATTATTTTTTTAAAAATTTACTATAGAAAAGGCCATACTCGCGTATACAAAATTTGCGACAGAAAAAATCATTTTTGAAAAAGTTACTATAGAAAAGGCAATCCTCGGAGTATTTAAAATTTGCGACAGTAAAAAATAATTTTTTGAAAAATTTACTATAGGAAGGCCAAACTAGGTGTATTTAAAATTTGCGACAGTAAAAAATAATTTTTTGAAAAATTTACAATAGAAACGGCAATCCCTGGCGTATTTAAAATTTGCAACGCTAGAAAATAATTTGTTGAAAAATTTACTGTAGAAAAGGCAATCCTCGGCGTTTTTAAAATTTGCGACAGTTAAAAGTAATTTTTTGAAAATTTGCTATAGAAAAGGCAATAGTCGCCGTATTTAAAATTTGCGTACGTAAAAAATAATTTTTCGCAAAATTTAATATAGAAAAGGCAAAATATTATTTTTTGAAAAATGTACTATAGAAGGGCCAAACTCGGTGTATTTAAAATTTGCGACAGTAAAAAATTATTTTTTGAAAAATTTACTATAGAAAGGGTAATCCTCGGCGTATTTAAAATTTACGACAGTACAAAATTATTTTTTGAAAAATTTACTACAGAAAAGGCCATACTAGCGTATACTAAATTTGCGACAGAAAAAATCATTTTTGAAAAAGTTACTATAGAAAAGGCAATCCTCGGAGTATTTAAAATTTGCGACAGTAAAAAATAATTTTTTGAAAAATTTATTATAGGAAGGCCAAACTAGGTGTATTTAAAATTTGCGACAGTAAAAAATAATTTTTTGAAAAATTTACAATAGAAAAGGCATTCCCTGGCGTATTTAAAATTTGCAACGCTAGAAAATAATTTGTTGAAAAATTTACTGTAGAAAAGGCAATCCTCGGCGTTTTTAAAATTTGCGACAGTTAAAAGTAATTTTTTGAAAATTTGCTATAGAAAAGGCAATAGTCGCCGTATTTAAAATTTGCGTACGTAAAAAATAATTTTTCGCAAAATTTAATATAGAAAAGGCAAAATATTATTTTTTGAAAAATTTACTATAGAAGGGCCAAACTCGGTGTATTTAAAATTTGCGACAGTAAAAAATTATTTTTGGAAAAATTTACTATAGAAAAGGTAATCCTCGGCGTATTCAAAATTTACGACAGTAAAAAATTATTTTTTGAAAAATTTACTAAATTTTCGACAGTAAAATATTATTTTTTTGAAAAATTTACTATAGAAAGGCCAAACTCGGTGTATTTAAAAATAATTTTTTGAAAAATTTACAATAGAAAAGGCAATCCGTGACGTATTTAAAATTTGCAACGGTATAAGATAATTTGTTGAAAAATTTACTATAGAAAAGGCAATTTTCGGCGTTTTTAAAATTTGCGACAGTTAAAAATAATGTTTTGAAAATTTGCTATAGAAAAGGCAATAGTCGCCGTATTTAAAATTTGCGAACGTAAAAAATAATTTTTCGCATATTTTAATATATAGAAAAGGCAATCCTCGGCGTATTTAACATTTGCGACAGTAAAAAATATTTTTTTGTAAAATTTACTATAGAAAAGGCAATACTCGGCGTATTTAAAATTTGGGACACTAAAAAATTATTTTTTTAAAAATTTACTATAGAAAAGGCCATACTCGCGTATACAAAATTTGCGACAGAAAAAATCATTTTTGAAAAAGTTACTATAGAAAAGGTAATCCCCGGAGTATTTAAAATTTGCGACAGTAAAAAATAATTTTTTGAAAAATTTACTATAGGAAGGCCAAACTAGGTGTATTTAAAATTTGCGACAGTAAAAAATAATTTTTTGAAAAATTTACAATAGAAACGGCAATCCCTGGCGTATTTAAAATTTGCAACGCTAGAAAATAATTTGTTGAAAAATTTACTGTAGAAAAGGCAATCCTCGGCGTTTTTAAAATTTGCGACAGTTAAAAATAATGTTTTGAAAATTTGCTATAGAAAAGGCAATAGTCGCCGTATTTAAAATTTGCGAACGTAAAAAATAATTTTTCGCATATTTTAATATAGAAAAGGCAATCCTCGGCGTATTTAACATTTGCGACAGTAAAAAATAATTTTTTGTAAAATTTACTATAGAAAAGGCAATACTCGGCGTATTTAAAATTTGGGACAGTAAAAAATTATTTTTTTAAAAATTTACTATAGAAAAGGACATACTCGCGTATACAAAATTTGCGACAGAAAAAATCATTTTTGAAAAAGTTACTATAGAAAAGGCAATCCTCGGAGTATTTAAAATTTGCGACATAAAAAATTATTTTTTGAAAAATTTACTATAGAAAAGGCCATAATCGCCGTATTTAAAATTTGCGACAGAAAAAAATAATCTTTTGAAAAATTTACAATAGAAAAGGCAATTCTCGGCATATTTAAAATTTGCGACAGTAAAAAATAATTTTTCGAAAGATTTACTATAGAAAAGGCAATCTTCGGCGTATTTTAAATTTTCGACAGTAAAATATTATTTTTTGAAAAATTTACTATAGAAGGGCCAAACACGTTGTATTAAAAATTTGGGACAGTAAAAAATTCTTTTTTGAAAAATTTCTATAGAAAGGGTAATCCTCGGCGTATTTAAAATTTACGACAGTAAAAAATTATTTTTTGAAAAATTTACTATAGAAAAGGCAAACCTCGGCGTTTTTAAAATTTACTATAGAAAAGGCAATCGTCGGCGTTTTTAAAATTTTCGACAGTTAAAAATAATGTTTTGAAAATTTGCTATAGAAAAGGCAATAGTCGCCGTATTTAAAATTTGCGAACGTAAAAAATAATTTTTCGCATATTTTAATATAGAAAAGGCAATCCTCGGCGTATTTAACATTTGCGACAGTAAAAAATAATTTTTTGTAAAATTTACTATAGAAAAGGCAATACTCGGCGTATTTAAAATTTGGGACAGTAAAAAATTATTTTTTTAAAAATTTACTATAGAAAAGGCCATACTCGCGTATACAAAATTTGCGACAGAAAAAATCATTTTTGAAAAAGTTACTATAGAAAAGGCAATCCTCGGAATATTTAAAATTTGCGACAGTAAAAAATAATTTTTTGAAAAATTTACTATAGGAAGGCCAAACTAGGTGTATTTAAAATTTGCGACAATAAAAAATAATTTTTTGAAAAATTTACAATAGAAACGGCAATCCCTGGCGTATTTAAAATTTGCAACGCTAGAAAATAATTTGTTGAAAAATTTACTGTAGAAAAGGCAATCCTCGGCGTTTTTAAAATTTGCGACAGTTAAAAGTAATTTTTTGAAAATTTGCTATAGAAAAGGCAATAGTCGCCGTATTTAAAATTTGCGTACGTAAAAAATAATTTTTCGCAAAATTTAATATAGTAAAGGCAAAATATTATTTTTTGAAAAATTTACTATAGAAGGGCCAAACTCGGTGTATTTAAAATTTGCGACAGTAAAAAATTATTTTTGGAAAAATTTACTATAGAAAAGGTAATCCTCGGCGTATTTAAAATTTAGGACAGTAAAAAATTATTTTTTGAAAAATTTACTATAGAAAAGGCAAACCTCGGCGACTTTAAAATTTACTATAGAAAAGGCAATCCTCGGCGTTTTTAAAATTTGCGACAGTTAAAAATAATGTTTTGAAAATTTG